>CM019148.1:24056662-24278567 GCA_009733165.1 Naja naja | reverse complement strand
CCTGCTGCCAACCCCAACCACCCTGGGAATCGCAGCCCCCATCTCAGACCCCGGAGCCCCCCAAGCCCCCCACCTCAACCTCCTCCATCACCACTAACCGGCTGCAAAGAGACCCCATCAGCCCCCCTCCCTAACCCTTAAGACAATTAGTTAAAAATTTTAAAAGTTTCCTTTCCTCCTAAATTTGGAATTTGGCCCATTTACTGCAGCATGCCACCTCTCGATCCCAAGATCCGTCATTAAGGAAAGCTCTTGATAAAAATCAGCATTCCACCAGACTGGGGAACCGCCTGAGGGCCCATAAGTCTGCTGGAGAGTAGGCAGGCATGACATGTACATCTTAGGCAGGACAGGGAGCAGCTGGTTAGATGGAAAAATTGTAGAGATGAAAATACAATAGGAGACGGACTGAATGAAAATCAGGAAATAATCCGCAATCGGCACTCTCCTCACAGCTGCCGACAGTTAGAGTCAAATAAACAAGTCACTGTGCTGCCACCATAGTGACTTGCGGTATAAAAATCCTGAATGATTCCCTGCACTCCCACTGCAGGAAGAATCACATCCCCCACTGTTCTCTCACCACAGTGGAGGTATTCCTCGCCTCGGAGAGAAGTATAGGTCCATGGAAGTGGTGCAAAGATGACCCAGGCACCATCAATAGTGTCAGTGAGTCCAAGATGGCTCAAGCAGTGAGAGGGGCGGCGTTCACAGATGGAAAATCCAAGAGTCCAAAAGTCCAAGAGTCCAACAAGGTGCAATGTCCAAGAACCAATCCCGCACAAATCTGGGCCACAACCCATCCTTTCGCGGGGAGGGCACCACCACCGACTCTGCCCATAATCCCCAGCCAGGAAAGCCGCTTCCCTCAGTTCAGGCCAAGGATGGAACATGCCCCTGGAACTCCGAGATATGCAGGCCTCCCTCCCTCCGTATTTCCGACTCTCCCAGACCTCTGGGAAAAGTAAAGGGGTAGGGCTCCGGGGTGGTTCAAAACCCACCCCCCATAGCCACACCACCCAAAGTCAGAGCCGGAAGAGAGGGAGAAAAGCCATTGGACCAACCAACAGCCCTCCACTGGGGACTCCATGGCTACCTACATTACTGCCTGTAGGCAGCAGAGCAACCAGGTCCCCAGGCCATCTCCTCTGGCCATCAGCTCGGTTTAATGGGGAAAAACCCCAGCGCCACAGTCAGGTCGCAGCTGGTCCAGCCCATTGGAACCCGGTCTTGCCACACTCGTCGCCAGCAGTCCAGAGCCACGACGTGGCGATGGTATCGGTCCCCAAGTCCACAGGTCGCACACTGGGACTCACAGCCACCAGGGCACAGGCACAGGAACACAGAACACGGGCAGGCCGGTTATACAGCAGCCAGGTCGCAAGCGGGCAACAGATAACGCCGCGACAATTCCCCAAGGGCAAGGCAGACAACTGCCGTGCTGCCGCTGCTTACTCGCCCCCCGCGCACCCCCGCGCTGCTTTCTTGCGGCTGCAAGCCGCGATTAGAAAAGCCCTGGGGAAGTTGATCTAGCCACGCCGCAGCCGTCGCTCCAATTCCACCAACGGCTCCCGTGACCCCCGGCGCTCCCGAGATGACTCCAGGGACAGAGGAGGCAGCGGGTGCCTCCTCCTCGAAAAACAGCCAACCCCCCGAAATGCCAGACGAGCCTCTCAGCAACCAGACCGCCGCTCTTGTCATGCTCGTAAGTATATTATGTTTGTACTTGTGATATTCTAAAGTAAATGGCAGGTCTGTACTTTTTGGCAAAAGGATATGATAATGAGATACTAGGTTTATCATGACCCCGAAATGAACTGGTTGTAAATAATATTGTATTCAGAAAGTCCATAACAGGACCATAAAGGAATAAGAACCATGAGAACAGGGTTTCCATGAGATGGGATTTTTGGATGGCTTACTTTACCAAAGAGAAAACAGGACAGGAAACAAGTGTTATACTATAATAATATGGGTGTGCATAGGGAGATACGTAGCTTGATAGAATGTGAACCCAGAAAAGGGCAGAGACTGTATATTTGAACCTGTATATAACCCCAGCCTCCTGGGGAAAATGTCTTCTTCATGAGCAGATTCCCTTTGCAAAGCTTATATAAAGCTTTATATATTGTTCAATGTCTCCAAATTTCAGTTGTTTGGTGATTATTTCACACATGCTGTACCTGAACAGGAGAAATTATAGCCAGGTAGGAAATATCCCACTAATATTGAAAGATGACAACACTATCAATTTGTCCATTAGTGAAAGATCCATTCCAAGTATTGCTCAGAAATTTGTATTTTAAACCCTAATCCCTAACTTTAATGGTTTGCCAAAAATGTCATATCAATTTCCAGATATCTATGACCAGATATTATACCATATATAATCCCCTGGTGTTATAATATATTATACCCCGGTGTCACAGTATCACCTCTCCTGTGTGAGCTACATTGTTGCCATTTGCTTCCAGGTGCAATTCAAGCTGCTGGTTGTCCCTTTAAAGCCTCATGGCTTGGGGAACATTTATCTGAGGGACCTCCCTGAGGTTCACATCTACTTACCCATCACGCGGCGGCAGGGAATGTTGCAGATCTCATCCCGAGGGAATCATCTGGGGACCCCAGAAGAGGTCCTTCTCCATGGTGGCTCCCTCTCTCTAAGAACCATCATCCCCCAGAGATTAAAACGGCCCCCGCTCTGATACTCTCATGAAGGCTGAAGACAGTGGGCCTGGGGAACCCAGAGCATGAATGAAGCCCATTATGGCTCGTGTATCTGCTGTCACCGGGCGGAGTGGGAGTTGGGGAGTGATTTTGTTAATTGTACTATATGAATTTATTTGATACTTTTTGTTAGTTTTCCTTTTAAATGTATTTTATGTTCTGTAAGCTGCCTTGAGTTGCATGGGCAAATGGTGGCAATATAATTCAATAAATAAATAAAATATACTATTCTATGAATATATATAAACATAAACTACAACCTATCTTTTTGTAGTTTGCTTCAAAGGATTTAATTTCTGAATAAACCTGCAGAAGATAGTACTACAGATTTTTGGTGGAAAAATTTCCTTCTTTTGGATGCAAATTCCTTTCTGGTTTTTTTGCTACTGAATGTTTCTTATCTCTCAATCGCTTGAGGCACTCAAGAGGCCCAACCAAGAGTTCCATCACTTTCCTCAAGGTTAAAGTGACCAGAATTGAAAATATTAACCAATGAAGAATAAAATTTACCTGCTCTTTGGCTTTGTTGAGGAACTGGAAGCAAAAACCAAGGCTGATTTCCAAAAGCTGCACATGAATAGAGGGAAAATCGGTTTCAGCCACAGGAAAGTTAAGTAGCATGTAGATGTCCCAGGGGGCTGCAGAGTAGCCTGAAACACACAGAACAAAATGCTACTATTTGATAAAAAAAGCCAGATTTCAGGACAAGGGATGGAGTGGGGGGATTTTCTCTCTGGTAAGCATGCTTCAGACCAAATTAAAGTGGCATAATCTTGTATACTATAATTGTTTGTTTGACAGGACCATGACATCAATCCAACAAGCTGCTCAACTCAAGGAGCCAAATTAAAAGTATATGAGATACATGGTACTGAAACATCAATCGCCATTCCTTCAATCTGTCTTTAATAGATCTTAATTTCTATCTCCTGATCAGCGTTCTTGACGTCCATAAACCTCTCAAGTTCTCGAATCCTTCTCAAAGTGTTATACCCAGAGCCTTTTAACAGTCTTTGACCAAAGCAGAAAGAGTGTGTTGAAAGAAATATCCTTCTGGGTTCAGTTCCAAGTGGGGAAAAGACACTGGAAACATGGAGGCTGCTTGGAAAGTTTAATGGTGAACAGGACCACATGGTCTGGAGCTCCAGAAAGATGATCACATGCTTGAAGGAGATCAAGAAAAAAAGGCTGAGGTGCTGAGAGTATCTGGGTTTTATAACCTTTGTTGGGATTTGAATTGAAGCTTGTTTCTAATTGGTTGTCAGACTCCATGAGGGGCAACTCTGTAGGCTGTCCTGAGTTCCAAGCTTGGTTGACCCTTGCTGGATGATCTATGCCCTTAAAAGGGCTTTTGGCAATTGCTATAGCTTTACCTGGAGATCTTTCTTATGTAAAGTATTCTGCTCAGGCCTTAATGGCCCACCCATTAACAAGGTGGGGTGAGATTCTGCTTCTGGGTTCTACTCTTTTTAGAAAAATTTCTGCCTTTTAAATATCTACCAGAATACTTCATTTTTCTAGAGAGTTGGGTGCCAACTTCCTACAATCCCTCATTTTTTTTTTTTCAAACACGTGAGAGTTTTGACAAAGATTAAAAGGTGATCAGATCAGGGGAGACTTGATGGGTGCTTTTAATTTTTTTCTGATGCAAGGAAAGGCATTGGAAAAAAAGCAACAGAAAAGGATTCCTTCAGTGGCTCCCAAAAGCTTTCAAAGTCTGGGAAAACTCCTGTTTTTTTTTTTTTCAAAACAGTATCCAATTTTTTTCATGCCAATTAATTTTCAGGTGTTTTGATGTACTTTTTGTGAGCTTACAGTCAGGTTATAAGCACAAGCCTCTACATTCTTCACAGCCTTTAAATTACAGGCTGCCCATTTCCAGGTTATGGTTACTACCTGCCTAGCTCTTAGTTTCCAGGGTTTGTGAGGCCAAATTGAGATTAGCCAGTGTGCAATCCAGGCTATTTAGTATTTTTAAAGTTACACACAATGAGCCCTGGGACTTGTACTCATGAGCCCCCAGTGCAACATATCTTGCTTTACTGGACAACTGGGCAGCATCATTTGTGAGTCACAGTCAGGACTTGGGTTTGGAGATCTCTTTTCTGCTATCTCTTCAGAATTGCCTGAGGGAGGGTCCCCCTCCCCATGGAATTAGAAAGGAGTTTTGCTTGGGCCTTAGTGCCTCAGAGCAGCAAATAAAACAAAACAAACAAAAAAATTTTCTTTTTAAAAGAAGCAGGGACAGCTTTGTGTGGAAGCAGGTGAAAGAGATAACCTATCTAATTCTAAATGGGTGTCTCAGTGTATGTGCCTGTGTATGCAGCTAGGTTTACAATACAGATAATACAACATGCTGGACAATTTCCCCCCACCAGACAGAAGTATAAGGTGTTCAGAACTTGCTGGGCCAGCTACTCTCAAATACAATCATGGGTACATCAAATTGGTTACAATATAAATGATACAAGAAAGAAAACATTACAATGGGTTTCACATTACAATGAATTTTCAGTTACAATGAATTTCCACCCTCCCCCATAGTCTTTCTAACTGTCTTCTGGGGATTGAAAAGAGTCTTTTAGTCTTTTACTGGTCCATCTCAGGATCCTTTCCTTCATGTCTCTGGATGGCATAGGCTTGGCCTGGTGGTATGGGTGGTCAGTCAGGCTTGGGAAGGTCTGCCCCACTCTGGTTTGTTGTAATGACCTTCAGTGGGGCTGGATCCAAACCCAGTTACTGGTTCCAATGGATAGAATGTCTCTAGGGAGTAGCATCTGCTTCCACATGTGGCAGGGCTGAAAGACAAAGAACAAGGGGTCCCTTCCCCCTTTTGCTGGTAATTCTACCAGGAAAGGCATTGTAAAAGGATTAGAGAGGGGTTTGGAGATGGCTTGCAGGTATGGTTTCAGGAGAAAGAAAAATAACACATCAGTATTGCAGTTACTAAACAGATAAATCAGTTTCAACAAAGTGGAGACACAGCAGATGAGAAAGGAAAAACTGGATTCAAATGCTTCAGGAAAAGGATGAACAGGTAAAATCATTTAAACACATAGTAAATGCAAGGATGAAACTTTTCTTGTAATGAACTTAGAACATTTGTTAATACCTAGGGTTTTTCTTAAAAGCACAGAGAGGAGAGAAAATTTAACTCTGTTCCTCATCCAGTCTAATTGGCCAGATCAGACTGGGAGAAGACAATCTCTCAGTGTTTTTAATTCTTAACAATTTAAAATTAATATCCGAAGGGATCAGAGACACTTAACAGTTGCAACAGTTACCTCTAGGACACACAAAGTCTTAGACACACACACGTGCGCGCGCACATACCCACACAAAAGACACAGAGGAAACAAAACTCTGAGGTTTACACACACACACTGATCATTCCCACAATAAATCTCTCAGTTAAATTGGGAAGGCATAAATCTTAAGGAACAAACCACGTGGTAGCATAGAAGATAGAGAAAGAGACACAGAAAGAAAAAATTTTAAAAAAATCCCATGTGATCCTGTTTTTATATTTTGCCCTTTTTAAGTACCTTTATTTAGCACATTGGTCTTCCTGTATCCCTCAGCAAAGCCCATTCCCTATCTATACATTTTGGTTTTTTCTTGCTCATGCCAGCTAGGGTCGGCATCTGCCCGCTCATCCCAAGCCTCCAATAGCTCTCCCAGGGGGGTTCCATTCCATTCAGGACCCTCGAACTACCGCTTCCCATGTTTCCCGTCCGATGTGGGGTTTCACACTTTGGCTTAGTCGGGTCAGCGAGTTTTCAGACACAAGAACTTCAAGAGCAAGAAAAAGAAAAAGGTGTCTGAGGGAGACTTTGGTCGTTGCACCTTATGCAACGAATGAGACACTTAAAAAACTCTCTCTATTCTACAGAATATTTCACAAAGTATGCGCGCTCCCCCTTTTTAAAAAACCACGAGAGACTCTCTCTCTCTCTCTCTTTTGCCAAGTTTTCGGACTGGGGTATGCTGCCTGTGCAGACTTCTTTCCTCTCCCCAAAAAAACAGTCCGTGAGACTCTCTGCCCCCCGCAGATAAGTACTGGTACTCCGTGCCTCTTTCCTTCAGGCCACGTTTAGCGGATTGGGAAGAGCTCAAATCCGGGAAAACTTGCTTTTCTGTAAGCAAGTACTGGTACTCCGATTTAGCATCCAAATTACACAACTACTTAAACCCCTGGGGTTTGCTTTGGGATACACTGGACAAAAAAACCAAATTTTTCTTCCCTCCTTCAATCATAACCAGCTCTTTTTCCTCTTATATACAGAAGGTCTCACATTCTGATGACCTCTCCTTGCTTTTCCTGTCCTGATGGTCATGGCTCTGTAGAGCTAGCAACAGACAAGAGGGCGGCTAGAGGCCAAACAAAGGAATGAGATCCAGCTGCTGTCCAAGGGTGTAGCCGCCACACACACACACTCTTCCTCCTTCTCTAACAAAAGGTCCTGTGCTCTGAAACTGTTAAACATAACTTTTCTTTTCAGACAGGAACTTTTTTTTTTTTAATTGAGAATAATAAAACCCTCAAAACGACTCTATAGAGCACTCCACACTAGAACAAGTAGACACAAGGACAGTTTTTCCTGAACGCCATCAATCTGCTAAACAAATAATTTCCTCAACACCGCCAAACCATTTACAAAGTCTGCACTACTATTACTATTAATCTTCTCATCACTCCCCATCACCCATCCCCTCCCACTTGTGACTGTATGTTGTAACTTTGTCGCTTGTATCCTTACGATTTACATTCACTGCTTCCTAGTATAATTTGATTGCTTATCAAATGACTATGACTATCATTAAGTGTTGTACGTTATGATTCTTGATTCTTAATGAATGTATCTTTCCTTTTATGTAGACTGAGAGCATATGCACCAAAGACAACTTCCTTGTAAGTCAAATCACGCTTGGCCAATAAAGAGTTATATCTAAGGGGAGATTGTGCTAAGACAAATATATCATTTTACATATAATAACTGCCAGAATTGTGTATGCACAGTACTGGAAACAGGATAATATACCATCTGAGGGGACAGTGATAAGAAAGATTTTGAACTGCGTGGAGATGGACAGGCTGACATTAGAGTTAAAAGAAAGATGTGAAATCAGTATTGTTGGGAAATATTTAATAAAAGTATTTTTTAAAAAAATGGCCAAGGATTAGAATGCAAATAAGCCTGAAGATGAGAAAGGAACTTTATACTACCAAATGAGAATAAAAATGATAATTCAAGATTGTTATGAAAAGCTATGAGCAAGAAAAGTTTCAGAAGAAAATTAAACAATATTTGGAAAAAGCGGAATTACCTAAAGTACCAGAAAAGGTAAAACTATGTTAAATGAATGAATATCAATGATGGAATTATCAGAAGTGATCAAGAGACAACAGAATAATAAAAAACACCAGGACCAGTTGGGCTGCAGGCAGAATTTTACAAATGGTTACAAGATACTTTAGGCCCATCAATGTTAGAAGTCCATAATGAAGTATTGATTGATGCAAAGGTACCAAATTCGTGGATGAAAGCAAATATTACTTTGATTCCAAAAGATTCAGATTTAATGCAGATAAAAACTATAGGCTCATATCTTGACTGAACACTGACTATAAAACATATGCTTCAATAATGGCAGAGAGAGTAAAAATTTCTAAATGAATTTATATATTCAGATCAAAATGGCTTTTTTTGCCTAAGAAATAGATTAAAACACCATGACAATAATTTTAACTTTAAAGGCAATTTGCCATAAACAAATGGCAAAGGTGATAGAAAATGGAAGTAGGACAGAGAATTTTAATATAAAAGGCACAAGAAAAGGATGTCCACTATCTCCTGTACTATTCATATTGATATTAGAATTGCTAAATATAGATATTAGACAAGAGATAGAAATTAAAGCTATGGAAATAAAAAGGAACAATATAAATTATAGGCATTTGTAGAAGATTTGCTCTTTATCTTGGAAGACCCACAATAAAATGGACTCAAACTACTTAGGAAAATAGAAGAGTATGGTGAAGTTGCAGGACTGAAAGGTAAAAAAATCAAAATAATTGTTTACAGATATATAGAAAAGGAACTAACAAGGAAAATAGGTATACAGATAGTCAAGAAAGTTATAAATTGGCCAACAAATGAAACAAATTTGGTTAGTGGAAAAATCTACAACTATCATTGATGGAAAGAGTAGCTACCATAAAATTGAATATCCTGCCAAGATTACTATATTTATTCCAAGCAATACCAATAAAACTAGAAAAATTTTTTTCTTGGGACTCATCAATGGCTAGCAGACAAACAGGGAAAAAGGAAATATATGAAAGGATTTGTGATCTAAGTAATACATAAGTTGGTTAAACAAACAGCATGAATATTATTGTTATAAACAGTAATATAATTGATACTAGCTCTCTTGGTAGAACACACAGAGGAAGAAAGATCTCTTTCTCACACACACACAAAGGCATACACACATTTCCCACATTTTTCTGTGCTTTAAATTTAGAATTTGGAGGTACTCACCTTCTTTCCAAGCAGCCTTTGAGCTCAACACTCAAAACCCCTTTAAAACCTTTGTTCCAACTGGCCCAGGTCCAGGAAAACCCACCACAGACTCAATGGGTCTGTTTGCGGCAAGGGAATCTTACCTGGGCCTAGTCCATTGGTTAGGTTAGCTTGGAGTCCCATCTGCTTGGGTGCCAATTGTTGAAAGAAATATCCTTCTGGGTTCAGTTCCAAGTGGGGAAAAAGACACTGGAAACATGGAGGCTGCTTGGAAAGTTTAATGGTGAACAGGACCACATGGTCTGGAGCTCCAGAGAAAGATGATCACATGCTTGAAGGAGATCAAGAAAAAAGGGCTGAGGTGCTGAGAGTATCTGGGTTTTATAACCTTTGTTGGGATTTGAATTGAAGCTTGTTTCTAATTGGTTGTCAGACTCCCATGAGGGGCAACTCTGTAGGCTGTCCTGAGTTCCAAGCTTGGTTGACCCCGCTGGATGATCTATGCCCTTAAAAGGGCTTTTGGCAATTGCTATAGCTTTACCTGGAGACCTTTCTTATGTAAAGTATTCTGGCTCAGGTTTTAATGGCCCACCCATTAACAAAGGTGGGGGTGAGATTCTGCTTCTGGGGTTCTACTCTTTTTAGAAGAAATATTCTGCCTTTTAAATATCTACCAGAATACTTCATTTTTCTAGGAGAGTTGGGTGCCAACTTCCTACAAGTGGAACAATTATTTACTATGATTTAGATTAGAAATTCAGTTTCTGTTGATACAGTCCTAAAATTGTATGCCTTGTCAGCACCCTCATCTTCCTTGCTCATATTCCATTTGCACTCAAAGTGGTATAGGATCCATGCTGTGCTGATTGGTTTATTATATTTTTATATATTTGAGATAGGCAGCCATATAAATTGAATAAATATGAAATAAAGTGCTACTAGAGTTCAAACAAGGTCTGCCATAATGTACCTACACTAAGTTTGACCATACTGTTTGGTTTTCTTGTGTTTTATATTTTAGTTAAGTCTTACTATTATTTTTACTGTACTTTGTAAGCCATCCAGAGCCACTACAGGAGTAAGAAAAATATAAATTTATAAACTAATACCGTATTACCTAATCAAGGAAGAGCCAATAAATTTTGAGATGGGGAGTCTATGCAATCACGAATGAATACTTGTGCATGAATGTCACTAATTACTTTTTCTTAAATTTCACGTAATATTTAAGTAAACCTTGCAAAATCGTCCTATTTATTTTCATAAGAAACTTTCGACAGCTGCCCTTGCCCAACCCAGCTTCCAAGTAAACCGTATTTATTTTCTATGGAAATGATACAAACTGGTGACTGTTTAGATCCCGGATCTTCAGCGAGTTACAGGACTTCCGTGTGAATAAATCGCTTGTCAAAAACCTTTGCGTGCTTTCTGGATCTGGAGAATAAACCGCTAAATAACCGCCCAATAAGACTTCCTTCACAATGAGTAAGTTTACTCGCCTCCAAGTACTTACCCATGTCTTCCCTCCCAAGCAGCAATTCCAGATCCTACCAAACGTGTTTTGCTGTTCGGGATCGCAGGAAGGGGTTATTACCAAGAAGCCCCATTACTCGCCCACGAGCTCGCAGGAGCAGCCATTTTGCATCTTCCACCCCGGCATGCTGGGAAGAGGACATTAACCTCTCAGTGGCTGAAAAGAAAGTTTCCCCTCCAGCACCGGTGATCGCTGCAAAACGCTCTCCCTCCAAAGTGTGCATGGTTTTAATCAATAAAGAAGCATCTTCCGTCTCCAGAATCGAGTGTATCGGAGAGATTCGAAAATCCATGTGTAGGAAGAAATATCCATCTGGTTCGCTTTTAATATTTCTCAAAATGTTTCATTCATCTAGAAGAGGGGTGGGTGCTAACTTTCTACACACGCATTTAAATAATACGGATCCTAAATACTTCGCGTTGGAATAGAGGGGGAGACATTGAGCCATGGATAGTTTTAAAGGCATGGTTGGTTTAGAGGTCGTTATGCCAATCAAGCATCCACTTGACGTGATTAAAGAGCCTTCTGGGTCTGTGTGATATGAACAAAGCACAACTGGCTAGTACATCGAGACAATTTAAACTGGACTACAGGCAAATATACCTATCCCAGGTTAAGGTTGCAGGATCCAATCTAGGTCGATCACCCAGACCAAAAGTTCAGTTTTCCAAGCTTTCGGACTCGTGCTGAAACTTCTCTCTAGCAGAGTGTGAGTCTCAGGCAGGAAAACTAAACCCCTAGTCCCGGTGTCCGACCCAGATCCTGCACAATTTAAACAAAACCATGTTTAAATACGATTATATGAATCTGCACAGCGACAAGTCCAAGATCATCAGTTCAAGGATTTGAAGACAGTTCTTCCCAAGCAACCGTACTGGCTATTTTTTTTTAAACCCAAAACAATTGTGCTGCTTGCATTTTTTTATCAAGCCTCTGCAAAAAAGGAGTCAAAACTGTTAAACCTCGGTTTGGTTTGGTTTTTAGCGGTTCCTCTTGGTAAGCCCTTTCACCCCCAGGGGTCACTTTTGAACGAGGAATCATTAATCCTCAGGATTGGTTTCCCACCCGAGTGAGTTAAGAACGGACTTTTGAGAGCTGGTTCTCGCGAGATTTTGGGCACGGGTGTTGTCACAACGGAGCGGCGGAAGGGGCTCAGCTGTTGGCTTGTGTCCTGTCAAGCGGCGGCGGGCGATAGTTGGAGAGTCATGGCGATCTTCACGCCGACTAACCAGATTCGCCTGACCAATGTGGCCGTCGTGCGGATCCGACGGGCGGGGAAGCGTTTTGAGATTGCCTGTTACCGGAACAAAGTCATGGGCTGGCGGAGCGGCGCGTGAGTGGGGCTGGGGCCGCAGGGGGAGGACCGATGACATTGGACAAAGCCAGAGTTTGCAAGTTTAAATGCAAAACTAACCTAAATAAATAGTCAGTCAATAAATCCAGGGTTGATCTTTTTTTTTCCAATTTTGCAACTCCTAAGTTAACAACTTGCCTCAAAATGTTTACTTTTAAGCATGTGCAGATCGCAGGGCTTAAACCATGTTGCTGTTATAAATCATTTACAGTATTTACACTTCTGTATTCATTTTATAGTATTGTCTACTAACCGCAGTTCCTGGAACAATATAAACACAGAGTAGTACGATAAAGAATAAGCAAATAGATCAGAAGGGCATAATATAGAATAAAATCAACGTTAAGTATTATTTCAATTTATATAGCTGCCCATCTCACTGATACGAGAAAAATGCATCTAAAGCTTGAGATAAATTTACATCCTATTTTTTTGGGCACTGACCAAAGGCTGCCCCAGTTACACTAAATGGAGTCATCTTTCAGAGCAGATAAGTCACTAAACAATGAATATGAACCTTCCTTATTTTGAGCTCTCAGACTAGAGAGACAAATGGTTACAAATCAATATAGAAGTTTCATGAACCTCCCTTCAGCTGAAAATGGACATAATTTATTATATGTAATTCTTGGGAGATTTACAATTTGCCAGAAAACAAGAAAATGG
This sequence comes from Naja naja, assembly GCA_009733165.1. NCBI lineage: Eukaryota > Metazoa > Chordata > Lepidosauria > Squamata > Elapidae > Naja > Naja naja. Next base: position 24,265,759 of record CM019148.1, on the reverse strand, counting down.
TCATATACTACCTCCTGTTATCAGTAAGTGGTGAAAATACCCTGCTCATTTAACTGTTTTCTAAAGATAAAGAATAAAACTCCATGGAGCCACTGCAAAGGGGTAGGCAAATTTAAGCCTTCTGTACTTTCTTTCTGATCTTGTTTCACCACACAGTCACATGTACCCATGAGTGTGAGAGAACAAAGCAGCTGGAGCTGCCTTGTGTCTTCCCCACATCCCCATATATGTGCTAGAAACTGGGGAAAATGAAAATTTCAAAGTAGCTTCTTTCAAAGCTGGATGATATAAGGAATTGAGGACAAAATAATAAATGATTAACATAGGGAACAAAATATGATGGTGCTTTTTTTTAATTCACATTTATATGCAGCCTTCTCCGGAGACTCAGGGCAGTTTACAATCTTGGAGCACAACCCAATGTGCTCAGCAATAGCCTTCATTCTATTGTATATGCCTGCTTATTACTAGGGCTTTTGGCCCCCTCCAAGCAGCATTTTTACAAAGTCAGCTTATTGCCCCCAACAATCTTGGGTCCTCAATTTACCTACCCCAGGAGGATGAAAGGCTGAGTGTCAACCTTGAGCCTGGTGGGATTCGAGCCTGCACTAATTGCAGACAGCTGGAGCTAAGTGCTAGGTGTTTAACAGCCTGTACCACCAAGGCTTTGCCTTAACCATGTTTCGTTCTAGTTTTATACAATGTGCAACTCTTTAAATAATTTGCCTTAGTTATGCGAATGTATCCTTTTCAAAATTGCCATCCTTCTGACAGTTATAAAGAACTTTATGACATAGAACTCACTCCCAAGTAAAGAACAATGTAAACTTTTGTTGAAATTATTTAAATTTCTATTCCCCTGTTGCAATGCAAATCAAAAAAGATAAATCTGTGCAAGGCAAAAATGCCTTGTAACATACTAGCCTATCCCTCTGCACTTCTTCCATGGCAAGAATTTTCAGTAGGTCCTCCTTGGAAAACTTAATGGGTAGATTTGGTTTTGAAAAGACATTGCCTGATATGGGTTTAAAGAAAATAACCAACATTTTGACTTAGGTCTGCAATAGCAATAGCACTTAGGCTTATATACCCCTTCACAGTACAGCCCTCTCTAAGCAGTTTACAGAGTCAGCATATTGCCCCCAACAGTTTGATTCCTCATTTTACTGACCATGAAGGCTGAGTCAACTTTGAGCCAGTCAGGATCAAACTGCTAGCAGTCAGCAGCCTGCAATATTGCATTCTGACCACTGCAGCACCTTAGATCAGTGGTTAGAATGCAGGGGTTAAAATGGAAACTAGCAACCAGTACGGTGATCTTAAGATAGGTGTTATGGTATACTGACAAGGTAGTCTCACAATTTGCAGCTTTGAATTCATTCCCAAGGGCAGGTCCACATAACCCAATGATCAGGACATGAGATACTGCCTTCAAAGCAATTTGTTTAAGTAGAAGCTGCAATACTAACCAAATTTGGGTGAAGCAATAGCATTTAGCAATAACATTTAGACTTACATATTGCTTCACAGTGCTTTATAGCCCTCTCTAAGCGGTTTACAGAGTCAGCATATTGCCCCCAACAATCTGGCTTCTCATTTTACTGACCTTGGAAGGATGAAAGGCTGAGTCATCCTTGAGCCTGGTGAGATTTGAACTGGCCTGGTGAGATTTGGCAGTAAGCAGAAGTAGCCTGCAGTACTGCATTCTAACCACTGCACCACCACAGCTCTTCAAGCCACTCAAGGATGGCTACCTGTTTACTGGTAAATAGCAGATAGGACTTTGCCTTTGGACTAGTATTGCTTTCTTCAATGTTTTAACTGATTAAGATGTTTCCTACTCATTTGTGTATTTTTAACCAAATTACAAGTTTGTTGCTTGACAATATGTCGTTGCCAGTTGAGATAGTACTCTGTAATTATTCACTACAGTATCCTGCTTGTGGAATGTAGCAGTTTAATTTGATTCCCCTGCCATAATAATAAAATCAAAGGCAGTTTTAAAGAGCAGTAATCAGTATGGATTAAACAAGGCTATCTAAATATTGTGGTTGTTTGCATGCATTATTTAGAATGTGATTAACAAGTAAAATTAATTTTCCAGTGAAAAGGACCTTGATGAAGTATTGCAGACACACACAGTGTTTGTGAATGTCTCCAAAGGTCAAGTGGCAAAGAAGGAAGACCTCGTCAAAGCATTTGGCATAGATGATCAGACAGAAATCTGCAAAACAGTAGGTATTGAAATTGTGCAAAAATAATGCTTTTTTTGTCTCATTTTATCTTTCCTCAACTTTTAAAAAGCACTTCAAACAATATATCAGAAACAATAGATAGTAGAAGTATAATGTGTTTAGGTCAACCTGGGATCAGTGTTTAGGGTACTTGATATCACTAAACTATTTAAGGTGATTTGGGCTGAAATATAATAAGATCTGGCCCAAAATGAGCCTGGGAGTTTTCATGGTTGAGAATGGACTTCATCTGGCTTTTCAGTCCTAGTCCAATGCTATATTCCACTGACTCTCCTTTAAATATTTCAGAAATTGAACTCAAACAAAAAAAAATCTTTCATGGCTTCATCCCATATTGCTTGTTCTTGAGAAGGTTAAAATATTATACAATTTATGCTCTGATTTACAGATTCAGTCTTCCATAGCCTTGCTGATATTATTAATTAAATTGTTTGCCGCCCATCTGCAAAGCAGCTCTTATGGTTACCGATCAATGCTAATTTTACATTTATTGTTAATAGTGCTTACTCAGCCTTGGATCATTGTCAGAAGAGTATCAGGAAGAGTTTCAGATTGTAAGGTAGACAGGGAAGACAAAATCCTGAAAGAAGGACAAGCCCCTGCAGTTTTCTTGACAAGGCTTTTCAAAAGTGATTTGCTATTGTCTCTTTCCTAGGACTGAAAAAAAAAAATGACTGGCCCAAGGTCTTCTGTATTGCTGCCCCTAAAATTATACAGACATCTCCATGTAATAACCAAGGGTGAAACTTAATTTGAGAAAGTCAGTATCTTTACTTTGTAATTTGCAGAGATTCTTCAGGACAGCCATTCTCAGGGGTGCGATTCTACTGGTTAGGCCTGGTTCTCTTCGAACAGCAGCTGAGACCGAACTGGTTTGCTGCAACAATCTTCTGGTCTTCTGTTTGGCCCACCTGCCCGCTCGGGCTTTAGGCTGTGCTTTATTCCCTGCTTTTTCCACCTCAGCTGCTTCACACGACACAGCTGAGTACCACGCGTCAGCAGGAGAAGGTGAATGCTGCCAGGAGCCGGTGATTTGTGAACAGTGCCCATGAGCATGCAGCATGCATTTGGCGCATGCAGCGTGCATTTGGCACGCACACACGCAAAGCGCATGCTCACCAAACCAGTTGTTGTGCCAGTAGGATCCCACCCCTGGCCATTCTTCTAAGGTTCCTAAATAGTCTAGAAAGCTGAATCAGAGTTCTGATGACGGTGGATAATATACCTTCTGAATTTGAAAAAGCCCAAGTCCAAATAAACTTTTCTTTGTTTCAGATCTTAGCCAAAGGGGAATTGCAGGTCTCTGATAAAGAACGCCACACTCAGCTGGAGCAGATGTTTCGTGACATTGCAACCATTGTTGCAGACAAATGTGTCAATCCAGAAACCAAGAGACCCTACACAGTCATCCTTATTGAAAGAGCTATGAAGGATATTCATTATTCAGTCAAGCCTGGGAAAAGTACCAAGCAGCAGGTAGATGATCTCCAAAGGAGGCCACTTTGTGCCTACAAATTATAAACATGAGGAGACACTGTAGCTTTTTCTCTTTACGGGTGGTCCTCAACTTACAATTGATCACTTAATGGCAGTTCAAACAACAGTTCAAAGTTAGGACAGGCTTGGAATGGGTGTTTTACAGCCTGCAAAGTACTTCTGGCCATCGTAAAATGTGCCCCACATGCAAATATATGGTCGTGCAACCACATTTCAAACACTTAACACCAGGTTAAGTAGGTACATGATTTAGGACCATGATGACTTATGGCTGGAAATCTAGCCCCAATTGCAATCATATGTTGAGGGCTACCTGTACTAATTTGAAGTAACAGGGAATACCTGATCATCTGGTTTGAGTTGACTTGTCACCATGTAAATGGGCAAGATGATTTTTTGAAAGTTGCTTCTTTTTTTCTTCTGCAGAGGCCTGAAGGATGCTTAAACCCATCGATTAACATTAGTTGTACATTGCATTTTGTAGAATTTCTTGCAATGTCTGTTTCTTAATGCAGTACTGTGCCAACCATGGCATGGATGGATATTTTCAAACTCAAGCATTGTTAAATCCTGAAGATACTGCTATTAATTCTGGAAAATATTAAAATTTCCATCATAAAAACTAAGTCTTTACGAGAAAGTAAAACCATTTAGGTACAGTGGAGAAACTGCACAGAAAACAGTAACAGTCTTGCAACATCTGAAAATCAAAACTGTGTTGCTATCCTTTGTCAGATACAGCTGTGAAGATAGTAGGTTAGGCCTCTTTGGGTGTCAATGGGAAGAGAATTTCATAAAGTTGAAATCATTGCAAGGAAGACTACTATCTGTTTCCAACTTGTTTTGCCTGTCTCATGATAGGGATTAAGGCCAAGTGGACTCACATTTGGAGGCATTATCTAAAACTATTCTACAACATGACAAAGTAATAAGAAATACCGTAATATTCTGGCACCAATGATTCCACCAACAATTCAATCTCCATATTTCTTTTTTTAAAAGGCAAGTACTCCCTAGCTTTTGGAAGGACATAAGAATAGAATCCACTCTTGCCTCACAAGTCAGGTTGGTGCAAAGGAAGATTGCTCCCCAGTTGGAAAGGATGTTCATCTGCTTCCACCAGGCAGAATCTAAGAAAAGCAGATGTAGGCTACAGCCCATATAGAGCATTATTGAGCAGTGGTCGCCAACCAGTGGGCCGCGAGAAAATTTTTATGGTCCGCAGAAAAATGGCACCCCCAAAGCAAATAATCCAGGCTGCGCAGGAACACAAGGCTGCGCCGCCCACATGGCCCGTGGGAACACAAGGCTTGTGTCACATTTTAAACAACACAAAGTAGTGAGGGGAGGGGGGAAAGGGCAGAGGGTGGGGAACTTGCCTCACACGCCTTGCCTGGCCACCGGACTGCTGCTTTCCACTTCTTCTGCTTTTGACTGCACACAAGGAAAGCAGCAAAAGTCTTTCTTTCCCCAAACTCCGCCAGAAGTGAGTCTTTGTGACCCTGCAAGGCCTCCTGCTCCAAGAGGCTGTGCCGTGTGACAGGTCTCACAAAGACTCATTTCTGGTGGAGTTTGGAAAGACTTCTGCTGCTTCTGCTGCTTTCCTTGCATGAAGCCAAAAGTCACTCTCCCCCTGAGAATGGAGCTGGAGATGGTATCCTGCGATCCCAAATAAAGAATGATCGATCGGTAGGAAAATCGGGTGGGGAATTTTCCTGCAGACTTTGGGGGGGATTTTCCCAGGGTTTCTGGTCCGCGGGATTTAAAATTATGAGTTTGATGGTCCCTGAGATCCAAAAGGTTGGCGACCCCTGTTGCAGAGAATGTCCAGCACTTTGAATGGCACTTGGACACAAACTGATAACCAGTGAAGCTCCAGTAGCAACAGTCTAATGTGGCTGTACCACAATTGCTAAGTAAGCAAGCAAACCACAGCATTTCAGACCACTTGTACTTTCTGGATGATCTTAAAGGGCAGCCCCATGTAAAATGAATTATAACAATGCTTAGGTGCTGTATTAATCTATTAAAAATTAATGAGTTTGCACATACTTCCCATGCTTGCAATGCAGTTCATACTTCTTCTGAAAAAGCAAGATGTCTTCTCACCAGCTCTATTTGACTGGATGGAAGATTGCCCTGCTGGTTAGTCTTGGATATAAAAATATGCTCAGCAGAACAATTCTCAGCAGAACAATTGTCATACATGGCTAAAAGTATAAAATCAAGTGAGACTAAGTTTTTCCTGTTTTTTCTCAAGGGGAGCGGAATAAAAATGTAAAAATCAGTGCTTTGGTTTGGATTCCTCTACAGGCTTTGGAAGTCATCAAGCAGCTGAAGGAGACGATGCAGATTGAGCGGGCACACATGAGGCTACGCTTCCTCCTCCCTCGGAAAGAAGGCAAGAGATTGAAAGAGAAGTTGAAGCCATTGATCAAAGTAATCGAAAGTGAGGATTTTGATGAACAGCTGGAAATTGTAAGCAGCCCAATGTCCTTTCCCCAGTTTTTTTTGTTTAGGAAAAAGCTATTACTATGCCTTTGGTTTTATACAAGAAGGTTTATACTCAAAGTGTTGGAGAGTAGAAGTAAAGACTGATACTTAGACTGAAGTCATTTTCATAATTGCTTGTGAAGGAAACCTCATTGGTTCTTGCAGAAGACGTTTTAAAATGCATTGGGATAAACATACAGTCATAAGGCAGTTTGGTATATGAGCATTTAAGACTTCAGCAAAAGACAGGGATGCTGCAAAGATTTCATTGTGACACATCTGCATTTCCTTTTTCTTCTAATTCAAAAGAATTTGGCGACTTTCAGTGAACTGCAGTCTTTGGGTTTTTAACCTGGTTGGGTAGAAGTGTTACCTATAGACATTCCAGTCCAATTTAGTGTTCTTTCTCCATTCCATTTAAAAAATACACTGGAGCTGGTAAAACTTCTAAAAGGGGCAAATCAAAATACCCACAGGATTATAACACTTCTTTTGTGAGGGCAGAACAGCTTTATAAAATTAACCATGGAATGGTGAAAACAGTGAAAGATGATCTAATTCTCACATTGCAAAAACTTGGAGTGACATGAGACTAGCAAGAAATTCAAAACAAGGAAAATTGCATAATATGCAAGTACTTCTTGTTTAGGGACCACAGATGGAACCAGCAACCACTTAGTTGTTAAGTGGAGCAATCACTAAGCAAAACCACAACTGTGCTTATGATCTTACTGCAGCTTTCTTTTGCTTTACAGACCTGCAAAGGTTATAGCAGTAGCATTTAGACTTATATACCACTTCACAGTGTTTTACCATCCCTCTCTAAGTGGTTTACAGAGCCAGCATATTGCCCCCAACAATCTGGGTCCTCATTTAACTGACCTCAGAAGGATGGAAGGCTGAGTTAAGCTGGTGAGAATTGAACTGCTAGCAGCCAGCAGTCAGCAGAAGACATACTGCATTCTAACCACTGCATCACCATGGCTCTTATACATGCAAGGGCTGGCCATAGAATTACTTTTTCATCAGTGTTGTAAGAGCAAATGGCTGCTAAACAAGAGCTACTTGTATAACTTGCTACCACATACAAATGATTTAGAAGATTTAAGAGGAGATCTAGCATATCCTTAGAGAAGGGAACATTGTTAAATGGTTTTCCCTCATTAGAGCCAAACATTGAACTACAGTAGTGAAAGTAAAAACAGAAGGCGGGGGGCGGGTTTCAGGGATGTAATGGGAATAGAGAGATGGCTATCGTTTTTATACCCTTGTTCTTGCAAGCATCTTGCTACAGATATTCCTTGACTTAAGACTATTTGTTCAGCAGCTGTTCTGAAGTTATGACAGTGCTGAACAAATGGTGGTTATAATTGGTCCTTGGGGGTTTTGACCATTCCAGAACCTCCGCAGCAGAGGTGGTATTCAACAGGTTCTGACCAGTTCTGGAGAACCGATAGCAGAAATTTTGAGTAGTTTGGAGAACCAGAAAATCCCACCTCTGACTGGCCCCACCCCCATCTATTCTCTGCCTCCCACTGAGTCCCAGCTGATCAACTAGGTCTTCTTTTGTTGTCCTGCACAGGAGAATGGAGCTGGAAAGCAGGTTAGTGGGGTGGGGAGGGAATGGGGATTTTGCAGTATCCTTCCTCTGCCATGTGTACCAAGCCAGGCCACGCCCACCAAGCCACACCCACAGAACCGGTAATAAATTAGGCTTTCAGGCAGTTGCAGCATCCGACAATTGCATGATTGTCATTTGCGACCTTCTCTGCCGGCTTTTCCAGAAAGTCAGTAGGAAAGCTGGTAGGGAAAGTCACACGTCATTAGAATAAATCTTCCCCTCCCACATCCCCTGCCTGATTTCTGCCATGTCTCTTTCTCACACCCTCCCACCCCTTCCTCATACCTTTGTGCACCATCCTCGGGTTTTCCTTGTGCCTTTCCCCCACTCGACAGCAGCCACTTAACTGCCTACCAACCTGCTTGCAAGCCACTTGGGACTTGCAATTTCCTGCCAGTTTTCCCAGTGACTTGGTTACTTAAAAGAAGTCCCCTTTCCTAATGACCGTGGGAATGACAACAATTGGGATGGTGGGGATTATCGTTGCCAAATGATGCAACCAAGCTTTAGGACCGTGTCTCTTAGCAACAGAAATTCCAGTCCCAATTGCTGTCATAAGTCAAGGACTACCTGTAAGTTTCTTTGGGGAGAAAGATGGTGGGTCCACCTTGGTCTTATTCACTAGGGCAGCTCTTTGTAAGATATAGCCTTTCCAGTCTAATATAGTGCTAATGTTGCAGGTGTGCCTTGTGGATCCAGGCTGCTTCCGGGAGATCGATGAATTGATCAGGTGTGAAACCAAAGGCAAAGGAACCCTTGAAGTGCTCAGCCTGAAAGATGTGGAAGAAGGTGATGAACGCCTGGAATGATTGGGTGCCTGTGGTGTCGCTGTGCAAAGACTGTATTAAAAGGCATCCTAGATTTGCCTCATTGAGGATTGACCTTTGCTCTTTTCCATTTGAGGTTTTATATAGTTATTAGTCCTCTGCTCTTTTATATAGTTTAGTCCCCAAACTTCGATGGTTGGTATCAACTAAAGGTACCTTATAAACCCACTTAGCCCTCAGATTACCTGATAACAAAGGGATTTTACACTGTTTACTCCTGTGTTGATTGTTTTGAGTGTAACTGCAAAGTGACAATTTTGCGTTAAGTGCCAAAATGCCTTTCCTTAAAAGCAAAAGGCTTCAAGGAAAGGAATTGACTGCAGAATTAGCATCGTGAGTTGAGTCAGGTTTCCTCAAAACAGGCACAGTAATGTCTGGATTTACCAGCAGGGTTTGTAAACTATGAGATAGACAGCCATTGGTCGCTTTGAAGGAAGTGACTGCACAATAATAATATTGTCCTAATTATACAATAGCTCAATTCTGTGGATGGTGATTTACAGACCATCTAAAGAGTTTAGCGGCCATCTTGCCAACGTCAGTCTTGGAATTTATTGAGTTTGATCCCAGTCTTTACTCCCGGCGAAATTGTAAAAATACTGACTTGACACTGAAACCAGAAGTTGTTCAGAAATTTTATTTTGGAAAAAAAATACAATAACTTAATTTAGAAAACATTTGTTATAACTAGACAACCTTTAAATCCAAGTAAAAGAACTAGTTTGGCTCCAGTGATATTTTAGCATTATTTGTTCTGTTAATTTAATATTTAAGAGTGAGCCAAAAGAACAGAGATCAGTTCATTGTCAACACAAAACTCTGAACTGAGTTTGATTTCTTGTGAGTAAACTAATAGGGCTGCTGTCAAAAAGAACAAAATAAGCCTTGCCTGATATTTGTCATTTTCTTACAATCCTTGGAGTTCATAGTGCAAACTGTAAGAGGTTCTTTGAGGAAAGCTGCACTTTTTACTTCCTCAAACACTTTAAAGTTCTCATATATATTATAAATATTGATGTACAACATCACAATAATTTCTATTATAGAATGTTGAATTTCAGTTTGGAAATCCTTAGATTTTTAAAACAAGTTCTCTAATGAATAATTTAAACCAAGTACAGTCTGTAAGCTGTCATTAATATGCCAAGGAAGATACCAAAGCATAGGTGAGGGGATGTTTCCACGATGCCTTTCCTTGACTTATTTTTTTAACAAGCACCTTTCAGCTATCATCCTAATCTCTTGCCCACAAAGCTCAGTAGTTTTGTGTTAGTGATTTAATTTTTCAACTACATGACTAACAAGAACTCCAAGGTGTTCTACTCACAAGTTTGTCCTTATATGAATAAACTTTATTGCTTCCTCTTCCTCCAGCCTTTTTTTGGTGATAAGCACTCTGATTTTCTATAGCCTCACTTATGTGCCATGGATATGTAAAGTTATCTTTCTTGATGACTCCGCTATATGTTAGTAAATGGTGAGGGAGAAGGAAGACTTGAAAAATATATCTGCCAGACACTATATTGTAGGATCATCTTTGAGTTGTATTTCTCCTATGTGAAGGTTCTCTTCCAGAACCTCATAATTTTTTGGCTCCCCATCAAGTAGTATTGGCTCAAATTCAGGAAGCCATCCATAAATTTAGTCCATTTTTTCCAGCCCAAGTGCCCTTCCAAGTATCTGCATTTCCTAGAATTTAATAGCCAGCGTGGTCAAGACTATCAATGCTGGGAGAAGCTATCTACCAATTCAGAGAGTCTTCAGGTTGATGAAAGCAATTTTGGTCCTTGTGATAGGACCTAACTCAGTTCTGCAACTGGCTTTTTACTTTGTTAAGCAGAATATGAGAAACTAAGCAATAGGGACAAATATTTTCCCTTTTAAAAAGCTCATCCAGACATCCATTTTTTTCCCAGTGTCATCACTGTTGCTATTCCCACAGTACCTCCACAATTCAGAAATCAACTTCCAGTATCATATTTTTGTTAAAGTGACACTAAAGATAACCACAGATAACCACAATGCTGTAACTCTGAGTATTGGGGTAAATGATATAAAGTTGTCTGACAGCTGCTAATATACTCCCAGTAAGATAACCCTCCTCTCACCTAACCTAGGAACAGAGGATGAATTGAAAAAGTATAGGCCAGGTGCCATTTCAATGGGATAGCTCACAAGGCATGTAGCAAATATGTTCTGTTTAGAAGTTGGCTTTATTCTCCTGGGTCAGGTACTGCAAACTTCCATAATGGAAATGGTAGCTCTGTTGATTGTCAAATGGCTTGTTTTCTGTCTAGCCATTTGAAGCTTGTATGTGCGCAATATTGCAAGAAAGCATGGCTACTGTGAGGAAAAAGACATGACCCAGTTGTGATCAGCAACAGCCAGTTGACATGTCAACTGGAATCAAGTAATTGAAGAACATCAGTGCCAAGAAAGCTTCAACAGTGGTCTTTTGTTTTGGACTGGCTTGTAAGGGAAACCAAACCTATTTCTAGCCTTATTCATTGGCTTATTTTCCTGCTGTTTCATTTCTCACAGAAAGAGAATGAAATGTTTGATGGAAGATTTATGTTCCTTTGAATTTTAAGAAACATAAAACACAGACTTTTTATTTAGATACCGGCATTAAAATAAGCATATTACCTTATTTCTTGTTCCAAACTTTTTCATGATAATTTTTTTAAAGCCTCATTCATCATAGGATGGGATACAAGTTAAATAACAGCACAATCCTAAGTTTCTGTTCGCAGAAGGAACTCCTGGCTGCAGTTCTTTATATGGCAGAATAATAAATACATTCACATTTGAGCATTCAGAGTGTGAATAGGATCAGGTTCTATTTTCAGCAAAAGAGCTGAACACGCCCAATCCAGTTTTGGCTTAAGGACATATATAGCATTCCCACTTATTCTGTTTTAATAAACAGATTTGGGCATTTAGAATTCTGTCCTTTAATCAGAAAGACAAAGTAACTGTAGAACACTTTACAAAAATAAAAATATTCACCATCATAAATTTACATTTCCACTTTTATGAAAAATTCTAAATGTACAGAACCTTAATCTAGTTAATTGATACAATCCCATTGCTTTTAATGAAATTTAACAGCAAGTTGTTCATAATTCTTCAATGAATATACAACTCAGTTCTTAACTCCCAAGTAACTTAATAGAACTGACTTTGGGAACGTAGTAGAATAGATCTGTTTGAATTTCTTAAGATTCTTCTTACAAACATACATTGGCATGACAAATCTTCAATAGAAATGTTCAATTACTTTCAAGACGATGTATTAAATAGTAAGGTGTATTAGATTTGCAGACTTAGATCTCTGGTTGGCTAGTATTACCTAGGTATTTCTATATCAGAATATGAGCACCACTTCCTACGAATGCAAAAGGAATATTTCCATTCTTATGCTTTAAGCAGCAGTTGCATTTTCCCCCCCAGAATATGAAAGTAGTCTGGAAATCTTTGGATGGATAACTTGAATTGGATATCTGGTCATTCTGTTGCTTCAGATATAGATCACATCTGTTTTGTGTTGTTGGACCTAAGAAGTCATAAAATATAAAAGTTATTTGGGTATAAGGCAAATAGACTACATAACTTAGAGCAGAGGGGTTGAAACATTTTAAAGGTACAGAATAAAAGATGATATGCTTCTTTAAAAAAAGGCAACTGTATAAAGAAGCAGTCCAAAATTGATATTAGAATAGGAATAAAATGGAATCTCATCACTTCCTACGCCAAGAAGTGAAGAAATCATTTCTAAACCACAGTTGTATAATGGATCAAATGTTCACATACAACAGGTATGATTGGTATTTGAAGAAGGCATTGAAACAAATCTCTCTCCCTCCCTCTCACTCTTCCCTTCCCCCTCCCCCATGGAATTATGTGCTCTCCCCACAGAGATATGGTAGAAGATAACTCCATATATCGTTAAAAATCTCACTGTGGGATTTAAAAATTCTGATTGCATGGCTATCATATTGACTTGGTATTTTCCTTTCCTTTTCCCTTTAATACTTGTTTTGAAATAACTGATTATTCTTGGATTTTTCTTTGGGGAAAGACATTAAATGGGAAAAGAAGTCAACATCAGATGAGGTGAATGTGAAATTAGCAAGAGAAAGATGATAGACTGACTGACTGTTAGGGAGTAGATCTGTCAGTTGGACGCAGGAGCTGAATGGTACTGCCAAATTCAATGGCACATTGAAGATAAGAAAAAAGGAATAACTACACTTTGTGTCCAGTCACAAGTATCCCAAAACATCTGTGTGGTTTCTAGGGCACAGGCTCAAAAAGTGGGCTAACCTAAATCTTGAGAACCAACTGTTGTATAAATACTTCATCGAGATACAGACACATAATCCAAGGAAAAGATTGGTAGACAGAACATGTGGAATACTGAAAATGAAATTCAAGCCGGTTACCTTAATGTGCTTTCGGTGTCCTGTTTCCATGTTATTGATAACCAGGGGATGGGTTGGAAAAGAGTTTTCTGTTGCTGCACTGGGCATGGTATTCTCAATCACATTTAGCAGGCATGATGGTGAAAAGGACTGTGGCAGATTATTAAACAGGTCTGCTTCAAGGGTTTTCATCCAAACAGGAGCCTTTAAAAAAGCAGTATATTAGCCATTAATTGAGGTTTTATGTTTATTCAGGATAACATGAAACATTTTGAAAGCCAAAAAAACCAATTTAACTCCCTTGGTCTGGAAATTGTCCCTTTATGAAGGACTGAAATGCTCTTGTGTGAAATGCACAAATTATTATTTCCAGAAGTCTTATTTATTGAATTTATATTGCCACCTATTCGCCCATGGTGACTCAAGGCGGCTTACACAATATAAAAAATTTAAATAGAACATGTATTATATAATGTCCATGATTAACATTAGGAATATTGCATTGGCTTGGATAATACATAAAATCAACTCAGGATTCTACAAGAATCCTATTATTAGATTCAAGTGATTTTTTTCTTCTTCTGGAGAGTCACCTTTTAAAAAGGGATCAGGTTGAAGAATCTCTAAAAGTAACTTCATAGGGATAAACTACAGAGACAACTACTATTAGTGATTCTCCCTGAAAGGGTAGTTACCTAAAGATTCAGGAGCAGGAGAAGAATGTAGAAGATTAATTTCACAAGTTGGGATGATTGGGTGGTAGAACTGCCATTCAAGACAGGACAAAGCCCCACCTCCAAATTTGTGTATTTCAGAAGGAAGAGGAAAGGGGTAGAAGGATTTGTGCAGCGCAGGTAAAAGGACAAATATGGGAAAGGTAGAAAATAATTTCTAAATCAAATAATAATTTAGTGGTGGCAACAAGAAAAACATCCTGTGGAAATCTCCCAGAGCTTAAGGGGATTTTGCTTAAGGTTAAGGAGAAAGAAAATAAGAATGAAGCTTATGCAAACAGGAGGGTGTGGAACACAGGCTCTGCCTTGTTTTGATCCTTTATTGGTGTTCCTGCTAAAATACACAAGACTATCAAGTTTAGTGCCTGGTCTTTCTTGCTTCAAAGATCAGATACCGGGATTGAGAAAGCGTCCTTCAGCAGAACCTGAAAAGCTGCAATTGGTTAATACAGAATAAGAGAGACAATTTTAAAACCTTTAATCTGGTGGAAAACAACTTCTATTGTACTCAGTTAAAGTTCTTTAGGTCAAAGCAGTTTGGCTAGTTGGTAAAATCTTTGTTAAACCCTATATGACTAAGACCAATTTGTTTTTAAGATGGTTTGCTTCCTTCCATATGAGAAAAGAGGTAATCGCTCAATAAAGAAAGCTTTTTCTAACACTACATACCATCACCAGTTTTTATACTTTTAAAAATGTATTCAGCATTGAAGTTTATTTGACCATATTTATTAATTTCGTTGAATAAAGGTGAAACCCATTCCTACTTGCCAGTTTTTATTGTCCACAGTCTTAATCACTGGAATCATTATGACAGTCCTAAATATTTCGGCCATAGATCCAGGAATAAATTACTAAAGAAAAGTCATTGTTTTTAAACAAGCTTGCAAGTGCCAGGAAGACACTTTTAGTGGACTTTTAAAAGAGTACTAAAATGATATTTTTGTATGCATTTGTTACAAATTTAAGAAATAAATGCTTGACTGTATGGGAACCTTGTATTCCTTCTCTGATGAATGATCCAAAGAGTCAAGGATTATGTTCCAATGAGAAAGAAATCCGCTGTGTTTATCTTCAAGTTTGAGAGCATGGATTTCAGTCTTGAGTTCTTTTAGCCGATCTTCAAACTTTCTACTCTTATCTAAGTAGTCTAACCTATGAAGCACAGACAAAACAAAAAAAGTAAACAGAGTAGAGATAATCAAATGGGCTGTGAACATAATTAAAACAGTACCTGACCCAGAATTAGTATCTGGGACTAAGAAGAGATTTCAGGACATGAGAATCTAATGGATCAACCTAACAAAACTGTACCTTACACCTGTGGTCCCATGTGTGGGACCAAATACAGTTCCCTAATTGAATACTCTAATTTGGGATGAGAAGGTCTCAAACTTGAGGCTCTCAAACTACTGATGGATAACCTGTGTGGATCTTACAGGTAAAAAAAGTTGTATGCTCATAATCTAGCAAACATTAAGTATGTTTTAGATGCAGTGTTTGCACTCTTTTGGACTCAGATTTTGAGTTTTCACAGATGTTGTTACTAAGTCCATGTCCTCTGATTATCAAATCATAGAAAGGACACACCATCCTTGCTTTGAACAGGGGAAGAGTTATGCTGCATAGCCCTCAATTTATGCAAATGAATTGTCCCATATGTGGCAAAGGAAGAGATTATTCTTGAATAATCTTGAAAAATTATTCTTGAAAAATAATAATTTGCTCAGATTTCAGATAAAAAGTTCAAAAGATCCCTTTACCTCAGTTTGGTCTATTTTAAGCAAAGCTTCTGTTGTGAGAGATTATTGAGTTCATATAGATGTGCAGAAACTAGTAAGGGATCTAATATTTCTAGCATTGAGAATACAGTTTCTATGCTGAGGAAAAATACCTGCCAATATATAACATGAAGCAAAATAAGTTTCTGAATAAAGATACAAAGTGGGCAGAATTCCATTTGGGCACAACATTAATATTCTGAATCTGGAATCTGCCTGGCCTTATTTCAGCTACAGGAAGACAATCCTACCTCTCTCTCTCAATCTCCAAGGAAAGCCTCTTCAGATCAATGTCTCTTAAATCCATCTTTACAAATCCTTTGTCACCACTAGTGTCCCTCGTGTCAGCAGGCAGAGATGAAATACACTTGACAGTATGCTAGAAAAGATCACAAAAACAAAAAGCTATGATATTGAATCCTATATTGTTCAGGAATAGATTTTGAACACGTGGGATTGTGCTATGCAACTCTGAATTTATGCAGAAAATGTTACAGAAACACACCACTGGATGGCATAATTACAGCCAAGCACAGATCGGACTGGAAGTTGTGTGGATAGGCTGTAGTCTAGTAGAAACAGATTCCTCAGTTTGCCTGAGGTTAACAAAATCTCTACCCTGAAAGCATCAATTACAAACACAATGTAATAGGACCTATCATTTTACCCTTCTGTGTTTGGCAACTTTAAATATTTTCCTTTTTTAATAGGAGAGAATATCTGTAGCTTAGGAATGAAGTAGAGAGTTCTTGGTTGTCTCTAAACTTGGTTGTCTGCTTGCAAATATTTCATTACCCAGCCAGCTAACAACATTGCAAATATCATCAATACCAATGATATCTCTTAGTTGGGTAATAAGACGTCTGCAAGCAAATAATTAAACTCAGAGAACACCAAGTACTCACATTTTCCTTTTTAATCAGTCCTTCCTCGAAAGACACCCCATAATTCTAGCTGAAAAAGATGTTGAGATACTTTTAATGGAATACTACATTCCCCATGATTCTCTGTCTTCCGGACAACTTTAGTGGATGGAAAGAGAGTCTACCTATTGCAGGATTATCCTTTACCTAAGGATAAATTAAATTGTTATTCTACCTCTGAAGCAATCATGATTTTTTTAAAAAAAACTTACAGGAGGAGAGTTAAACTTGCTGACATCTTGAAGCTTTTGCTTTGCTTTCTCTTCGGCTTCTCTGGCTTCCTGTAGGTCCTGTTTTAAATGCTCAGCTTCTTTGGCCCTATCAAGCCAAATTATCATCATAAGCAAATCAATCCATATTTCTCAAAGACAGTCCTTAACTAATGCCCGGAAAGCACAATGGGCTTCAATCAACTTTGATAATAGATGGGATTTCTGTGGCTACCTCATGGCTCAAAAGCAAAACCTAAGAGAATACATGCTATCAGGTAACCATGGTAACTGCTAAGTCTCAGTTCATTAAGGATCTCGGCATATTAATTCCTGATTTTTTTTCTATACACAGAAAGATTACAATCATAATATTAAGAAAATAATCGGGAGATTAGTAGAAAAGAGGTAATTATTCACTTGTTTCTACATTCATGTGCAATTTTAAAACTATTTAAATACTATTGTTTAAATTTTAATTTGTAATTTAAATATGCAGTTTAATGATACAATTAGAAACAATTAGAAATACTTCTTTAAATATAATTTTTTTAAAAAAATTATATAAGCATGCACTTTTGCTGTTTATACTGCCAAGAATCCCTCTAACATTCAGGAACCCGAATGCCAGCAGCATACAGTCCAAAAAATCAAGATGTGTCACAAATTTAAAAAACTGATTCTTGATGACTTCACAAACACATCCATGGAGTTTTCTAGGCAGCAAGAGAGAAATGGTTTGCCTCTGCTTTCTCCCATAAAATTATATTTCCCTTTACTGTATAATTTATCCCTGGATAAATTCCAAGGATTGGTCTTTTACTTTAACCCCAGCCCTTCATCTTCCAGGTCTGACTTTCTTTCTTGTGATCCCATCAGAATCCAGCACATAGCTTTGAAACCTATGATAGTTCATGACAGCCATATTAAAAATTTTCTAACTTGTGCTTGGGACTAATTAACCCCAGTGCTGTAGGCAGCTTGCAGAAATGCAGATCCTTGACATATGACCATAATGGAGCCTGTCAGACATAAAATGGATCAGTCATGTGACTGACCCAATTTTATGTCCTTTTTAGCAGTGATTATTAAGCAAATACCACAGTTGTTAAGCAAATCCATTGTTTGCAATGGCATCGTTTTGCTAAAAACTGGGATTAACTTCCGATTTTCAGCAAAACCATCACAAAACACAGTCAGAACACTATTGCTGGAACTTTGGAACAGTCATAACTCCCTTTTTCCAGGTAGGCTGTAACTTCAAATGGTTGCTAAGTGACCAATCATATAAGTCAAGGACTACCTGTACACGTGTTTTTCATCAAAAACACCTGAGGAAGCACATGCAGAATGACCAACTAAGTTTCTAGCATGGAGTGTCACCTTCGATCGGACTCCTTCACCAGCTTCATGGCAATTAGCTCGGCCTCCCTTATTTTGTGTTCCATCAGTCGCTTCTCCTCGCTGGTTTTCAAGGCCGCCAACTCTAATCGATGGCGCTCCTGCTCTGCTTCAGCAGCATTCTGAGCCAACAGCTTGGCTTCCTCCTCAGCTATCTGAGCTTTCTCAGCCAACAATTCTGCTGCTGCCTCTGAACGGCGCTGGAGGAGAATTTAAAAACAAGCATCTCATATGGTAAGCTGCCCAGAGGCTCTCTGGATAATGAGATGGTGGCATATCAATTTAAAAAATAAATAAAATAAAATGATAAATGAAATGAAATGAAAATTTTAAGTGGGTGCAAAATGGAGACAATTGACCAGAAGCCCTTGGACCATCTACCACTAGGTTTCATTACCACAGCAATGCTCACCAGAGCCTCATTAGCTTGCCGAGCTTCATCTTCCACCTCAAAGAGGCGTTGTTCCAGCTCTTCTTTGGCTCGCTCGGCTTCCTCCCGCAGCTGCTTCTCCCTGGCCAGCCTCTGGTGCTCCATCTGAGGGAATGAGTGAGGTTGGACATCTGCAAGAACTGCACAGCGCAATGCAGCCAGGCTCACCTTGTTCTGTTTTTTCCAGTCCTCTTATATACTTTTCAACTGTAACTTTCCAGGGGCTGGGACCCATCCTTTGCAAACCCTATCCAGTCATCTTACAAATCAATCTGCCAAAAATTCACTGCAGGTTTACATTACTGATTTCATATTTATTTGTAGTGTAGGTTTTTTTTTTACTGTCCAGGAATACTTCTCTGGAGTAGGCAAATCTGCACAGCAAACAGCATAACAGATACAATAAAATATCAGAAAGAAGAGAAGGAGGAAGTTCTGGTTTTTGTTCCTGATTTTTTTAAAAATAAATAAAACCCATGTATTAAACTTCTCACCATTATATATACAGAAGGGTTCAAAATAGATCAAAATCTACTTTTCTTTTAAAAATAACTGCACATTCTGGACATACATTGTTTCAATTCCTTCCGTCCGGATGCTGCTATATGGTACTACATACCAAAACAACTAGACACAAGGACAGTTTTTTTTTCTCCTTCATTCCATTGCCATCACTCTCCTTCATGCCATTGCCATCACCTAACCTTCACAGTATTGTTTTATGTCTCAGTATTCTATATTCCCCCATGCTGAATGGCTGTAGAATTATTATTTGTTTTATTTTTATTTTTTTAAAATTACATTTATATGCCGCCCTTCTCCGAAGACTCAGGGCGGCTTACAATTTTTTGGGATACAACCCACTGTGCTTAGCAATAGCCTTCATTCCATTGTATATGCCTGCTTATTACTAAGCGGCATTTTTACAAAGTCAGCTAATTGCCCCCAACAATCTTGGGTCCTCAATTTACCTACCCCGGGAGGATGGAAGGCTGAGTCAACCTTGAGCCTGGTGGGATTTGAGCCTGCAGTAATTGTAGACAGCTGGATCTTAAGAGCAGGCATCTAACAGCCTGAGCCACCTTCTCTACTATCCTCTTTTATTGGCATCATTATTATGATTATTATTACTCTCTTGTACACTGAGATTTTCTGCATCAAAGAAAAATTCTTTGTGTATCTAATCACATTTGGCCAAATAAAGTATTCTATTCTTTGAATTCTACTCAATGTTCCAAGTACATTGTCCACTTTAACTTCTGTGTGAGACTAATAACCAATATAGTGTGGCAAAAAGTCATTAGAATTACGGTATAATGATAATGATATATATCTGATCATTGTCTGCCACATGGGCAGCTTGGAAGCGAGTGCAAACTCTGTGAAATCCTTCAGCGTTTGAACCAGTTCTAAGAGTCACCTTCTTTCTTGCTTTCTCCTCTCTGGCTTGAGCTTTCATCTGCTGGATCTCAATGGGGTCCACTCGCCTCCTTCTCATGAATAAATCATGGTTTCCAATGAAAAGTTGCATGATCTGCAAGGAGAAAAGAAAATGTCTTCCTGGAACTATCCAAGAGGAGTCTAGTATCCTGTTTCCTTCAGTGGTCTGTCCCATATGTCTGGGAAGTCCAGAGTATAAAGGGAAATTCAATTTAGTTCTCCAGGTAAACCTAAAATTCATCTCTGATTGATTTGGTTTTCAGCAACCACTATGTAGGAAAATATTTAAAAAAACAGGATACTATAGAAATGCCATCCCATTCTGATAATCTTCATTATTTCCTGAATGCCCTAAAACGTCTATTGATAACCTTCATATCTGTACTTGGCTTGGACCTGACAGAAGATGATTTTCATTTAGGACTGTTATAATGGAGAGATACAAATACATGTTTCTAAGTTGATATGTTTCTAGATTGATGAAGGAACATATAGAACTTGCATATAGCATGTGCATATTTATTTATTTATTTATTTATTTATTTATTTATTTATTTATTTATTTATTTTATTGGACTTATAGGCCTCCCTCTCTCCCAAGGGACTCAGGGTGGCTTACAATAAAAAACAAGAATACAAATATTAAAATATAATTAAACTAAACTAAGCCCAATAAAATTTAAAACCCGATTAAAACTAAAAATTAATTTAAAAAACCCACCCCATTCAGTCCAGGCTGACCTGTTGAAACAACCAAGTCTTTAGGTTGCGGCAAAAGGAACGGAGGTCAGGGGCCAACCGGAGCTCCAAGGGGAGCTGATTCCACAGGGTGGGTGCTCCCACAGAGAAGGCCCTACCCCGGGCGCCACCAACCGACAGTGTCTGGTTGACAGCACCCCCAGGAGGCCCTGCCTGTGGGAGCGAACAGGGCGATTGGAGGTCGACACTGGCAGGAGACGCTCCCGCAAGTACCCTGGACCCAAGCCATGAAGGACTTTATATGTGATGACTAATACCTTCAGTTATTTTGGTAACTGACAGAGATTTTAAGGGACAAAAGGCATAATTATGCTGTAAATGTTAAGTCCTGAATGAGAATGTTAAAAGCTTCCAAATGGATCCTTCCCCTTTGATGTTTAGAAAGTTTCAAAAGATTTGGCTGTTCCAGCATGCCCTAGGAATTGAGGAGAATGATTGATCTTTCTACCAATAAATAATAATTCTATTTTGTTTGAGTATGGTGTATTTCCAGTTCTATGCATATGATTTTATGGATGTTACAGATTTTGCCTTTTTATTTTCATGTTCATGTAACAGAGGTAGGAACTGTATACTGCTCAAAGGCAGTTCTGACTGGAGTCTATAAACACTGTAAGATAAATAAATCTCCACCTAATTTGGCTCTCCTAGCTATAGGAAGTGGAGCAAGTCTTACCCTGCATGTCTTAATGTCTAGATAGGTATATGCCAGAAAAAAAGCACTCCCCCTTTTGCTTTCTCACAATCATTTATGGCTTGAATTATTATTACTACAAATAAAATCATTCAGCAAGGTCTAGGCAGCCAGTCCAATTCAGTGTCACATGATCTTTGTTCCAATCGAGCATAGATTGGTATGGCCATTATTATAATGGGGCATATTTATAATGGTACAGAAATAAGAGAACCACACTCCCACCAACACTGGCAGGACAAGCTATTATATATAAACAGCAAAGCCTACATTCACTCACACTGATGATGTTACCTAGTCAGGTAATGAAATGTCTACATGAAGACGACCAACTCACAGAGCACCAAGGACTCCACAGATTGTCTTTTATACAAGAAAGCACTCACCAGTTTATTGACTTTAGGCTGTGAGGAGAAGAACTTGAAAACCTCAGCTTTTTTGTCAATAGGTTTAATTATAAGCTGAAAGAAAAAAAGAGGGTGGTTTTTAAAAATGATTATATACTAAATGCATACGTACAAAATATGCTTCAACTGGAGACCCGTGGAAGTTCTATAGCATTAAAAACAACCATTCTAACAAAATAATAAAAAAATAGGCATAATAGAAAAAACAGTTTTATATTTTTCATAAATATATAGCAAAAATGCAATGAACAATCATCCCCTCTCCCTCCCCTGCTGCCACTACACTGCCGATCTGCAAGGCCAGAAAGCTTGGGGACTGCTGCCATGGCACATCCACCTACCTCTTTATCAGAATAAGAAATATTTTGGATGCTGCTCCACTCAAAAGACTTGTTAGGAGAGAAGCGGTTATTGATGCTGTAGACATGAATCCCTTTGGCATCTACCCCAAGCAGGAAGTCTGTATGATTCTTCTTTTGCTGCGGAGAAGTCCAAGGTTAAAATCCATATATTCATCTTGTGCACTGACTAACACTGAAGATCTTATTTTATTTGGGTACACGACACATCTGCAAGAAAACAACCTACTTGAGAGCACCAAGGATCCCTCATTTCAATCCTGAGCTATAAATATTCTCCTTTGTTGGTTAATATTCACTGTCTGACATCAATCAATTTGACCTAAAATGCACATTTCATAGTTCCAGGTTCATGGCACAGATATTCCTCGACTCATGTCCACAACGAGGACCAAAATTTCTATTGCTAAGCAAGGTGGTTGTTAAGTGAGTCACACCCAATTTTACAACCTTATTTGCCATAGTTGTTAAGTGAATCAAATAGTTGTTAAGTGAATCCAGATTCCCCCATTGACTTTGCTTGTGGGAAGCTGGCTGGGAACGGTTATCCATGACTCCAGGACACTGCAGACATCATAAATACATACCCATTGACAAGCACTAAATTTTGATCACATGATGATGGGAACTGTCATGCCCCTGTTGTAGTCTGACTCCGAGGGAGAGGAGGAACAGCCTACAGGGAGTGGAAGTGTGGCTCTGGAGGTTGAGGAGGAGGCTGGGCAGTCAGAGGAAGACCCAGGCCCATCCCCTCTCCATCCTAGGGCACGAAGGGAGGAGGATAAGGGAGAAACGTGAATGGTGTGGTCTACGGGGGAGGAAAGGGCCTTGATCCTCTTCATGGGCTGCAGCTGTGAGAACTGGTTAAAAGGACGGACATGCGTATGGTCCAGTGCTGGAAACAAAGCATGGAAATATCTCTAGTCTGTTGTTCCTCTCTGAGTTTGGCGTCCTTCCTAGTGTGTGTTCCAATCTCTGTGGATGTCTTCAAACCCTTATCTTGCCTGGTTCCCTTACTTTCTTCAGTGTGGTTTGTGTTGTTTTTACTCTTTATAATTTATAAGCATTTTTAGTTTAAACGGCATTTCCTCCTTTTCGTAACTGCTTGTGGGGGAGTTTTTTGTCTCCAGTCAAGAATATCTGGAGCTTTGAAGCAAAGTGAAGGAATACAAGGGGCTTCACCTGTTTTTGTGGCTGTGTTTATTTTGTATCCCATCCTGGGTCATCACAGGAACACTGCAACAGCTGTACTGTAAGTTCAAGAACTGATCTTAAGTCCTTCCTTCCTTCCTTCCTTCCTTCCTTCCTTCCTTCCTTCCTTCCTTCTTTCCTTTCCCATCTTGCAATTTAGGTGACTCTTTCTCAGTGCTGTTCTAACTTCAAACGGTTGGTAAATTAATGGTTGTAAGTCAAGGAATACAGGTAGTCCTTGACTTACAACAGTTCGTTTAGTAACCGTTTGAAGTTACAACGGCAATGAAAATAGTGATTTATGACCATTTTTCACACTTATGACTGTTGCAGCATCCCCATGGTCACATGGATTTACATTTGGATCCTTAACAAGCGACTCATATTTATGACAGTTGCTGGATTCAGGAGTCAGGGTCAATGGAGAAACCAGTTTCACTTAACAACCATGTTACCAATTTAAAACTGCAGTGATTCACTTAACAAATGTGACAAGAAAAATCATAAAATGGGGTAAAACTCACTTTAAAAATTTCTCACTTAACAACATAAATTTGGGGCTCAATTGTGGTCATAAGTTGAGGACTACTTGTATCTGTAAACACCTGCCTTAACTGGGAATTTTATTGTCTTATTTAATTATCCTTACTGCAGCTGAACTACAATGAAGTACATAACCAGTACTTTTGCCTCTTGGTAGCTGCTTCCCCATTGCTTCATATAAAAGAGTCAAACATCAGGCATCTATAAACTAGAATTTACCCTTGTTATCTAACATGAATACACATTGGAAAATGTAAGACCAAGAGATCTGCTTAAGAGTCATGGCATTTTAAAACAGAGAACACTTTTTAAGTCAGGCAAATTGTTCCAGGTCCCAACAAGCAATGCGGATAAGACTCTCAAAATTTATGAATGACAGCTATAACCCCTTTTTTTTACTGGCAATATTGATGGGGCACAAGGGATTTACAATCAAACATCTGGGACTGTCAGAAAAATCTGAATCAGATGCATTAAAAATCATGCATACTTACAGCAATTGGAAAATAATTAACCCCATACATCTCCAAGTCTTGTGCTATTTTAAGATAGTTCATCTCAGCTTCGTATCTAGAAGAATGGGATATTTATTTTTAAAATGACTTGGAAAGGATTATTCTTGTTTTATAAAGGAAACATTGATCTATATTACTGTAACCCCTAGGCTGTATTTATGGACTGTGAAATACTTTTGCCTAGCCTTATTATCATTGCTAATCAAAGTGGTTTATAAATTGCACTATAGCCTCTATAAAAAATCACATGAGTAGATGGACAATTGGAGTGGAGTGGAGTGGAATGGAATGAAATAGGAATAGGAATAGAATACTTTATTGGCCAAGTGTGTTTGGACACACAAGGAATTTGTCTTAGTGCATATGCTCTCAGTGTACATAAAAGAAAGATACATTCGTCAAGAGTCAAGAATCATGAAGTACAACACTTAATAATAGCCATAGGGTACAATAAGCAATCAAATCATACTAGGAAACAGTTAATAAAAATTGTTAGGATACAAGCAACAAGGTTACAGTCATACAGTCATAAGTGGGAGGGGATGGGTGAAAGGAAGGATGAAAGGATTAATAGTAATAGTAATGCCGACTTAGTAAATAGTTTGACAGTGTTGATGGAATTATTTGTTTAGCAGAGTGAGGACGTTCACGAAAAAACTGTCCTTGTGTCTAGTTGTTCTGGTGTGCAGTGCTCTATAGCGTCATTTTGAGGGTAGGAGTTGAAACAGTTTATGTCCAGTGTGTGAGGGGTCTGTAAATATTTTCACAGCCCTCTTTTTGACTCAAGCATTATACAGGTCCTTGATGGAAGGCAGGTTGATAGTAATTGTTTTTTCTGCAGTCCTAATTACTCTCTGAAGTCTGTGTCTGTCTTGTTGGGTTTCAGTACCAAACTGGATAGTTATAGAGGTGCAGATGACAGACTCAATAATTCCACCATGACATAGAAATAGCTTCACTTGGCATATCCAAACAAATTGGAAAAATGCTGGGACAAATTTTACATTCATCTGAATGATCCCCAATTGAAAAATGCCTTTCCTGGAAGGATATTTTGAAATCCTGATAATGCTATGTAAAGGTCTTGGGACAATCTGTCAAACATCTGAAGGCTTTGGACAGAGCAGGCCACAAACAGTGATGGTCAGATTCTCGAAAAAGATCATTTGTAAGCAGATATGTTGCTTTTACTCTTAAAAAGACTGAAACCAGTACTTTAAATGAGGTGCTGAAAAAACTAGTTATTTATTGACTTATTAAATTTGTATGCCGCCCATCTTGCCTAGAGGTGAGATCAACAACCAGGAGCAGAGTGATGAGAGAACATGAGTTTCTGAGTTCCCATCTGTTTCAATCAAACTTTGTATCAAGAAGTGAATTCAAGGGTTAGGGTTGGCTTCTAATATGTTCCATGGAAAAAATAGATGCATTTGGGCAGAGTGTCAATTCAAAGTCTTGAAATGTGTATTGTGACATCCTGATTTATTTATTTTATTTTGATCCTACCTTTATTTTTACAAATAACTCAACACGGTGAACAAACCTAATGCTCCTTCCTTTTCCTATTTTCCCCACAACAACAACCCTGTGAGGTGAGGTGGGCTGAGAGAGAGTGACTGGCCCAAAGTCACCCACCAGTTTTCATGCCACAGGTGGGACTAGAACTTACAGTCTCCCGAAAGCCTGCCCTTTGTCCTTCTGTCGTGATGTTGCACAAAAATATGGAAGGAGTTTAACTTGCATCACAGTGTTGCATACAAATTTGGAAGGGGCAGAAAGTGTGTCACTGCCCCCCCCATACCAGATGCTAATGGATGCGAGTCCTTTTTCTCCAAACTACAGTTACAAGCAAAGGGTGCTGCAGTACCTGGCCATTCCCTGGTGTCCAGCGTAACAGGCAGTAATCCTTTCTTCCCACATGTCAGGCGTCATCTGATATTGACGGAGAACCTAGATAAAAGAAAAATAAAGAACAAAAAGAAAACAATGGGAAAAGTATTTATTTTTCAAACCTCAAGAAGGCTGTTCATGCAGGTATGACAAACTGGAAAGACCTGCAGAAGTATATATGATTTAAAATGTTGCAGGATTAGAAGCAAACCCAGGGGTGGGCTGCTGGGGGTTCGCAGGGGTTCGGGAGAATCCCTAGCTAAGATTCTGTGTAATTCAGAGAATCCCCAAATCCCACTCCTGGCTGGCCACGCTCCACCCACCCCGTCCCTCCCAGGCAGCCCGTTTTGGATGCAGGTAAGTGCAGCGTGCGTATGGAGGCTTGGGGATGTCAAAAAATGGGCCTCCTGGAAATTTGGGAAGGCCAGAAATGGGCCTGTTTCCAGCTTCCAGAGAGCCTGCAGAGCCCAGGGAGGCTGTTTTCACCCTCCTGGAAGTTCGAGGAAAGCCTCAGGAGCCTGAGGAGGGCAAAAATGACACCACCACCCCCGCCATGGTGCAGGAGGCCCACTAGGCTACGCCCACCATGGCCACACCCACCAGCAACTGGGCAGAGAACCCTTTGCTATAATTTTTGAAGCCCACCCCTGAGCAAACTGTCTCCCATTTCCAGAAGTCTTTCGGCTTGTTGGCAACTTAATAGAACACTGCTAACTTAAGGTTGATTTTGTAATAAATTCTCCTTTTGTGAAGAGCAGTCTGGATTCTATCTGGAAGAAGGTGAATCCAGAATAGAAACACCAACATCAGATTATAACTCAGTTCTGAGCTCATGACCCAGGAGTTCTCTGGAGAAGATATCTTGAAGGAGAAACTTCCCTTCATAACGAAGAACTCACATTCTCCAATAGTTTCTTGAGAACTGAGGAGAATCAGAATTTTAAAATTTCCCACTCTCTCTAGAAAACAAGGAGAGGAACAATCTTCCAAAAAGGGCTGAATAGAAATCGCTGGTCTTTGGGAAGAAGTTGTTTTATGGGTCATGCAAATCTGCTGCTCCCTATCTGGATAATTCTGCTATTTTGGGTATCTGAGGTTTCCTATTCATGACCAGGAGGATGGGAAAGTGTGAAAACACTTACTCTTTTTGGCAAAAGCTCTTCTGGAGCTAAGAAACCTGGTTTGTGCAGATTTGGGTCATAGTCACCATACTGTGAGGGAAAGAAGTATCAAATGAGTCAACAGGAGAAGACTGTATACAAAGAATTAACAGCATTTGATTAGTCAATTGCCTACAAGATAATAGGTATAAATATAAACATAGTTATAAATACATGGATACATATAAAAAAATAAAGGAAACAATAGGACAGGGATGGTAGGCACTTTGGTGTGCTTATGCACGCCCCCTACAGACCTCGTAGGAAAGGGGTGAGGTGAATAGTAAAGAGTCTAAGGTTAAAGTTTTTGGCATAGTATAAGATCTAAATTAACGCTTTAAAAAAGAGAGAGAAAACACTGAATCATTTGATCATAAAATAGCCATTAAAAATGGCTAAAGTTCTAGAAGATTTTTACAAGTGAAATCTGAAGGATGATGTAATTCTACAGGAGAGGAAAAAAACCCTGTCAGAAATCATTTTCCTGAGAATTTTACCTTCCTGTCCTTTAGGACTGACATAATATGTTTGAAATTTAACCAGTTAGTACCAAACATACCTTAGTTTACAGCTCAAGAAGAATCCAGTGCCACAACTCTTGATGGATCCCCTTTCAGTTTTGTTGTCAACTCCACCAACACAATTAAGCTGCAGGGGTCCAGCTGTAGCTTAAGCACCAATGACTAGGAAAATAATATCTTAATGTCCTCTTAAAGAGAGAACTATAATTTAGTGGTATGGCTTTGTAAACAAACCATCCAAGTTGGGCTTGTCCATAAGCTGGACTTGTCCATTCTCCACAAACCTTAGTTTTTATAACAATGGTTGTTGAATAATGCATGGATGCATACAGTACCTTAATCATTAAACCAGTTTTATAGATCATGATTCACATGCTTCTCAAAACATTATGCGCTTTGGTGCCAAACCATCAGCCCTATTGAAATTGAGTCCCAAGATCTTGGATCAGAACTGGTAACAAAGTAGGTAACAGAGTGTAGTGTTCTTATGGTTTTTTTTATTGATTGCTGTTTGTTTTTCCAGATTTTTGATGATATTTGTGTCTATAGATTCGTTTCATAAACCTTCCAGAGCTGTAACACATTGGGGCAGAGTATAAATTTCATCAATCAATCAATAAACATGTAATGTCACCGAGTCCCACAATTTAATCCCAGCCATCTCCAAATAGCTAGCCCACCACTAGCAGTATAATGGGACAAATATGACATCTCACTGGGACTGGTGCCATCCTCCTGTCATAGTTACATATATTATATGTCCAAAGACATTTAGGGATAATGAAAGGCAAAACTTTACCTCATCTGATCTAACTCAGTTCTGGACTAAAGCTGGCTGATTTCTGCCAGTAACTAGCAAGGGTGGGTTATAGCAGCTCTCTGTTCAGTGCTAAGAAAGGTTGGATGGAACAGTTACAGCTACCCCCCCACACACACTTTAACTTTCTGAAGGACAGAAAGAGAAGAGGAAGAGGAAAGGTCAGGAACAGACTCTTGGAAGGAAAATCCATCTGGTTCAGGTCCAATCCGGGAATAAAATAAAATGGAGGCTGATTGGAAAGAAAGTTTAATGATGAACAGAAACAACAGCAGTCCTGGGTCAGCTGAACAACTAGCTAGATGAGTGCCAGGATTTTATACAGGTCCTGAAACGCTGCTGGGGGTGTGTGGGTTTCGTAATATCTGAAATGCCCTTAGGAAATTATGCAATGTAGTGAGCTCTGTGTCTTCTGCTAAATAGTAGTGGGCTAATCCTAAATGGTCATGTCCTGTTCTTAGAATTTGGGTGGAAGAGAATGTAAATTTTTAATTCCATTGCTGGAGGTGAAGGTCTTTTGTTTCTGAATAGGCTGGCCCAATCTTTCTTAATGGGCACAAAATACTGCTGGGGGCTATTAAGAAAGACTCAGTCTACTTTCTGTCTTTAAGAGTAGTTCCCCTCCCCTCCCCGAAAGCCATCACTCTGCTAAACAAATAATTCCCTCAACATTGTCCAACTATTTACAAAGTCTGCACTACTATTACTATTAACTTTCTCATCACTCCTTATCACCCATCCCCTTCCACTTGTGACTGTATGACTGTAACTTTGTCGCTTGTATCCTTACAATCTATATCGACTGTTTCCTAGTATGATTTGATTGCTTATTGTACCCTATGACTATTATTAAGTGTTGTACTTTATTATTCTTGACTCTTGATGAATGTATCTTTTCTTTTATGTACACTGAGAGCATTTGCACCAAGACAAATTCTTTGTGCGTCCAATCACACTTGCCAATAAAAGAATTCTATTCTATGTTTCTCAGGAAATATAATACTCTGCCTTTTTTAATATTTCCCAAAGTATTTCATTCTTCTAGAAGGGGGAGCTTTCCACAAGACTTTATGCAGGAATTCCTCAAAAGCATGCTGCAGAATTATTTTTAATTAAGAAAAAAGGGGAGTAGGGAAGAAAAACTATCAACTTACAGGTAGACCCTAACTTATGACTGTTCCATAGATCATAAGTCATGATGGTCGTATAATGGGTCACCCACATGACTTACTCAAGTTTACAACATTTTATGCCATGGTCATAAAGTGACTGCTGTGATTGTAAAATGAAAGCCACAGTCGTTAAGTAAACCCATTGTTTGCTAAATCTGCCATAACTTCACTAAGCAACCAATCATAAGTTTAGAACTGTCTGTACTCAGAATGCCCTCTGAAGTCTAAACTGAATTTTATTCCACAGTGGTTTCTTGTTTATTTCAATCTCCACTCTGCATTTTAATCCACTGACCTCCCCCCAAATCTAAATGGCGTACTCATTAAAGAAATATGCAAAAAACCCCAAAATGGAGACAGATGAGGTGAAAAATATACCACTTCCTATTTCCAGCTAAGCTTCAGCAGATTCTTTTCTGTGTTAATTAACACTCTGCGTATGTGTTATAAAAGGCGACAAACTAACAATTATAAAGCCTCACCTTGGCTTGAACTGCATAAGACGCCAATAAAATTGTAGCCTCGGGAGAACAGTAGATTTCTTCATCCAATATTTGTTTCTTAACCTAAGACACAAGGTGGAAAAAGAAAATCTAAGACTCGGCCAAAGCTTGAAAACAAAATAATAGACACCCAGACTTTGTTTTGGCACCTGAAATGTAACCGTTAGCTGAGTTTATGAGTGAAAAAAAATAAATAAAAGAAATGTTGGCCGCTGTAGAGACATGCAGAAAAATACCAAGAATATTCAAGTTACATATGCTTTTAAAGCATGCTGCATAAATAACTACATTCTAAACTATATCTGATTTCCATTTGGAAGATCAGATCAGTAAGGGATTATTTAGTCCACTCTTCTGTTTTGTTAGCGATCAGCTAGATACTGAGAAAAGCACAATAGAGCAAGCAAAGTAGAAAAGTTATAATTCTCCACTATGATTTGTTTTCCACCATAGAAATATAGAGTATCAGGATTAATCAGGGAAAAAATCTAGCAAATCAGACCAAAGATCCATCTAATCCAGCATTCTATTTTCCAGAGCAGCTAAAAGCTTCTTCAAAACCCAACAAGAAGGCTTGAAAACAATTCCTGTGCTTGCTTTGGTTTTTTATCTTTCTGAGACACACTGTATTTGCACGTAGGGGCTCATTCAAATACTCTTCGGGTCACTGTTGTTTGGAGAAGCTTCAACATTCTATTCAGTCCCATAAACACGGCCTGGTAAACTCCAGAAAACAATGCTGCATTATGTTGCGTTCTTCTTTTGTGTGTTTTGAATGAACCATCAAGCAAAAAAATTGTTTTGTTATTTTGAATGTTAGCAATTTGAGAAAAAAGAGAGGGAAGTTCCCACCTTTTGTGCCATTGACAATTTTATTTCAAGCTTGCAGAAAGTGTGCCCCTTCAGCATTACCCTCCTATGGGAACTGTAATCAGATAACATGATCAGATGGCTAGAGTTCCCAATTCTGTATAATGTATTCCCTGACCCTAGCTTATCTCTCCCTTTTCTGACTCCTGTCTTTTTAATAAAGTTTGAGTTTATTTCTCTTTGTTCCTTGTTCATTTTGGTAGCTGCTTTTTTTAATTGGGATGTTTAATATAGCATATGTTGGAAAACACCCTTATTTTCGCCAAAACATAGAAGGCTATAGTACCAGAAGACTGCAGAATCTCTGCCTAGAAATATAAGTTGATTTCTAAACTGTATTTTAGAAGCCAAGCAAATAGCTGTTCAGGCATTTATGGAATAATTGTGCCAAGATCAAACTGAGCTGTAGTTGGGTGTTCTACTGCTTTTCTTTTGCTTTTTTAAATGAGCCCTGTATAGATTTCTGAATTTAATGTTTTAAAGATTGTTGGTTTTATTTAGATTTTTTTCCTAATAATTTGATGTAGCCATTCTGGGTTCTTTTTAGAATCCAGTATAGAAATAATAATTATTAGTGGCAATTAAAATAATTAAAGCTCAGGTCTCTTCCTAAAATCTGAAAAGAGGACAACCTAAAGAACTCAACTGGAAAATCAAATCCATTTAAGTATGTAAATCACTGGGCCAAAGTTACTGGGCTGATCTCTATGACTAAACACTGCGACTTTCTCATTCCTCCTGCAGTCAGGGGAACTGCCTTCTACATAATAACTTTGCATTATTAAACCAAGCAAATGGTTCAATACATTTTAGTAGGTTGAATTTCATACTGTAAGTATACAAATGCTTGTATATGTTATTCTCCCACTTTTACCCCAATTATACTGCAAATCTAAATTTTAACGTTAGGAAACCCAGCAAGTTCAAGCGTGTTGCTTTGCCTTCCTCTTTTATGTTTCCTTTGGAACTCAAAAAAAATTCCCCAAACTACATTCCTCCAAGGGGAACAAGCCAAGGCAGGTTTGAAGGAACTGCAAAAAATGTGCAGCTTTCAGGGAGATGAAAAGGAACAGAAGGGAAAGGAGAAACAGCCTTCTTTCCAACTAGCTCAACCCACATAATTGTTAAGGCAATGGTGAAAAGCAGAAACCCGCCAGGAAATTGATCCTATCTACTGGATCAACTCTTCCAAAGA
The DNA here is from genome assembly GCA_009733165.1 of Naja naja. Taxonomy (NCBI): domain Eukaryota; kingdom Metazoa; phylum Chordata; class Lepidosauria; order Squamata; family Elapidae; genus Naja; species Naja naja. The sequence continues at coordinate 24,233,128 of CM019148.1, read as the reverse complement.
AAAGTTAGTTCCAAGGAAATAACAGAAGCATCTGTTCAGGGTTTTAGCTGTTTACATTAAACTAGTTTGTGAAATCCAGCACCCCACTCTGGTTGATAATGATCAAACAAGGGTAGGGCTCCCTTTTTTTGATACCCTAAGTCAAGGGTATCAAACTCAAGGTCCATGGGCTGCATGGGCCATGGGGTGCTTAGATCTGCTACACGGGCCACCCTGGAAACAGCGAAGATGCCTCTGCCAGTGAAAACAGAGCTTGGGAGGCAGAGGTGGTATTCAGCAGATTCTGACCAGTTCTGGAGAACCAGTGGTGGAAATTTTGAGTAGTTCGGAAAACCAGCAAATACCACCTCTGACTGGAGATTTTACAGTATCCTTCCCAATGGTGGGATTCAAAAATTTTTACTATCGGTTCTGTGGGCTTGGTGGGCATGGCAAGGGAAGGATACTGAAAATCTCCAGTCAGAGGTGATATTTGCTGGTTCTCTGAACTACTCAAAATTTCCACTATCGGTTCTCCAGAACTGGTCAGAACCTGCTGAATACCACCTCTGATCCTTCCCCTGTCATGCTCACCAAGCCATGCCCATAGAACCGGTAGTAAAAAAAATTTGAATCCCACCACTGTTGGGAGGGCCGTGAGCAGCCATCCCAGCTCCATTTTCAGCTGTGAAGGCCTCCTGCAGCCCTCTGCCAGACAAAACAAAGCTTGCCCCTCCCCCAAGCTCCGTTTTCGCTGGCAGAGGGCTGCAGGAGGCTGTTGTGGCTGAAAACAGGGCCCAGGAGCACATTTTTGCTGGCAGAGCACTTGGGCCACCACAGGCACCCCTCTACATGAGTGATGTCAATGCTGCCCTGGCCACGCCCTCCCCCAGGTCAAACACAACCCTGATGCGCCCCTCAATGAAATAAAGTATGGTTCCAAGTAATTCCTTTTCCTGCAGAACAGGATGGCACACAAAAATATTTGCTTTTCAATGCAGATGAAATCCTGGCTGGCTTTTCACCTAAGGGCTGACTAAACATACCATTTTGTCCCTTTAAAAATCTGTTTCTTTTCATTATTGCATTGTGCTTATTTCTGTTTTAAATTTTTAAGGTGTCGTTCATTTTTATTTATTTGCTTGTTTTATGGATGATAGCTTTTCTTGAGAACCTTTTGTGAGCTATAAATACTTTAATCAATGAATAAATGTTTTCTGGATCCACTCCCTCCTTCGCCAGCTTCTTGGACTGGATCATCCAGGTCATTTTGCCTACCCACACTGCACACAGCCTTCTCCTTACACCTGCATGACATTTTCACACTTCCACAGGCTGGCAAATAAAGGCAAGAGATGCAACTTTTACAAAGGACAAGAAGTCCCTCTGCCCAGGTTTTGGCAAAGAATATCCTTACAGCTTCAAATTACATCAAAGTACTTATAAGTGGGCAATAATGCAGAGCTGCTCAAACATGTGTTTAAGAACAGTTATTACCTACATAATATGATTTCACGGTTTTGACAGAACATCATAATCTAAAGTTTTCCATATTGGTTGCAGCAGAGTCAGGTAATTGCTTAAAAGGGAGGGGTGTTAAAACAATTTAAAGTTGGGGGTGAGAGTTGAATGCCAGAATCTCTTCATCTCACATAAGTAGCATTTCTCAACCTTAGCAACTTTACAATGTGTAAACGTCAACTGCTAGCATTCCCCAGTCTATTTCTTGATCATAAATCATCACATATTGATTCCCTTAGGACAGTAGGATATTTTTTGATACCGCCATTCACTTCCCAATCATTGTTTGGAAGACTAGCATAAAAGACACGGTAGAAAGTGGGCTTCTTCGTTCCGCGCTCACTGAATTTCTATGAGCCTGCCAGAATTAAGCAAGGGGACAGCATCCCTTGTTCTCTTTTGGTGTTCTTCCTCTTGGTGGATTGGACCCAGAAAGAAATGGCAAATAAATTCATCATCATCAACAACAACAACAACAAATCGGCTAAGGAGTAACAAGTCCAAAACTGAAAGAAGAACCCACTGAAGACCCCTTTGCTTTCAATAATCCTAAAACCCTAAAGTTGGCACTAACCTAAGGGGTACCCCATGGAAGAGGAGGATCACAGATGGTTAAACATAATGATGATGTTCAAAAGACAACCATGACATCTCAAAGCCAATTCTGAATAAAAGAGATACCTTCTGACCTGCAGAAAGAAGAGGTGTTGGGTGATCTCCTGCAGAAGCTCCTCTTCAACCTTCTCAGGGTAAAACTTCACTAAAAAACAAAAGTTCACTGGATCTTCTTTGGGAATATCCTGATCTAAAACCTATTTGAAAAAAAGCAACCAGAACAACTAAACACCTCCGATTGGGAAAAGCATGTTTGGCAAAGCAGAAGCCCATGAATTCACAATGCCTCCTAGGACTCTTTTGCACCTCACCCATTGCTGGTTCACATGTGCTTGTAGCAACTTCTTAGCATCAATAGCCGTGTAGGGAAATTACTTTAATTTACAACTGCATTTCAACTTTCCCATATTTAGATGCATTCAGATAGGTGCATTTTTATGTTCTGATCCTTGTCCTTTATTACCCATAAAAAAGGGAAACAACAAAATTGAGGAAGGCTTTCCTCCACATTTTCCACTCCCAAACCATTTCAGATTTACAAATGTAAATGTCTTAGTCTTTCCCATTGTTTCCCATCTCCCTTTGCATATGAACTGATACATTTCACATATATCTCTCCCCTTCTCCCCCCTCCTTTTTTTTAGTCCTGGGGGAAAGTAAAAGGAGAAAGATCTTGTCAATGATGCTAATGTAATCCCTATAGTACTTCCTTTCTCCAGACAATTTCAGTGAAAGACAAAGGACAGACAAGTTAAGATAAATGATGAGTTCCTGGTATAGAAACATTCTGATTACATTCATATTCCAGTCTAGAGGCAAAGAGTATTTTAATTAGCTAAAGGGGGTAGAGGGAATGTAATTTGAATATGCACATGAATACGAATGTGCACATGTGGTTTTTGGCCTAACCACCATTTACATTTACAAATTGTCATTGTAAATCAAGGATGGGCATAGATGGTATCTGTCTGCTTTCAGGTCTTGTCTTTCAGGTCTTCTGACCTCATTAAACACACACCCAATTTCACCATCACAATTGTGATGGTGCCAGTGGTGGGATTCAATTTTTTACTACCGGTTCTGTGGGCGTGGCTTGGTAGGCGTGGCAGGGGAAGGATACTGTAAAATCTCCAGTCAGAGATGGTATTTGCTGGTTCTCCAAACTATTCAAAATTTCTGCTACTGGTTCTCCAGAACTGGTCAGAACCTGCTGAATACCACCTCTGGATGGTACATTTTCCTTTTTTTTTACATCAAAGATAAGCTGACTTATTCTCTAATACTCTCTAAACAGCCAACTCCTTTGCCTGGCCTGGCTCCTTAAGGCCCTCTTCAAAACAAACTGAGATCCCTGAGCCAAAAAATAATAATAAAAAGCTGATCATCTCTGAAGAAAACTTTTAGAATATATTTAGGTCTTTCCAACTTGATGAGTATTGTTTTGTAATAAAAGTTTCGATTCCAAACCTTTTTATCCATCTTCAACCAAATGCCCATTCCTTTGATAGAATACCAGAGACCAAAGTACCAGGATTCTCGCAGCCCCAATGCACGACACACCTGGTCAAACAGGTCTTTTCCTTTCCACTTTATCTGTGGATTGAAATGGTACAAAATCAATTTTGAATAGATAGATAATAAGGACATCTGAGTGTGAAAAAAAGATCTCTATTCCTGAGGTATTCTAAATACATGATCTCAACTAAGTGAAAAAACAGAAATTCCAGAGCCTCTCATGATAAGTGCAAAATTCAAATTACATGATTTTGGCTTTTAAGAAAATTAGAAATTAGGGCTTTTTTGTGTTCTTCAAGTTCATCTTCAACAAAATAGCAGGATTTACCCATTTTGCTGTTATAACATGGTTTACTTGCTTGTGCTTAGTATCAATTTATCCTGCAGTTTTAACTGGTGAGCCATGATTTATGGTTAGAGTGTTGTTTGTGGCTGAATTAATAAATTATTGCTATATAAACCATCATATAGCATAATATGTGAATCCAGAGGATGATTTAGAGTTTCCAGGCTTTAGGTTCAAAACTCAATGTCAGCAACTTTAAGATGTGTGGTCTTCAGCTCTCAGAATTCCAGAATGGTATATGCTGCTGCATGGCAACATCAATCAGAGTAATAATCGAGCAAGGATTTGAGTAGTTGGGAAAAGAATGCAAAATTCCAAAGCTCTGAATGCACTTCTTTACACTAGCATTTACACTAGTATTTATTTGGCTACTCTAGAAAGAAAAGCCTGTAGTACTGCAGGTTTAGAATACAGCCTTCTCTTATATTCTCTTATATTCCGATGTTAGTTAATATTTGTTTGTTTAATTTATCAAATTAATTGGCTGCCCATCTTACCACAAGTTATGATCATATTATAACAGGTAGTTCTCGACTTATAACCACAATTGAGCCCAAAAGTTCCATTGCTAAGCAGGACAGTAAGTCAGTTGTGCCTCACTTTTGCAATCTGTTTTGCCACAGATGTTAAATGAATCATGGCAGTCGTTAAGTGAAATGTGGTTGTTAAGTGAATCTGGCTTCCTCCATTGACTTTACTTGAGAGTCGTAGTGGCACCATGGTTAGAAAGCAGTCTTGCAGGCTAACTCTACCAACTGTCAGCAGTTTGATTCTCACTGGATCAAGGTTGACTAAGCCCTCCATGCTCCTGATGTTGGTAAAATGAGGACCCACGTTGTTGGGGGCAATAGGCTGATTCTGTAAACCACTATGGAGGGGTATGTAAGTCCAAGTGCTATTGGTATTGTCGGAAGCTGACTGGGAAGGTTACAAATGGCGATCACATGACTCTGTAACCATGCAACTGCCATAAATACATGTCAGTTGCCAAGCAGCAGACTTTTGATCATGTGACCATGGGGATGCTGCAACGATTGTAAGTGTGAAAAACAGTCATGTCATTTTTTAAGTGCTGTTGTAATTTAATGGTCACTAAATGAATAGTTGTAAGCCAAGGATTTCCTGTATGCTTGTAGATTCCCTAGAATCAAGGCTTCTAATCTTTGCTTGCTTCCCTGCTTTGTTATCTTAGAAGTAAAGACTTATATTCTAAACTTCTTCTGTTTTCCTTTCAGCATACTCAAGATCTATAAATATACCTTTATGAATTGTTCTCCCACAAAAGCCCCACATTTAACTCAGTGGGCCTTAGAACCTTCAAATTCTAATTCTTAGTACACATGAGATGTGATAATGCCAAGGTAGCTTCAAAAACAAGTCTCAACAACAACACCAGTTCTGCTGCCTCTCCCTATTCCTTTAGAGATCTAAATTATCGGCAACTTCAATCAGACAACGTTCTCCAAGTTTCTTTACTGAATTAAACTAGAAGCACTTATACAGCTAGAAACCAAGTACATTTAGAGTGCCTAATTATTGTGATTTGTCTTGTCACTGATCCAGGCAGATCATCCAGTTGAAAGAAAAGACAGCCATGCCTCCTTTGAGATTGATAGCCCAGCAAAAACTATCTGCCATAAGCAGAGACTGAAAGAGAAGTGGCAAAGTTCTAACAGGCACTCAGAGATAGAACAGATATTCTTAAATAAATACTACAGATCAGTGAATGTCACATGAACCAGGTAAGAGGCAAAAAGCCTGAAAATTACTACAATCTCAGTAGTTGAATCCAGTGATAAGGGTTGTTTTCAAAATTCATATCACATAAATCCCTGCAAATGGACAATTAGCGTGTCAGAAAAAGGCATTCAGTATAATCTTTTCCTTGATATGTCAGCTTTCTACATTCAGAGAGAGAGATGCTCTTTGAGGCAACATGCAGGTATATAAATCTTATGTCATCTGTATAAAAATTCTGGCCTTTAGAAATCAACACAACAACAAAATACCTCACAGCTGAACTCCATTTCAGCTTCCATTGTTGAAACTTTCACTTTAAACATTTTAGGCTGCTTCTTCTTTAGTCCCGTGATAGACATATTTTTAAGCCTGCCTGGAGTGGCACAAAGGAAGAAAAGGTCTGAAAAAAAGAATATATAATTAGCAACATATTCCAAAGTATATTTACTTAGAAACAATCTTCTTTTGACTTCTAATAACAGGTTCAGATATAATGTTGCTGAATTCCGGAAGTTTTATTTAGCTTCTGATAGATTCATGGTTCACCATCACTTTGACTACTCACTCTTATCTCAAAGAGTCCTATCAGCAAGCTTCTAGTTTATCTCTAACAGACCTATCAAAGAACCTTCTCTTTCCTTTAGAGGCCAGCCAGATGTTTTCAGAAAGCCCTCAAATCTTTCTCCTCAGTAAATAATATTTAGCATATTTCTGTATTACTATCATGGCAAACAACCATTCATTAATTTGATCCATTCTCTTGAAAGTCATCTAAAGTGGTGGTTATCCCAATGTTATAGCAAAAATTATCCCAACTAGTTATAAAATTCTTGTGAGAGGGGTGGCTATATAAATTTGACTAATAATTAAAAGACAGCAAAGCTTTAACTATTGGTGCCTTAGGCATCAAAAACAGCATAAGCTTTTAGGCCAAGATAACATGTGTGAAACAAGCCCAGACATTCATCAGAAATAAACTTTTTAACCAAAGAACAAGTTTATTTTCCTTTCAAGTGAAGGCTGCAGGCAAAAATATCCCAAATGAGATTTGGAAGATCTCTCTGGAAGCAGATAAAAATACGTCATGGAAAGGATCCAACCCAAAGGCCATGTTAATTGGATAGTGTCAATAAATGTATTGAATATTTGTGGGCTAAAAATAGGCTGGATTACTAGGGAATGCAAATAATTCGTGAAAACCAAGAAGATAAAAAAGTAACTGTCTTATAAAATCAGCTAAATACCTATACAACTTGATTGAACAACTTACATTAAATCCTATAATTCTTTCCTCCTGCCTGTAATTCTGTGCCCAAAGCGCTAGGAAATCATGCAGATGTTGGTAACTAAATATCACATCTTTTCTGATTTATGCAACTGATATAGAGTGAATCGAAAAGTCTATCTGAATCTTGGAGAAGGGGGACAGCGTGTTTTTAAGGGGCGTGGAGAGAACAGCAAACAAAAAGAATTCCAGGGCAAGTGACAGACTCACAACTGAGAAGTAATACCACTACTTCAGCTTCTGTTGGATTTCTGCATTTTCAAAGATTAAGTGTAAACTGGGAAATCTTTTTTAGTTAATATAAGTAAATCCATTCACTTAATCAATTCACTACAACCCTAACTTAAATATGTTTCATAGTTGGTAAATAACTCTTCTGCCTTCCATCATTCTACTGAACATTGGCCTTACAGACTGACTACAATAAAGAGTTAAAAATGAATGAAACAAACATAAAATCAATATAAATATGCCAAACAGCCCTTTAAAAAATATGTAAACAGAATTCAACTCCAGAAGACTGCAGAAAGGCGTAAGAAACTATTGGCATATGAAACAGAATAATATTAACACCTGCTGAATACAATACATTGGGGCAAATATTTCAGAATCTGGGTTCCAGGAGCAAGACTGTCTTGTGGTAGCCAGTCTTTCAAATCAGGCATGACCAGTTCAAACCATTTTGCTGCCCAAGATAGATAACAGAAACAGGCCTCCTGTACAAAATCCAACTAGACAAGAGGTTGAATATCACGCCAACATTAGCACTAAGATGGCATTTTTGGCATAAACAATGGGGTGAAGGGCACTGCCACCTCCACCCTAATTTGCTGCCTGAAGTTCATAACTCATAAAAATAGATTTACGTAAAGATGTAATGTTATGCAAAGGTAGATCTTGAGACTCAAAAGTCTTGACCTAGGAGTGAATCCTATTACTCCGCCTCCCTCTTAAAATAGTTCAGAAGCATGTTCCCCTTTTGCAGACCAGACTAGGTAAACTCTGGTATATGAATTCATAGTTAGGACTGGAAGTGAGTCAAGGACTTTGAGGTTTAGGGTTCCCATCCCACCTCCGATATTCCGGACAATTTTTTTTTGGGCGGGGGTCGGGGTCAGGTCTGTCTGAATGGATCAAAATACCTTGGACAACCAGCCCACGCAGAAGAAAGAAAACTCGCAGCAACCCCTTATTCTTTTGCACAGCGGAAGAAAGATGCCGGCTCTCTGAAAAAGAGAGTTACTCTGCCTGAGACACCACGCGAAATGACAAATCACCCCAAAGCTTCCCTGGAGAAATGTGGGGCGGATCCGCCAGGAGCGAGAGAGCAGAGGATCACTGAAGTCCCCGCGTGAACAGTAAAGGCGCCAATATGAACCGTGGTCCATGTCAAGAGAGCGACAGGGAAAAGAAGGAGAGGACAGAAAGAAATTCCCAGCATGGTTTTGCAGACAGAGACTATATACGTGTGTCTTTTTCGCAGAGCTGTATCTGTCACTGTTTTCCATTCCTGGATCTGAGATTATAAATTAAAACACATTTCAAAAAGCAGAAACCTCTTACCAAACGTAGCGTTATCTCCCGCTTCATGTATATGGTGCTAGTTTTATAATGCTGTTGATAGAAATCTCTTTCCACCCCCTCCCCATAAAACTGCAGAGAAAGAAAGACCTGCTACAATTGCTTTCTTACCGCTCGGTGTGCTTTGCACGCTTAAATTCCACGGCTGAAGTCAAACTGGCGTCCTTAATCCCTTCCCTGATTCAAGAAGATCTAAAAACAATGTCCCCGAAGTTGCAATTTGTAGCCCACACGTGCATAGTCGCTGGGGAGAAATAAGATCCAAGCACTAATCTGTCAGCGGCTCCCCTTCCTTTGTTTGCTCTAAACTGGAGCATGTCAGCTGGACTGGCTTCAGAGAAATCAAAGAATTTACTTTCCCAGGTGATGGGGGGGAACCATTTCCTGCCTGGGTGCTCTTTAGACTCCGCCCACTTTACCATCCCTATGAGTTCTTAAGCACAGCTTACCACAAGGGGAAAAACTCCAAGGTCTTCTAACATCATTATAATCCATTCTTTCCTTCTACCTTCAGCAGAATTAATCATTAACAATAGACATAGCATCAATATTTGTAATGTGTAATTGTGTTTTCTTTATTTCTCCATCTCTCCATGTCAGGGGACACCGAAGGTAACTTCTACTGAATCATCTTTTACACTATCCTTGTTCCATGTACTATTTATATCCTGCTTTTCAGTTGTACAGCTTCACATAAGGGCTTGCAAATAATAAAGGTACCAAATATACATGCATATGTGTGAGTGTGTATACATATACAATTATACTTGCATAATATGTGTGTGTGTACAAAGATGTATGTATGTATTGGGGGAGTGGTATAGGCGTAGCAGATAAAAAAATTGAGCTTATCAACTGGAAAGCTGACAGCCAGGGTTTGAGACCCAAGTGCTACACAGGGTGAGCTCCCGTTCCTGCCTCAGCTCCTGCTCATCTAGCAGTTTGAAAGCATGCAAATGTGAGTAGATTAATAGGTACCACTTCAGTGGGAATGTAACAGCATTCCCTGCACCTTTGGTGTATAGCCATGGTGGCCACATGACCATGGAAAATGTCTTTGGACAATGCTGGCTCCTTCAAGCCAAGAAACGGCGATGAGCACCGTGCACTAGAGTCAGACACAACTGGACAGGGAAATATTTAGTATATAGAGATAGATAATAGATATATAGTCAACTACCTAAAAACTTTAAAGTATATAAAACAGCTCCCTTTGAAGGAGATGGCAGTTAAGAAAAACAAAATATAAATAAAACTGTAAGATGCAGAAAAAGGGAATTTCAGAAACCAAATGCTACCCCTATGAAAGCTTTCTAGATCTATGTTTTAGATATGTAGATATTTAAATATTTACCATAGTTTTTTTACCACTTTCAAAAAAACTACTTTGGTTTTTATACACAGGTATCCTTGAGCCCAAACTTTCTGTTGCTGAGCAATACAGTTAAGGGAGTTTTGCCCCATTTTATAACCTTTCTTACCAGAGTTGTTAAGTGAATCATTGCAGTTGTTAAGTTTGTAACATGGTTATTAAACCTGGTTTCCCCATTGATTTTACTGATCAGACGGTTGCACAAGGTGATCACTTGACTCTGGGACACTGCAACCATCATAAATATATCCCAGTTGCCAACCACCCAAATTTTGATCATGTGATCTTGGGGATACTGCAGCAATCATAAGTGTGAAAAAATGGTCATAAGTCACTTGTAATTTTGAACAGTCACTAAATGAATGGCAGTACACACACAAATGCTAAAAGAAAAAAGAAGGGAAGGGGCATATACATGGTCTGAATTTTAATAAAGGCTGTTTGCTGATCCATTGTTAATTGAATCACGTTTTATTGAACAGAACCATCTTCATGCTACCCACTAATAGGCTAGATGCCCATAATGCTAGTATTTTGTATCAATGCAACAAAACATTTCCTTGCTCCTGAGAAACTACAAGTAAAAGTTTAATCAGCAGATCAGTAGAAGCAAAAGAAATTATAATCTCCAAGTGAGCAAATTATCCAAAGACAAAGCATAAACACCTCATCTTTTTTCTCCATTCAGACAGCACCATTTGATGCCTTTTGGGGACTTATAGTAAATTCCTGAGTGAAGTTAGGCAGTCCTCTATTGCTGAGCACATTGGGTTGTGCTCCAAAAAATTGTAAGCTGCCCTGAGTCTCCGGAGAAGGGTGGCATATAAATGCGAATTTAAAAAAAATTGCATTCATATTTTTTCTCTCAATGGGGTAGCTGAACAGAAATGTTGGGCATTCTCTATCATATATTTCTCATGCTGATTGAGAAATTCTGGTAGTTGAAGTCCATACATCTTCAGATTCCTGAGGCTGATAAACATTCCCCTTAATCAAATAAAAAGGCAGTAAGTGCCTGGTGGTACCTCATTGCAAAAAAGAATGTCCCAGAAGAGTATCTCACATGCATGAGTTCCATAGTAGCATCTTGGAAAAGAATTAAATTTGAAGCAGAAGCTAAACAACAAATTTTATTCCTTAGTCATATAACCATATCAAAAACTTTGAAATCAACATAGTAGAAGTAGTACCCATACTCATAATAATCATTTTTTCAGTGAAACCCTATCTATTTAAGTAGTCTATCCTCTTTGAAACAGCCTTTGATGTAAACATTTGTCTGCTAGTGATATACAGATTCATTCCCTGCAGGCAGGATAGTTTCACCTGGGTGTCTCAATATTTGTTTAGTTTTTAAATAAGGATCTAAGTAAATAGTCCTTTTTGTAGAACATAATTTGCAATTATACAGGACATGTGTGATGTCTTCAACACCACAGATATACAATCTTTCTTCAAATGGAACTTCACAGAACCTCCCATTAACTTACCATGGAATCTAGTTGTTCAAAATGTGCTCTAGACAAGATGTTGAGGCATGTAAGTTGTTCAATAGAGATAAAAATTGAAACAGAATGATTAAACAGGGGAATACTCAAGAAAGTAATACACAGAAATGTAGATACGTAGAATAAACAAAGTTAGATATTAATAATCATTGGTGAGAGATATATATATAATTATTCATGATGTATATATAATAATTATTGATGATATGTACAAATAGATGATAGAAATATGAGACAACAACATATGTGGATGTAAACACTGTCAAAAATGTAATTACAATTTGTATTAATGGAAAATAATAAAAAGTACTATTAAAAATATATATATTTCACCAGTCTCCTGGGGTGCCCAGCCTGATGGCACACAGGTGTTGAGGGACTTTCAGAAAGTGAAAAGTGATAGAGCCAGTCTTACTTCAGGGTGGAGAATATTTCACAGCATAGGTGCCACAGCAGAAAAAGCCTTCTAAACCTAGCATACTGGAGCCAAATGACACACAGGATTTCAGGCAGATATAATCTGAGAGAGTAAGTAATTTGGTCTCATACCATATAGGACTTTAAAAGTCAAAACTAGCACCTTGAATTGGAACTGGAAATAGATTAGTAACTGATGCATCTTGTAAAGCATGGGTGTAATGTGAATTCTACTAGAAACATACATAACTGCCTGGGGTACTTCACTTTGCATAGCTGAAGTCTAGATATTCTTCCAAGGACAACCCTAAGTGGAAGTACATTACAATATTCCAATCAGGAAGTTACTTAGGGCATGAGTGACAGTAAGTAGGAATGACTAAGGATTACAAATGTAGAAAAAATAAATATACAATGGCTGAGAATGTGTTTAGATATATTTTTACAAGGAACTGGACGATTCAAAGCATTTCCTGAATTTAACTAAAAATGATATAGTGTAATTAATTTTATTTTTTATTCCATTATTTGAAGTAAAAACAGCAATTTTCAGCAATTGGAGTTTCTGTCAAACACACACATAATAAATTGAATTGTATCACTATCATTTTTTTCCATAAGGATACTGATAGAAATTTAATACATCTGCCTTTTCCAAATACCAGTATGCAAAATGATAGGAAAGCTTCATAGCTTAAACTCCTCAAATCAGTTTCCATTTTTCATGGGCACTTGTTTTCTTAACAATATGTAGATGGTTCGCCCTTGTCTTTTTCCAACACCTTATTAAATGCCTAGTGACACCTTACACTGGTCTTTCATTGCAACTATTGTTTAGGATTTTAGGACCACCCAGAGGAACAGGTGCTGCCACCTACTGTGACATTAGTTTTTGTATCACCATGTAGTTGTTAAAAGCATAAGCAGCACACCAGAAAAAATTACCATTTGAAGAGGGATAAAAAAATGTAGTACCTCCACTAAAAACATCTTTTAATGACATACAAAAGCCACTTTGATCTAGCTGTTAAAAGGCACCAGGCTAGAAACCAGGAAACTGCAAATGCCTATATTCTCAGTCATCATGGTTGTCCCAAAGGTGCTTTTTTCAAGAGGCAACTGGAGTTTCTGATTTTTTCTTTGAAAATGTTTTGCTTCTCATCCAGTCAGAGCTGAATTAGTTTCTTGGATGAGAAGCGAAACGTCTTCAAAGAAAAAAAAGTCCAGAAAGTCCAGTTGCCTCTTGAAAAAAAGCACCTTTGGGACGCGAAACTGCGAGTTCTAGTCCCACTTTTAGGCATGAGAGCCGGCCATGTGAATCTCAATCTCAGCCTAATATTCCTCTCAGCGTTACTGCTGTGGCCAAATAAGAGAGAAATGGGATACTTAAGTACGGTAGATGCCTTGAGTTATTTATTAACAATAAAGACTGGATGGTTAAAAAAAAAATTTTTTAAAAGAGGGAGGAAACCAATCTACAAGACCTCTGAGTGTGCTTTCCCAATTGTTATCAAAGAAATGCTTGTCAAAACCATGTCGCTTTCAATTACGATGCCAGCTTCGCCCAAAGCCACCCATCCTTCAACCCAGAACGCTTCTCTCCCGCCGCCGCCACCCACCACCACCCCGCCTCCTTTTCTAATGGCGTCATTACGGAAACGGCGATCCTTCCGGCTCTGGCCCCGCCCTTTCCTTCTTTGGATCCCACCTCCCGGTTTTCAGCCTTGGGACGGAGAAGAGCGTAAGGGCTTCGAATGACTTGAAGGGAGGGGGCGCAAATGGGTTATTCGGGACCCGGAGAAAGCGGTGTTTTCCCCCCTCTGTGGGGCTGGGAACCAAGCGGGAACGGCTGATTCCTGGGAGCTGCACTGGGAGGCAGATTAATTTCCAGTATTATCCCCTGTCCGGCACCTCTTTTAAGATTACCGGTAGAGAAGAGTTTTAACGTTGATATCAGAATGTTAATTTTTTTATATCCCACTTTTATTTTCATAACTAACTCAAAGCGGAAAACATGCTTAATGCCCCCACAGGTGCTTTTTAGGGTGGCAACCGGACTTACTTTCAAAAAGCACCTTAGGGACAACCATGATCTGGATGACTGAGAATCTCTACAGACTTTTATGCCTAATGCTCCTTACTCCTGCACATTCTAGACTAGTGTTTCTCAAACTTCACAACAGGATGTGTGCTCTTCAACTCCCAGAATTTCCAGAGGGGTCTTGCACAGATTTGTCTTGTGCACCTATTGCACATCTTCCTGGGCCAGCAGTCATCTGCTTATGGTGACTTGTGCCTTAGTCATCTGTTTGGATTATTATAACACTGTACTTGGAGCTGCCCTTGAAGTGCAGTCAAAAGCTGTAACTGGTCCAGAATGCAGTGGTACAGGCAGTTTTTGGCATTCTTGTAACCCTGCTCTGCAAGTTGTTCTGGCTTCCAGTAGGTTTTTGGGTGCAATTCAAGATGCTGGTCATTATCCATGATGACTCATAGGGCCAAATTATTTGTGGAACACCTCTCTCCCATTGTTTCTGCCCATCTCACTATCTGTAGTAGAGAGTGTATTACATAATGTCATCTTTATGGACCCTGGCTCCACCTGTCCTGTGGAACTACATGGTCAGGAGATTCAGATTACTCCAACCTTATTAGCCTTTTGCAAGGCATTGAAGACCTGGCTGTTCCCCCAGGTATTTGGGTCAAGAAGTAGATGGACTCTGTTGTTATGGATGAATGAAGGATTTTCTTAGGCGCCAAGGAATTGTCTAGCGGGGTTATTGTTTTAATCTGGTAAGCTGCCGATAGTCAATTGTGTGAGATGGATAGCTGTATTAAACATAATAAATAATCATTTCTAAGAAAAGTTGAAATATTAGGAAAAAATATATTTTAGAAGGTTTTCCAGGTGTGCTGGCTTCAACAATGCATGAAAGTTCTTTACTAAAATTATGCTTACATTTGTTTTGCAGAATACCTGAATGATAGCAATCAAGTCATGTCTGCATTACGTGGAGCTGTTCATGCAAGATGGATCATAGGGAAAGTAATTGGAACCAAAATGCGCCAAACAGCTAAAGTGAGAGTAACAAGGCTGGTACTGGACCCATACTTAACAAAGGTAAAGAGCTGGGAGAGTAAATTGTTAAGCTTCAATTGATTGAATCATTTCTTACCATTAATTCATGGAGTTACTGAGAAAATCATTATTATGAGATCTTGTGAAAAATAAAAATAAAATGCTAGGATTATATAAGATGCTGGCTGTGTGCCTTAAAAAGTGGTCTTCAACTACCTGATGCCAGGTCCTAATCTTAATGCTAATAACATGCAGTTAATTCAAATTAATTTTATCTCATCTGACAATACCTTTATAATTTTCTATCTAAATATGTTATTTTAAAATTAAAAAGCAAAAAAAAAAAAATCAAGGAAAGGAAGGCACAAGGTTGTATTGACTTGAGAAATGTAGTTTGGTGCAGGCATAGGAAATGTTGATCTTGGCATTGGTTAAAGTTTGTATGTTGTTTTTAAAATGATTGATTCTCAAATCTCTAGATACTCAGAAAAAACTGGCATAAATCACAAATCTCTCTCTACCTCTCTCTCTTTTACAATGCTAAATATTATGTTAAGAGTCTCCTTTTCACATGAGATAAAGAGACAAGGGTGACACTGCAGTACCACTGGCTGGGAGTCTCAATTATAGGCTTTAGATTAAGATTATATTACCTTTTTAAAAAAAAAATTCCTATTGTAGTTGCCCAGACAAATACTATTAAATAATCAGATACTGGTGGATAAACTTCATTGAGGGGGTCTTCTTTATTTCAGCCTCTTCTCTCTCATGTTTGGGTACAATCTGATTGAAGCAAGGATATCATGGCTTGCCTCCATCACTGGAGGTTTTTAAGAAGAAATTGGACAACCATTTATCTGAAATGGTATAGGGTTCCCTGCTTGAGCAGGGGGTTGACTAAGAAAATTACGTTATTCTGTTTTTCTGTGCATTTCAGTTACTATCGGTATATAGTATTGTTTGTCAACATTAATGCCAGTAAATAAAATATCAAATTAGGAGTAATGTTTGCAGTCTACAAAGTTCACTGGATAGCAGCAGTAAGTTCTCTGTCAGGCTAAATTACATTCATATAGTTGTCATGGGTAAAGTGAATGGAGGCATATTATGTATCTGCACTAATTCTTATAAACTTTATCTGTTTTTTAATTGCAGTCTTTAAACTCAAAGCCCTCACATTTGTAAAAGTATTTTATATGGTGATTCCCATGACTTCTACCAACCACAAAAGCCAGCTGAGTGACCTTGAGCTAGCCAGTCCCTCACAGCCCAAATCAGGCTCTGCAACAAGCTAGTTGAAAAATTATACCCCTTACCACATCATGCGCCAATAAACTTACTATAGGAACTAGGCTAGCATAGTACAAAACAAGTAGATCCTGGAACTAAGCAGGACAAAGAACAATATAATTTCTATGGCATTTCTTCCCATTCGAATTTCAGGTGCTCTTAAATATCAGAATCCTTATGCCCGGTAAAGATTTTAAACCCATCTTAACTGAAGGCATCATTTTAATCTTTCCCAAAATAATGTAACTACCAACCACTGATCTTCCCACTCTTTTCCCTCTTCTTCTACAGTTCTTCAAGAAGCGAAAAACATACTTTGCTCATGATCCTCAGCAACAGTGCACCGAGGGAGACATTGTCCTTCTGAAAGCTTTGCCTGAAGGAAGAACCAAGAATGTGAAACATGAGATTGCTGAGATTGTGTACAAGGTTGGGAAAGTAATTGATCCCATGACAGGGAAACCATGTGCAGGCCACAAGTTCCTGGAAAGTGTAGCAGACACAGAAAATCTGACTGACAGAGATACTAGCTTTCTTAGTGAAAAACTCCAGGAACTAACTGTTTCTTCTCCAGACAAATGAAAGGTTTGGGACTTGTTTGCCTGTTTCAAGGAAAAGGTTTTATTGATATATGTAGGAAGCATGATTAATAATAAACTGATGTTAGTGTGTACATGCAATAAAATGTTACCATTTGTTTTTAAAGTATTACATGTTCACTCCTACCTGAAGGAACATAAAGCAATGTACAAACTGAATATTTTAAACAGTTCCAGTAAAGTAATTCAGTAATTCAGTTACAACCAATATAATAAACAAGCAAACCAAAGTCAAAAAAGCAAACAAAATGATGAGGAAATACTTATCTTATTAGTGGAAATAGTAACTTGTTTACTCTGATGTTTCTCTGAACTGAAACTTACTTGCTTCCTGTAAATATAGGGAATTCAACTTCGGAGAAGCCTATTCAGTTTAGTTGTTTAGCTTTCTATGAGTAATGCTTTCTAGGGTTTACTAGTTTTTTAACCATTTATAAATAATGAGAGGATTACTTAGTTAAAAAAAAGTTTGGATTTCCATCATCAGCAATTTCCATATCATACAGTATGCCTGATAGCTGGCCAGAATTTCATTTTCCTAAATACTCTCCTACACAGTACACTGCTAATAAAAGTATACCTCTACTGTAATATTGTATTGACATATACAATGACCATTTCTTGAATCAGATTTGGCTCTTGTGATGACTACATGGGAACACCTTTATTTATTAAATTTTAATGCTGCCTATCTTCTCTATGAAGTCACTGTTGTAGGTTTTTATTTTTTGCCAACAATATCAAAATGGCTTATCCCTGGCTTCTAATATATAGCCCTGGGGTTTTCTAGCAGATTTTGTTCAGACTATTAACTACAATCAATCAATCAATCAGAATAGAGCTGGATGGGTGCTCGGAGGTCTTCTAATCTAACCCTCTACAGCCAATGCTGGTTTGTTGTTTGGGAATCAGTTTGGACTGACTGGTGATATTTGTTTACCTGGATCTACAAATACAGCCAAAGCATATTCATTTTATTAAATTGTCCCTTTTTTTTAAAACCGAAATGTTCTTGGGGAGAAGGGTGAATCTGAAGAGCTGGTTTGGCATTAAATCAAAATCTTCACATTGTTTGTGCGGGAGCACAATCTGCACGTGTTTTGGAAAAACAGAAGCATCTAGGAATATCTTTTGCTTTGGTAATTTTATGAGTGTATATCTAAAATCTCTCCCAAGGCTGTATGCCCTCCCAAATAGATGGAGGAGGTGGGGAAATCCACGTCCTGGGGGAGGGGAGGCTCCCTCCGTAAATATTCTTCCATTTCCTCTGGATGAGCTGTATTTTTGAGCACGGCTAAACCTATAGAAGTCTTGTAGGTAGGAAATAGAGCAGTAGCGAGATTTATTTCGCGGGCTGCCCTCCCAAACTCTTTTTTGCTATCCCATTTACCCCTCCTTTCAGTCGCGTCATATTTGCGACTTACGCAAATCGCGAATCCGCGCGGAGCTCCCCCACGACTCCTCGACAGCCCGCGTCTCGCATTGCGCGCGAGGCAGACCTACCCCTTCTCTCCCCCACCCATCACCTTCGCTATCCTCTCCCCGCAGCCCTAATGCCCTCTAGTGGCTGACCAGGTGCAACGCGCCGCTCTCTTGCTCCGCTCCCCACCGCCGCCAGCGTAGGTGGTCAAGATGGCGGCCGGAGTGCTGCTGCGGGGGAGCGGGGGCCGCCTCCGCCGTGGCCCCTTCCCGGCACCGGGGGCCCCTTTCCGTCTTTTCTACCTCAGGTGAGCGAAGCTGCAGAAAGGGGCGGGAAGCGTGTCCCGCGCGCATCTCTCTCTTCACCACCACCACCCCGTCCCGCGGCCGCCGTCATCCTCAAGGTCACGGGCAAGTCAGGTGGTTTCTAGGAGCTCCCCGTTTCCTTCGCTCTGGAAGGGAAAAGCAGAGCCGCAGCCCCGTAAATGCGTCTATGGGCGCGGCCGGTGCCTAATATAGTGCCCAGGATGGAACTGCTTAACACTTTTGAGACTCTTTATTATGCTCCCCCACCCCCGCCGGTGTAATGCTCCAGTGGCTGGTTTCTTGCAACACGCGTGCGCACTAGAGGTGTGTGGATTGTATGATGGGGGGGTGGGCGTGTTGGGTAAATCCCCGACAGTTTATGGTTCAGGATAGAGGATGGAATGATTTAGTCATCGTGTGAAAGGATGTCCCGTTCATGTCCTCTGCATATGTAAACTAGTTTGTTTCTTCTCAAAATCCCCATAATTAAGCCCCCCACGTTTTGAGACACCCGCCCCATCCCATATTACAGGAACACTCTCCTCTTTATTTCAACGTGTCCATTTGTGTTCTTATTAAATTGTAAATGACTTTGGAGGCCTTTATGATGGGCTGTAAGTATCCTCTTAGCAATAGTCGTTGGATAATATAGGACAGTCCTGTCATTTCAGTATTGCACACCAAATGCTATGTAAAGTAACCTGCAGCTGTAGATTTTTCGTTTTTCTGCTTCCACTTGTCATCCACTGGATCATTCTTTCCTAGTATGCTAGTATGCTATACTAAGAATAGGCAAAGGCCTGGCATAAATAAATATAAATTTTATCAAGCCATTCCCTCTCCATTTATCTGCCTCTTTGCTTCATGTGTGAAGCCCATTGGCTACCTCCCTGCCCATGAATTGGCTCTTCTTCAATTACTTTATTTAACAGCGATATATGCCACTAAAGCTCCCCTGGATTTTATGTAGCACAGACAGGTCAGTCTTTGTGCAAAATGTCTATGTAGATTCTCAGTCATCCCTCAGGTCAGGGTTTTCCCAAAGGAGCTGAAGAAACTTCTTGTATGAGAAACGTCTTCAAAGAAAAGCCCAGCTGTCTCTTGAAAAAAGCACCTTTGGGGCTTTGTGCAAAAATAAAAAATAAAAAAATAATGGACACAAGTTATCAAGGAGTTATCAAAGAGGAGCAAAGTAAAAACAGAATATTCTCAGGTTTATTTCAACACAGATCTCACTGAGTGGGAGACAGCTGAGCATTGAAATGTTTCAAGCTATCTCAGAAGGATTTAGCAAACAAGAGGGCTTTTAGCACATTGCAGCTGTTAATAACGTGCCTGTAATCGACCCCCCAGCATGGAACTTTGATCTGCAAAACTTCCTTGTTTTCCTGTCTTTACTCACTCAATTCATTTAAATAGAATTAGAAATAGGAATAGAATAGAATAGAATAGAATAGAATTCTTTATTGACCAAGTGTGATTGGACACACAAGGAATTTGTCTTGGTGCAAATGCTCTCAGTGTACATAAAAGAAAAGATACATTTGTCAAGAATCATAAGGTACAACACTTAATGATAGTCATAGGGTACAATAAGCAATCAAATCATACTAGGAAGCAGTCAATATAAATCGTAAGGATACAAGCGACAAAGTTACAGTCATACAGTCATAAGTGGGAGGAGATGGGTGAAAGGAAGGATGGGAAGATTAATAATGATAGTAATGTAGACTTAGTAAATAGTTTGACAGTGTTGAGGGAATTATTTGTTTAGTAGAGTATGGCAAAATCGTTCTTGTGTCTAGTTGTTCTGGTGAGCGTGCTCTATAGCATCGTTTTAAGGTTAGGAGTTGAAACAGTTTATGTCCAGGATGTGAGGGGTCTTTAAATGTTTTCACAGCCCTCTTTTTGACTCATGCAGTGTCCTCAATAGAAGGCAGGTTGGTAGTAATTGTTTTTTTCTGAAGTCCTAATTACTCTCTGAAGTCAGTGTCTGTCTTTCAGAACTAAACCAGATAGTTATAGAGGTGCAGATGACAGACTCAATATTCTCATGAATGATATCACTTTGCATATGATCAAGTGAGATTCTTCCCAAGAAAGCTTATAATTGAAATAACATTGTCAGTTTTGAACAAGGGCTATTGGACACTGTCTGAATTTTATTTATCAGGGAGCTCCATTATAGATGGTTGTCACGACCACAATTGAATCCAAAATTTCTATTACTAAACAAGGCAGTTGTTAAGTGAATTTTGCCCTGATTTATGACCTATTATCATAGTTGTTAAGCAAATCACTAAGTGAATCATGTGGTCATTAAGTGAATCTGGCTTCCCCCATTGATTTTGCTTGCTGAAAACCAGCTGGAAGATTACAAATCGTATAATCCTGGGACAGTGCAACTGCCATAATACATGTCAATTGCCAAGTGTCCACAATTTAATCAAGTGACCATAGGGATGCTGCAACAGTTCTAAGTGTGAAAACCAATAATAAGTCAGGTTTTTTTGGTGCTTTATCATCCAATGATAAACTTCTAATGGTCACTAAACAAATGGTTGTATGTCTAGGACAACTTGTACAACTTTCCACATGGCTGTGAAGTTTATTCGATGTGTTTCGATTAGTCACCATACTAATGCAATCCTAACACCATTTGCCCAATATATGTGGGAGCAGTTCCTTCTCAAAATCACTTTTAAAGTTGTTCATGGCATGGGAGCAGTTACCCAAGCAATATCTTGTCCCAATTATATTGTTGTGTGCCACCCAGTCCGGTAGGGAGGATATATTATGGATCTCATTGGTTAAAGAGTTTCACCTCGTAGGTTCCCAGGAAGAGAGTCTGCTCTGCCATTGCCAGCCCCCTTTGGAAAATCTTACCCCCAGGGGTGTGATGAGCCCCCACGCTCCTGGCCTTCAGGAAGATTGTTAAAACCTGACTGTGCCAATTGGCATGGGAATCAAAGAGTGTTAGACAATCCTGGAGATGGTTGGTTTCATGAGAGTGTTCTCTCCACCTTTTTAACTTTTAATATAGTAACCCTATCTTTTAATTCTGTTAATTTTGTTCTTATTTACACTTTTATATTTTGTAACATCAGCTAAACCATAGTCACTTAGGTGAAATGGGCAATATAGAAATGGGATGGATGGATGGATGGATGGATGGCTAAAATATGCATCATATGGTGGTTGTGAGGAACAATGGAGAGAGAAAAAGAGATGACTGAGAACCTTGGGTTTTCAGGTGAAAGGTGATATATAAAAATAATAAATAAATAAAAATCTGTATCCGAACTATTCATAGCCATCCACACCAAGTCTCTTTCAAATGAAGGTTTCAACTATTTTATGCTCTTTGGCCCTAGATATATTTCTGTTTCATGCATCTTTCTAATTTTCCATTCCTAGGAGTCTTCCCCAACCTGGTGCTTCCAAATATGTTATCCCAGTCAAAAAAAAAAAAGCTTTGAGAGAGAATTGTTACTAGGGGGTAAAGAAGAACATATACTTTTACAATATTTTTTTCTCTATATTTTCACTTTTAAAAAGTAAGGGAAGCATAATCCCTTATCCATATCTATTAATCATAGCTGTTCAGTGTCTCCTTGTACCACAAGATGAGCAGCATATAAATTTGATCAATAAAAATAAATAAATTCACACTGGGATCATTTAAAACCCATTCAAGGAAGTAACCGAAACAACTGGAGATGATCCAAACTATTCTTTATTGAAAAGAGTGAGTAATCAAAACCCATGTTTTAGAGGCCCCAATATAAGATTCATGTGAATAGGTTACCCATGTATAGCATGCATGAGTGCAATAAACACCTTTAAGGAATGACAGATGCTAGTGTTTGGTAACAAAGGCTGGATAAAAATATTCTGATTGAGCTACTAAATCCAGAGTGTAGAAGGCACTATGTAAAGATGTTCTGGTATGCATTGTTTATACTTTGTTAAAAACTATGCCTGTTAAAGATGTACAGGCAATTTAAATGTCCTTGAGATGCACTAGTTTCCTAGGAAACAGGATTTTCTCGCAAATCAAGCAATGAGGCCCTGGAATTCTTATTGTATGATTCACTTCTACCCAATTAAGTCTAACCATTTTGACATGAATTAAGAAGCAAGAGTGATACTTATATGACATCGCTATTTGTGGCTGTACTTATATTACTATCTTGTACATAAAACATTCTGAATATATGGATTAGAGCCACTGTTAAGGCTTACCTTGTGGCAATAAGGATAATGAAGCATCATTAGTTTTCTACCATTATTGCATCTGTGGAAAACCATCTCATGGCCCTATTTTAGGTGATAGATGTCCTCTTGGATAGAGGCGGGTTGGAGATCCCTTGCAGGGGTCTGCAAAACAATTTGTTTATCTATCTTACAAAGTCACTCAAATTTGTTCACTGTTGAACCCTGGCCTTGTTGCGGATCTGGAAGGGTTTGAACCTGTTGAGCCTGAGGAAGTGAACTTGGGACTAATTTGCAGTAAGACACAGAGAGGGATTACCTAGAAAATATATCTTCCCCACTGAGGTTAAAAACTTATGGCTCTCCAAAGACAGTATTACTAAACTACAATTCCCAGTAACTTCAGTCTGCGGTAAACTGGGAATGCACTGGGATTTATAGTTAAGCAATTTCTGGATGGCTGCAGATTCACGATGTTAGATTAAATGAATACTTAGATTTCAATATAGTTGAAGTATCCTTGTTATATTAGTAAAGCCTAAAAGAGCATGATCTTATATATCCAATTATATGTCTGTCCTATTGTTGGACATTTAGATAAAAAAGCCCTGCAGCCTTTCAGATCTAGTCTTCAGACCACCTTCAGAAAGCACATGATCATAAACATAGCACTTACTGTTATTATTAATATTGCATCTATGTGCAAAACCTTAAATCTGCCATACTTTTTCCTGAGGACTATGCAGCTATTACTATGCCTCCAGAAAAAATGCTGTTTTAAGAAGTTACATACAGATGGCACACTTACATTTTAAAGCTTTTTAAAGTAGCATTTGAGCTACTACATAGCTCTAGTAGGTAGTTTGTAAATTGAAATTGTTAACTTTTAAGTTTTTTTAATCTGAAAAAAATATCATTTATGTTGGTAGTTCTGATTGTGACCATGTGCCATCAAATCATTTTGATTCTTTGAAACCACAGAGATTCTTTCTGATGAGCTATCCTATGTGGTCTTGATTAAAAAAATTAATCGGTCTAATATCAGTGCAGAAAGTTAACCATGTAAGTTGTGTACCATTGAGATGTCGTTTCCACATTTTGCTATTTTTATTTCTAAAATCCTTGAAAAGATTCTCTGACAACATACTAGTTGCAGAAGACTTCTTTAAATTTGTGCTTTCTTTTTAACAAAATAAAGAATATTGACAAGAGATGTTTAAAAACGGAAGAATATAGTGGTAAATATTTTTAAAAATAAATGTGTATCTTTTATCTGTGTTGCATGCATATAAGCTTATCCAAATTTAAATATACATAAACATAATTTTACCTAAAAAGACATTTGTACAAAAATAAATGCAATGTTGGGAATTAACTATGAATTAACTATAATTTATATCTTTATTCTTTGACCATTTCTTGCAGGGGCCTTGCCTTATCACATAACCAATCTGGAGAAGATAGTTGGCTAAAATCGCTGTTTGTCCGCAAGGTTGATCCCAGGAAGGATGCTCACTCCAACCTCTTAGCCAAAAAGGAGACTAGCAGCCTTTATAAATTGCAGTGTGAGTGTTTATTTCTATATTTAATATTTCTCTATTACAGTTTGTGTCATTCTCTCAATTGTTTAATATTGATGTTTGATGTTTCAGTTCACAATGTCAAACCGGAATGTCTAGACTCCTACAACAAACTTTGGTAAGTCCTGATATCCGGCTAGATGCTTTCAAGTTCAGATATCAGACTTTATATCTTACATATATTTACTTACAGCCAATTTTATGAACTTAGTAAGATTTCTAAGTAAACAAACATAAGATTGGGCAAATAGTTAATCTGCTCACTTGAAAGGAGCAAGAATAAGTTATCTCAAGTTATAAAAAGGATAGTATTTGAACTCTGTGTTGAAACAATTAGTACAACAGAGAGCCAGAACCTTTTCCCCATATGCATTTTTGTATTTGCAGGGAGATTTTTGCATACTGTAAGATGAGCCATGAAACAGGAAGTCTGCTATGGTTCTGTTGTTCAGGACTGTACCACCTCATTCTGCTGCTTGTGTAAAAGTCATAATTATGCTATTAAATATGAGAAATATCCACTTATTAACTATACAGAAATACTCTTGAAGTGCTCTTCTTAAAAGCAATAACTGCAGATTTTCCTTTGTCAAGGCATATCTAGAATGCCAACTTCAGGTGCTTTTAAAATATCTAGATTTTCACAAGGATCCTTAGTCATTGATGTTTTGTGAAGATGCTGTGGAGAGATCACTTACAGATTTAACAGAATAACAGTTGGAAGGGACCTCAGAGGTCTTCTAGTCCAACCCCCTACTCCATCAGGAAACCCTATATCAGGGGTTTGCAACCTGCAGCTCTGGAGCCACATGTGGCTCTTTCGGCCCTCTGCTGCGGCTCCCTTTCAGCTGATCCCACCACTGGCTGGCCCATCCCCTCATCATCATCCTCGCCTGGCCTGAGAAGGTAAGGGGGATGGTGGGGGATGGAGACTCGCTCCATATTCCAGATCAGGAGGTGACTGGGTGGAAGTGAGTGATGTCAAGTTGCCCATGCCCACCCAGTCACATCGGTTGTTAAATTATTGGTTCCCAGTGTTTTCTGTGGGAAACAGATCCAAATGGCTCTTTGAGTGTTTAAGGTTGCAGACCCCTGCTCTATACCAATTTAGATAAATGGTTGCCCAATCTCTTCTTAAAAATCTCCAGAGTGATTTTTCACCACCTCATGAAAATGCAATTTCCAGAAAGCCAGGAGGATTCAGTCTAGATTGTGTTGAATACTGATAGACAATAAAAGGGTTAGTAACAATCAACTGTCACCTGTAAAGAAAAGCGAAGTCGATAGCATGCAGCTTATATGCATTCCTTTTGTTTTTGTTTTTAATCAGTGAAAAAGTTCTGCCAAAGATCCATGAAGGGAAGGAGTATCCATGTACATTGGTGGGGACGTGGAACACGTGGTACGGAGAGCAGGATCAGGCTGGTAGGAGATAAGACATATAGCAGAATGCAAAATTACTCCAATGTTTGCAAGAGATGTTTTGTTCCAATCTGGATGTGAAGTTACAAAGGGTGGGCAAGGAAAACACAAATCTACTGTACAAAGTAGATTAACAGAGGGCTGATTACAAAGAGCTGATCAGACTCAAGTCCTGCAGGGTCTAAGAAAAAGCAAATACTGACCCAGCAAAATTCAAAAGCTCTCTGGAATACTTATATCTGATGCAGCAGATAGAACCAACCTATGTCTCTCCAGTAAGAAAAGAGAACTTAAATATGCATCTTTTGATTTCAGTACATCTCTGGCGGTATGAGGGTGGCTATCCAGCCCTTACAGAAGTCATGAGTAAACTTCGAGATGATAAGGTAAAAATTTCTATCAATACTTTCCCTTCCTCTCATGAAAAGAACATATCTTGCTCCTGTTTTGTTCTGGATACTTTGCTCAGTGGCTTGTTCCACACACCCCAACTCTGTAAAAACAAACAGGGCTATATCAGAGAGAAAAATGAAAAAGGCTGCTTATGATTGGTGATACATTAAAAAAAAATCAGTGGCCACATGGAAGGGACTTTGGGCTTGAAAGTGGCTACTTGAGAATTGGTCTAATATAGTCCTCAGGATGCTTTGCCATAAAAGCTTAGCTCCTCTTATCTACTTCTATTTGCAAGGTTATCTAATTGTCTACTGTAAAATTATCAGACATAGCCCAGTTTCTGACATGTTTCTGTAAGCTGACTATCTCTTCCACGAATTCATGTCTCTGGGACACTGCTATAATATTGTTACTGAAGGATTATATTTCAGAAAAGTTTTCTGCAGCTTCATCACCAGGCATTAGTGGCTCAATTTTGTTTGGAGCTATATCCCATTATCCAGCTTTACAAAAATAAATAAATGGAGAGCTGTGCCTACTTATTTCTGATATTACAGCAACTTTTGTACTATTTAAGAAAAAGATGAGTGATTTTTATGTTAATATATCACCATTTTATAATGTAATAAAAATGTCTGTCTGACTGCTTGGTCTTAATTAAAGTTACATATTTTAATCCAGTCTTCTTCAACCTGGTGCTCTCTACATGTGTTGGCTTTCAATTCTTGGAATCACTGTTGGATATGCTGACAAGAGATTCTAAGAGCTGAAGCCAAATCCATTTAAACTACTCCAGGTAAGGAAAAGATACTTTAAAGACATTTTTCAATCATATGAGATCTCTTCTTATTCTCACACTCCTTTTTCTCTCTCTTGGCTTTCAAAAGATTAGCTTATGTATTTTTGAATAACTCAGTACCTCAAGTCTTATACAAAATAAGATTTATTCAAATAGTATTTACATTATCATTGACAGGTCTAGAGTTCGGTATCTATTAGGAATCACTCATATACATCCATCCATCCATCCATCCATTCATTTATTTTCTATAGCCGCCCAACTCAACCAAGTGACTCTGGATGGCTTACAATTCTAAAAATATAAAACAATTAAAACAATATAACAAACATTAAAACAATAAAAAACATCCACAAAATAAATAAATACAAATAGCATCCATGATGATTAATCAACTAATGGTAAAGCCAAGTGACAGGACTCTTAAAACGTTCCAAGCCCAGGTATTTTAAAGTTATTTTAAAGGTGTTTTAAAGCTTTGGGAAAACCCAACAAGTTTGGGGCATTTGATATCTTTCCATCATTGCATTATGAATATTTAAAGAGAATCTGGATAAATTCTTTTAAAATATTAATGTCTTTTCACAATACCCTTAAGGAATCTAATTTTTTTGGTGGTTATTTTTTAGGAATTTACGGAGTTTCGCAAAGCAAGAGGAAACATGCTTCTGTCTCGCAAGAATCAGTTGCTCTTGGAGTTCAGCTTTTGGAATGAGCCTATTTCCAGGCCAGGACCCAACATCTATGAATTAAGGTCTTATCAATTACGTGTGAGTGAGCTTTTTTCCACAGGTATAGAATTTGCATAACTTATTTTTTAAAAACAGTTAAAGAAGAAGCATAAGCTTTTAGTACAACCTCAGGACTTAGCCTGAACCTTATTGGATTAACAGTTAATTACTCAGAAATAACGTCTTAAGGCTGCATACTTGTGGAAGCTTATTCAGATAATACAACTGATAGACAAAAATGGCAGTTTGGTTCTTGATAGAAATGCCTAATTAGAATTCCAATATTACCTATGTTTTATTTGTTTTCTTTTTTTTTTTGACAATAGGGTCATATTTTGGGGGGGGAGATGAAGTAAGCATTTCAACAGCTAACAGCATTATGTCATTGTTCTTATGTTGCTTTTGAAAAGAAACTAAAAATGCGATTAGTAAACTAAAACAAAGAAACTAGAAACAGGGGTATTAATTCTTAGCTTGTGCGTGATAAGAAAAAGCTGTTTTAGATCTAATGATATATTTTGTTTCTTTTCAGCCTGGAACAATGATTGAATGGGGAAACTATTGGTAAGAGCCATAATGTGTTGAAGATGGCATTCTAGGTTGCAGTATAAATTTATATGCTGATCCAGGGATTGGAAGGAAATTACTAAAAACAAAATAATAGTGCAAGATTAACTAGGTATCATTTAATACAGTATTCTATTTCTCAAATACCTGTTGAGATTATTATGAATATGATTATCCCGTTCAACCTTAGCATCTTTCATTATTGTAAATAGCTCAAAAAAACTTATCAGGAGCCCTCATATATGCTCCTGTGCATTCCTCCTTACCTGACTCTCTGTTAACCCAGAAGGGCAAGCCCCTTTATAATAAACAAAAAAGTACACATTTTTGGAAAATGTACTAGGAAAAATAAAGGTACACATTACAAAATGAAAATGAGACAAGAATTTTCCAGCTTTTTAGGAATAAAACATGTGCATAAACATTGATGGTATAAACAGTGACAAGTATAAATCATACCTATAATGCGATTTATATCTTTTATTTTTAGATGTGCTGAATTTTACGACTAGGTTGAGCCTCAGATTCTCCCCTGCAAAATGAGAAGAGTAGGAGCTTGCTTTGTTGAACTGATTGTAAATATAAGTAAAATAAGCATTGCCACATTAAGCTAATAATTATTTTAGATAATATCCTCTTTAGTAGTATTGGCCATAAATGCTTTTTTTAAAAATTTAAAACACAAAGTAAGAATTTATTCCGGACACATTTATATTCCCATCCCGTTTTTTCCAGTTCAAGACTACATTAATATGGATCATTAGGCAAAATCACTTTTATCTGACTTTCTATATAAAGTGACTGGTCCATTATTTTAGGACAGGCTAATTAACCCTAGAGTCAGAACTGCCAGAAAAAAACACACATATTAAAGGAAATTCTTTATATGAAGCAACTGCTGGAATCTTGAGAATAAGGAACTTTGGCTAGTCATCATAAATAGTATTGCTTGAAACTGTCTAACTTAGTATAAGCAGTTTGATATGAAGTAACATGATTGAGGACAGAACTGGAGAACTTAGTGAAGTTGTTGAATGGCAAATACTATCCTGGGCCCTACTGATAATGGCAGCATCTAAAGGGCATCTCCTGGATCCTGGCTCTTGGCAAATTGGATTGGTGTCTGCAAAGCCCGATTTCAAAACCTCTAAATTCTTCAGGCCGGTTCCTGTTCTACAAATCAAGGAGACTGCCCTACCAGATTTATTTTAATAAAATATATAATAAGCCAAACAGAGTTTAATTTAAGATGGGTGACTTTACAAATGTTTTAAATAAATAAAAAATGGTTGTAAAATCATTAATGGATTCAAGGTACTTTTTAAATTATAAGTAACCTACATAAAGCTGAATTACACCTTGGTGCTGTAATCCAAACACTGCTGTTGGCTTTAGGTCTTCCAAACTATTTCTATTGGTCTAAATATTATTTAAAGCAATGTGTGGCTCTGCAATCTGTTCCTTATTGCTGTGATTGAAATATGACGCAGCATTTATGTCAACTGCAGCATTTGGTTTGTAAACATCTGTCTCCTTACTTTCAGGGCCCGGGCTATTCGAATCCGGCAGGATGATAAAGAAGCTGTTGGTGGATTTTTCTCACAGATTGGGCAATTATACATGGTCCATCATCTTTGGGGTAGGACTAGACTTCAGTGTTATTCTCTAGGCCAGGGGTCTCCAACCTTGGCAACTTTAAGCCTGGCAGACTTCAACTCCCAGAATTCTCCAGCCAGCTTAAAGTTGCCAAGATTGGAGACCCCTGCTCTAGGCCATGTGTGCCTAATTCCAATTGGCTTAAAGGCCGTGTCAGGGCCCACAAAGTGGACAGGTTTTAATTTGGGAGTGGTTTGAGAGATTAATTACAGAGTTGGAAGGGACCTTGGAGGACTTCTAGTCCAATCCCCTGCTCAAGCAGGAGACCCTATATCCGTGATGGCGAACCTATGGCACACATGCTATAAGTAGCACGCAGAACCATTTGTGCTGGCATGCGAGCTGCAGGCAAATTTACCTCACTGTGCATGTGTCTCACATCTGATTTTTCAGCTGGTTTGAAGCCTTTTTCGGCCTCCCAGAGGCCTAGAAAAAGCCTCTGCAAGGCTTTTCAGGTCGAATTATAGGCCCATTTCATTACTTCCTGTAATACCGGAAGTGACAAAATGGTCATATTAGTCGGTCTGAAAAGCCTTGCAGAGGCTTTTTCCAAGCCTCTGGGAGGTTGAAAAAGGCCTCAAACCAGCCGAAAAATCAGCTGTGAGGCGCAGTGCAGGTAAGGGGGTGGTAGTGGTGGGGATTGTGCGTGCATGCGCAGGGGGCGGGGAGGCACGCATTGCATTCTGGGTGCTGGCACCCGAGTGCACGTGCGCTAATGCACACACAATTTTTGGCACAGGAATCCAAAAAGGTTAGCCACCACTACCCCATATCATTCTAGATAAGTGGCAGTCCAGTCTCTTCTTAAAAGCCTCCAGTTATGGAGCACCCATAACTTCTGAAGGCAAGCTGTTCCACTGATTAATTGTCCTCACTGTTAGGAAATTTTTCCTTAGCTCCATGTTGCTTCTCTCCTTGATTAGTTTCCATCCATTGTTTCTTGTCTTGCCTTCTGGTGCTGTGGAAAACAGGTTGATTTACCTCTTCTTTGTTGTTGATTAAAAGAGGTGAAACAGATGCTTGAAGCCCCAGCAAAGCTCAAGGCACACATTTTTTCTATTAACCCCATGTTGTCAAGTCACTAAAAACAGTGCAAAAAGCCCAAAAGCTTTGGTCTTGCTCTGGGGCACTGGAAGCTGCAAAAGGGATGTTGGCAGGCTGCACATTTAGTAGTCCTACTCCTCCATTACTGTTTCTAGTTCATTCCAAGCATAAGAGCAAATTCAGCTATTATTTGCATCTTATAATGTTGCCTTGGAAAATGTAGATTTTGTTCATGTTAAAAATGGCAATATTTACTGTTTTCTGCTCCAGTATTCTGGATCATTCACTGGGCTCCATAGCACCACACTCCTATATTTTTCTTTCATAGATAGCTAAGAGTTCTTCAACATGAAGTGTTGGGGGTCCCGGGTCATCTGCCTATGAACTCAGCTTTGCTTCTCTGTTAGAAGCTAAATCACTTCAAAGTGCTCTTGGCCATTCTGAAAGAATGAAAAATATAATGAATGACCAGTATCAGGAGGATATATGCCAAATGGTACATTGATACTTGCAGTTATCACATTGCCAAGCCTTGAATGGCATTTTGTTGTAATTAAAACTTGTTGGTGGCTATCACATCACTGAAGCTACAAATCTTTTTTCTACCAATACTTGCAGCTTACAAAGACTTGCAGACAAGAGAAGACATAAGGAATTCTGCCTGGCACAAGCCTGGATGGGATGAGCTCGTGTATTATACGGGTAACAGTTTAAACCTCACAGTTCCTACTTGAGTAGCATGTGGAAGCCATGTCCAGGGATGCCTATGTTCAACTTTGGCTGATGCACCAGTTTGCAGCCTGACATGGTGCAGGGAAGCTGGCTACATACAGTAACTCAGAGACAACTCTGGACAGCTTACAAATATTAAATACCGTGGGATACTTCAATATTCCTTGTATTAGGCTTTTAAAGATTACCCAGAAACTCCAAGTGCTCCAGAGTGCAGTGGCCTACATGCTTATTGGCTCCTGGAGATGAGAGAGATTTTTCCAATTTGTAGACCCTACACTGATTGCTGATTGGCTTCCAGGTGCATATGAGGCTCTGGTTTAGACCTATAAAGTCTTTTATGACACAGCATACCTTATCTACGAGATTGCGTTTCAGCCAGTGTCAGTTCAGTCTATTAGAACTTTGAGGGAGAAACTGCTCATTTCTCATAGTCCCTCATTTCTGAGAGGTTTAGGAAGAGAGGCTGAAGGGACTGCTATTCTATGGCAGTATCACACTTTGGAGCAGTCACCTGGCAGGAATAATTCTATGCTCAGAACTCTTTGACTTAAACTGATATAGGATACCCATTTAGAATTATTTTTTTTCCCTGTCCTTAGCAGTTCTTATCTCTTGCTTATATAATTCTGGGTGGCCTCTCGTGGGATTTTAATGTTGCAACTTGTTTTATATCTTGTTTAAGGCTCTCAGAGGCATTAGATTGCAATTGGGTAGAAATTTGGTGAATGAATAAAAAAGTAAATAAATACTCACATAAGATATTGAGGCCCTGAAACTTTTTAGTTTTCTCTCTTCGTTGTTCCCTCTTTAGATACAGATTCTCTTCTCCAAGTAGGGAGTAGGCTGACAGATGGCTAACTGAGTAGTCTGAGTTCAGGGTAGTTTTTGGGTTGTAAACTAAAGATAAGATTAGCAAGCATTTCGGACCATATTTCTATACTTCCTTAAATGTGATAAGGATTAAAAAACCAAGTTTTCTACTGGAGATAGATGCTGGGATCAGCAAAGTTAGGGATTTGGGAGGACAATATCAGCAACGATGCTCATCATGTATGGAGCTTGTTATGCTGCCAAGGCTGAGGGTATGGTGTCTGAAGCTGCCAAGGCTGAAGGCAGAGAGCTGGAAAGGAGACAAATGTTACTATCAAATCAAAGGTTGTCGTCTCTCCATTTCCAAGACGAGAAAAGAGTGACATGAAATCTGGACAGGAGAAAGACATGTTAACATTAAAATCCTTAGGCTCTTATATGTACAAAATTGGCTTGCTAGACTCTGTATTCAGTGATCTGCATTATTACGACTACGGTGTAAACCAGGTGTGCAAACTTTTTGACTCGAGGGCCACAATGGGTTCTTAAATTGGACCGGAGGGCCGGAACAAAAGCATGGATGGAGTGTTTGTGTGAACTAATATAAATTCAAAGTTAGATTACTTCACGTAGCCTTCTGGGAGAGCAAGAGAACCCTCCACTCTTCGCCCGGCCAGTTAGAACAGCCGAACGGGCCGGATCCGGCCCCTGAGCTGTAGTTTGCCCAGGGCTGGTGTAAACAGATTACCTATCTGAGCCATGTCCTTGACCTGGCTATTTCCAACCTCTGAGTAGCAGCTAAGTTCCTGGGGAGTTATTGCTGTGTCCAGATGCTGCTCTGATAAAGGAGGCCCTTTTGCTCAGGATTTCTAATTATTCTGTCTCCCTTTCCCTTTTTTAATGTTCTTGTTGCCGCTTTTTGTTTCATTGTTTCTTAAACGCATCCCACTCTTGGCTCTGTCTCATGGGTTGCTCTTCTCCCTTATCAGGAGCCACATACTTTCTTTTTTCTAAAGTCTCAGAAGAGTTTTGAAATGCTGCAGAACACAGCTTCAATCACATGTGGTATTGAGATTTCCCCCATAGTGCATCTTTGTTCGTGTAAAGCTGCTTAGAGCAGAGGCATCCAGGTGGGATCAAGATTGTGCCCTTCGCACGATCACTCATGCACTTGTGACGTCCCGACTAGACTACTGCAACGCTCTCTATCTAGGGCTGCCCTTGCATACCATCGGAGGTTTCAGCTGGTGCAGAATGCAGCTGCGCGGGTTGTGATGGGAGCTTCCCGATACTCCCATGTTACACCCCTCCTGCGCGAGCTGCATTGGTTACCGGTTGCCCTCCGGGTGAGATTCAAGGTGTTGGTATTAACATTCAAAGTCCTTTACGATTTGGGTCCGGGGTACTTGCGGGAGCGTCTCCTGCCAATATCAAATATCAATCGCCCTGTGCGTGCACAGAGACGGGACTCCTCGGGTGCCGTCAGCTAGACAATGTCGGCTGGCAGTGCCTCGGGGGAGGGCCTACTCTGTTGCAGCCCCCGCCTTGTGGAATCAACTCCCTTTGGAACTCCGTTTGGCTCCTGATCTTCGCTCCTTCCGCCACGATCTGAAGACCTGGTTGTTTGAACAGGCTGGGCTGGACTGACCTCCTGGGGGTTTTAATTTATTTTAATTGTTTTTAGTGATTGGGCTTGTTAGGTTTAATTCTTTTTAAAATATTTATTGTTGTTGTGTTTGAATTGTGAGCCGCCCCGAGTCCTTGTGGAGAGGGGGCGGCATACAAGTCCAATTAAATAAATAAATAATAACTGCAAGGAGTGAAGCCCTGCTTTTTGTGAATGTATCATACACCTGTGTAAAGGGGTGGTGCTTTAATTGCACACCTGCAATTGCTGTCCTGGGTTTCTTTTTTCTTTTTTACTCTCTCCTTGTAGATCAGGGGTCCCAAACTTGGCAACTTTAAGACCTGTGGACTTCAGCTCCCAGAATTCTCCAGCCAGCACAGCTGGCTGGAGAATTCTGGGAGCTGAAGTCCACAAGTCTTAAAGTTGCCAAGTTTGGAGACCTCTGCTGTAGATGGTACTGCCCTGGTTCTCTGTGTACCTGCAGATGTTGGGCATGATTACAGCTTTTGCTATAAGGCCTTCAACCGCTTCTGAATATATGTTTACAGTTGTGGTGGCTACTATCACTGGCTCTTTGGACTGCAGGAATATGCCTTGTATTTTCTGTGGCTTCAGCAGCCATTCATTTTTCAAGTGTCACATGTATCACCTCGTTTGTTTTTATTTATTTTCAGTGCCACTTATTCAGGAAATGGAATCCAGAATTATGATACCCTTGAAGATTTCTCCACTTCAGTAAAGCTACCGGTCAGCCGATGCCTATGCATTGATTTAAAGTGACTTTTTTGTTGTTGTTTTTAGTTAATTTTGATGGCATGTGTTTGGCAGTGAAAACCTTGACCTCTCAAAGTATTATATACCGAGGCTGGTAAATATTTTCTTTGGATCCTGCAGGAGCACTTACAAATCCATATGGAAGATTTGCAGGGTGATCATTTAAGTCTTAGCTTTCAACCATAAGCATTTGGACAGGCAGCAAATACTGATGGAAGCACACATGCTTCAGTGATAGTCGCATGAGCTTTAACCATTTGAACATCTGCATTTTACTATGGGGAGACTTGTCAATTGAGCATTTTCGCCTTGTGGTACAAATCATTGCTGTGGAAAGACTTCCTCCTTTCTTACAGTTCTCCAGATTTGCGTAGAGGGCAAATGGCATGGCTGCTTCCTTCTTTCTAGGAAAGGTGTACTGTTACCTCAAGGATGTTTGTTACCAGTTGCTCCTAAGAGCAAAGGTGCTTCCTGCACTACTAAATGGTGACCGTAGTATTTCTAAAAGTCACCAATGTTCACTCAAAGACACGTGGAATGTAGATGCAAAGTTAGAATATCAAAAGGAAAAAAATCTAAGTTTCTTAATTAGTTGATCTGCAACTACCTGTGCAGTTTGCATCTGTCAGCCTTTACTCATAAGTAAGTCCCATTGTGTTTAGTAAGACTAATTTCTCAAAAAAGTGAAGCTGTTTGTCAACAGGGGAGAAGTTACAATTACGGTAAGTTTTCCTCTATTTTTCACTTTTCTTCAAGACCTCCCCTTTCTTGTTTCTTTGTTGGGAACTATAAACTTAATTGCAGAGTAAAGGCACTCATGCTTCCCATCTGTAAATACCCCATCCTGATTACTCTGTTTCAATCAAGAGTCAGTAGCAAAAAGTTTCCCAGAATGTATTGTGGACAGCTGTGCAATTAGATGAGATTCAAGCCATATGTCTTCAGCTTCGGGATGACATTCAGTGTGACATATCTAGAGAATTCCCTAATCTATAGCATGAGAATCAGGTAAAGAAGAATCAGTGTGTTAAAATATTGTACAAACACTCCTAGACTTACACAGTAAAGTAGGATATGGACAGATTTTTTTTGAAAAAAAAACCATTTCAATCATTTCTGTGGGATTCTTTTGTAGATGGCAGTTCAGAAAAGGTAATAAAAAGATTGCCTATTAAATTACTTAAAGACAAATTAATGTTTCTGCCATGTGTAATTGTCTGTTTTTGATTTTCTTTTAGAATAGATGGATTTTTTTATATGTGTGTACAATGTAGATACATTGAAGTGATTATCTTGTAAGTTGATGAATCAGTGTAATACACTGTTACCTATCATCTATGATGTATCCAACATTTCAGCGATTTTTGGCAAAATATAATAAAATCCTATTGATTTTCTCATGGGCATTGTTTTGAGCTTTACTGATTATTGTTAGTTAGACAGAATATAAAGTCTTACTGAATTCACTGAATTGAATTTACTTACATAAATTATTTTAATCCGACTTGTGGAGCTGGAATGATAGAATAGTACATGAAAAGGCAATTAAATCCATAATAGATTAATAGAATTAATTGTGCTTTAGTAAGAACAGCATTCTAGAGGTCACACTGACTGATTTTCACACAACAGGATTCTCCACGGGATCAGGCTGATTGAGGAAAACATGCTTTCTCTGGAGAATTCAAGTATCAATGTCTAGGCCATCTAACCATTGAAGCGCAGCATTGATTATATTTTAAAAAGTCAGATACTTGACTAGTGTATGCCTTCAGCTTATGGCTGGTCTTCTGTATTTAAGATCAACAGTAAAGGAATAATAAATGAGCAATCAAGAAATACACCACAGATTAGCATTTGACAGAGGAGTCATGAAGGTATTGGGGGGAAAAGATTCAGATGCTATGATGTATCTATTCCTACAAAGAACATAATAGTGCAAGCAATGGGACACTTTATGAAACTAAAACTTGGACTTTGAAGTGGGATAAAAGAATATTGACATTTTTCTTTCTAGTGTTGGAAAAGACAGCTGAGAATACCATGCACCACCAAGAAAACAAACAAATGAAACATTGAACAAATCAATCCAGTTTTCACTCAAAGCACGATAATCAGGTCAAATTACCCTAGTTCAAGCGTATTACGCAAAAACCTATCTCTCTGATGTAGACTCTGATGTTGGAAAAGATAGAATGAAAGAGAAACTAAAAGACTCAAGGTCCATCCCACCCCTGAAATGACCTAATGGTAAAGACTGTAACGATGACACCATTAAAGCAAACCTCTTTAACACATTCTTTGGCTCTGTATTTGTAAACAGCAATGGATCATGCCCAGTATTTCCTAGTCGAATCACAGACAACTACAATGATCTAATAAATACAGATTTTACAGAAGACAATGTTGAAAAAGCACTACGCAATCTAAAACCATCTCTATCTATTGGACCGGACGGAAAAGGTGCCTACTTCTTAAAAAAGCTGTCCGCTGCCATAGCCGAACTTCTAATCATAATCTTTGAAAAATCTTTCAGGACCAGCTCCTTGCCAAACCTATGGTCACTAGCCACTGTCAACTACTATTAAAACTAAAATCTTATGGTATCTTTGGACACCTGCGTAACTGGATAGAAGCATTCCTGTCAAACGGACAACAAATGGTCAAAATTGGAAACGTCCTATCAAATTCTGTACCTGTCAACAGTGGTGTCCCTCAAGGCAGTGTTCTAGGTCCAACTCTCTTCATACTCTACATAAATGACCTCTGATCATATTAAGAGCAATTGCGTTCTCTTCGCTGATGATGTAAAGCTATTCAACACCACAGATAATTCTGCTACCCTTCAAAAAGACCTTGACTATATATCAGAATGGTCAAACAAATGGCAACTTCAAATCTCAACAAATAAATGCTCGGTCTTACATATTGGCAAAAAAAAACAGAAAATAAAATACAAGCTGAATAGTCAAGACCTTGTTGATGATCCAAACTCCGTCAAGGAGCTTGGAGTACTCATCTCAAATGATCTAAGTGCTAGAGCCCACTGTAACTACATAGCCAAAAAGGCATTAAGATTTGTTAACCTAATTCTACATAGCTTTTTCTCCGGTAATAGCTACATAGCTTTTTCTCCACTACTAACTAAAGCATACAAAACATTTGCTAGACCAATACTTGAATACAGCTCACCAGTCTGGAACCCACATTACGCATCTGATAGTAACACAGTAGAGAAAGTCCAGAAATATTTCACAAGAAGAGTTCTCCACTCCTCTACTCATTGCAGAATACCTTATGCCACCAGA
Source organism: Naja naja (assembly GCA_009733165.1). NCBI lineage: Eukaryota > Metazoa > Chordata > Lepidosauria > Squamata > Elapidae > Naja > Naja naja. The sequence continues at coordinate 24,194,892 of CM019148.1, read as the reverse complement.
CTTGAGGTTCTAGACCTAGAAAACCTAGAACTACACCGTCTTTGGTCTGATCTAAGTATAATATATAAAATCATACATTGCAATGTCCTATCTGTCAATGAATACTTCAGCTTCAACCATAACAATACAAGAGCACACAATAGATACAAACTCATGGTTAAATGCACCAAACTTGATTGCAGGAAATACGACGTCAGCAACAGAGTGGTCAATGTCTGGAATACTCTACCTGACTCTGTGGTTTCTTCCCCAAACCCCAAAAACTTTAACCTTAGACTGTCTACTATTGACCTCACCCCTTCCCTAAGAGGTCTGTGTGGGGCGTGCATAAGCGCACCAAAGTGCCTACCGTCCCTGTCCTATTGTTTCTTTTATTCTCTTATATGTATCCATGTATTTATAACTATGTTTATACTTATACCTATTATCTTGTAAGCAATTGACTAATCAAATAAATAAAGAAGAAGAAGAAGAGAATGACTACTAGCAGCAAAGTGGATGGATTCAGTTACAGTAACGAGTGTACTGTTGGGAGACCTAAAAACAGGTTAGGGATAAGATTGTCATGAGGAAAATATTCGCTAGAAGATGAAAACAACTCAGTAGCACATAATCTTTATATCTACCTGTATCTATCATCTATCTACAGGTGTCTGATCTTCCCCATCAAAGTGATTTCCACAACCAGCAACCACTGATTTGCTAGCAAGATTGCAGAAATAAACTCCCATAAATTTGAGGGTTTTCTATTCCCAGTGGTTCAGACACAGAACAGTTAACTAGACCTATGGTAGTAATGGGCACAAGTAATAAAACCTTGGAAGGAATGTCTATGGAGATTCTCAGTCATCCAGGTTATGGTTGTCCCAAAGGTGCTTTTTCAAGAGGCAACTAGACTTTCTGGTTTTTCTTTCAAGACGTTTCGCTTCTCATACAAGAAGCTTCTGAAAAACCAGAAAATCCAGTTGCCTCTTGAAAAAAAGCACTTTTGGGAAAACCTTGGAAGGAAAATCAAATCCCAAGAACCAGTCAGGAACTGGATGTCTTCCCTTACATGAGTTTTAGTATAAAGACTATTTTGCCTTGTACTGTTTTCCACTCTAAAGCTAACTGAAACAATGTTCTCTTGCCTGTTCCCTATTCAACCCCACCTGGTGGAATCTGGATTTATCTAATGAATTTGGAGAGCAGGCTAGGGTATATGAAGCTAGTAGCTTCATAGACTTTATTATATTTCACGGATTGAGATCCATAGATAGAATATTGCCAAAATTATCAAGAGTAAAGCAACAAATAGCATGCTTAATCTACAGTGAATCAGTATTCTGTTTTAGCACAAAAAGATAAATCTTCCCTTGACTTTTGTGCTACATATCTAGGCTTTGCTGACTTCTAGTGATCAACTGGATTTTGGCAACCCAGATGTAATACTGTAGGACTGCTTAAATCAAGCTCCACTCCTGGTAATTTAATGTGTATATTTGCGTTGATTTCTTGGCAACAGAAGTAGTCTCCCATTGCTTTCTTCCTGCATGGTTTTTGACTTTACAATCTTGCTGTAGCTCTGGGACTCCTTGTAATTTTCCATCTGCGTCCTGTACTAACACGCCATGCCACAAAATATTAACTAAGATGTAGTTAATTGGCTGGACCTGTGGGTGAAAGGCTGGCGGTTTCAACCTTTCTTGTCCAGAAGCCTACTGAATCAACACAATGTGACTTGACCTCTTGTAGCTGTTTGGTAATTACTGTTGCTATCTAGCATCTTCCCTCTTAATTCTAGTTTGAAAAAAAGAAGACTTATACAACCTACGGTGTCTTTGTAGCAAATAAAATGTTTTTTTTAAATGGAAATAAAGAATATATATAAAATGAACCTGGTACCGTGAAGACATCCTTTAACCCTTTCCCCCATTGGGAGATCTCACAAGTGATAAAATCAAACCTTATTTTTAAAAATAAAGTCATCTGAAACAGGGGTCACCAACTTTTTGCACCTCAGGAACCATCCAACTCATACTTTTAAATCCCAGGGACCACTAATATGAATTTTGACTGGCAGTGGCTTGCTGACATTGCTGGGAGAGAGAGAGAGAGAGAGAGAGAGAGGAGAGAGAGAGAGAGAGAGATCTGATCTAACCTCTCTCTCTCACTCCCGCCCTCCCTCCTCTCTCTCACACACACACGCACACACAAACACACAGAGGCAGGGGTGGGATTCAAATTTCTTAACTGGTTCTGTGGGCATGGCCTAATTTGTGGGTGTGGCTTGGTGGCAGGGGTGGGATCCGAACTACCGGTTCGGTGATTTACAATGCTGTGTGTGCATTTGAATTGTCGTCAGCTTGCTGCCTGGACAGCTGAGCAGCACTGCATGGGTGTGCAGCGGTTGAGAAAGCACTTTTTTCCTGCTTTTTCAATCGCAGCTGTGCCGCACAAAGCAACTGAGGTTCAAAAACAGGTAATAAAGGTCAGGTAAGAGCCCAGGCAGGAAGGTGGGCCAAAACAGCAGCAGACATAGAACCAGTTCTATGTCTGCTGCTCTTCAGAGCTACCAGTTCTACAGAGCTGGACAGAACCGGTAGAATCCCACCCCTGCTTGGTGGTCATGTGACTGGCTGGGCATGGCTTGTATGTAAATATTATAAATATTTATGTAAATATTGAATTTTTTATTAAAAAAAGAGCAACTTTTACCCAAAATCAGGCAAAACAGGCAAGCAGACTGAGTTGCTCACAGAATCACAGATTAACTTAGAGATCTATGATTCTGCAATTGGCTACCTGAGTCTATCACATAAAATTTGCTTGCAAGCAAACTCACAAAATTAACTCACAACACACTATGTATGTAAATATTGAATTTTTTATTTTAAAAAGGAGCAACTTTTACCCAAAATCAGGCAAAGCAGGCAGGCAGATTGAGTTGCTCACAGAATTACAGATTCACTTAGAGATCTATCTATCTGCAATCGACTACCTGCACTGAATAATAGAAGCCTCAGTCCTAAGAAAGGTTCTTTAGGCTCTGCAGAGCTGAAGATGTAAAGATTAGCTAGAAAGCTAGAAATGCAACCATTTTCTGCTTTTTAGCTAATCTAAATCTCCCAGCTCAGCAGAACAGCTGATGGTCGGAAAAAGGAAAAATAGCAATTTAGCAGGCAATTTGCCAGGTAAGGAGTGAGTGGGTCGGGAAGGTTCCCACGGGCCATGTGGGCAGTGCAGCCTTGTGTTCCTGCACAACCTGGATTGATTGTTTTGGGGGTGCTCTGGGGGTGACATTTCTCTGTGGACCACCATAATTTTCTCATGGACCACCAGTGGGCTACAGCCCACCAATTGGCAACTACTGATCTGAAAGATACAATCTATGAAAACTCAAAATTACAAAAAGGCATGCAGTGTTCATGGCAGACCACTGGATGGTGTTAATCTACTCTAGCAATCATGGGCAAAAGATCCTCTTTGTTATATATTACTTCCAAATAAATTAATCAAGAAGTAAATATAAAAATGAATATTGAACTAGGAATTAGAATATATTTTCTAGGACACTCAGACAAAACAAATTGAAATTGATTGCAACATATAATTAGAGCAGTTATTTCTTTCTTACAAATATCAGGAACCAATAACATTTATAGCTATGTTAATAAAAAGTTATTCTGTCTATGGAGCCTACCAAATGTGAGTTACACAATGCAGTGACTGTAAAGGTCCTATATCACTATCTCTGTCCCCAAAGTATGCTGATGACGCATCTGCATTTGTAACTGGTCTTTGTGGCTGGGAGACTGGCGCTTGGTTCCAGCTGATACTCTACCAGCTTCCCCCACTCCATCTTCAGAAAAGGATGCTTTGATCTTTCTAGGTAATCATGAATTTTCCTTGCCAATCAAGACAGGTACTGCTTTCCTTTGTCAAGCCCAGGCAGATCCACATTCAGGCAAAGCTTGATGGTGGCTGAGATATACTGACTTCCATACTTTGGATTAACTAGACTCTCCTGTATTGTAATTGTGTAGCCCTATCCATTTTTTTAAACAAATCCTAAGGTTTTCTATTCATTCTTACCTGTGAAAGGAAAAAGATTTCAGTAAGATGCCATTGCCTTTTCCCTTTGGACTGGCAAACTCCTTCAACTCTAGAATTAAGCTGTAAACATGGAGTTAGCTCTAGGCTGTGGCTCTCAATATGGCTTCCTATTTTTATTTTTGCTCTTTGGTTGAAGCAAAAGTGAAGGTTTGGTGTTGCATCACCCGATCATTTCCCATCGGAGTGCTTCTGACATGTGTGCAGGTGTGTTCTCTGACCCTGAAAGTCAGCTGTTTGTTTTGTCTGTCAAACAGCGGAATTTTTCCATGGAAGCCCTTGAACTTTCTGACCTCCCGGTAACATCCCCAGCTTCACCAAACAGTGACTTAATAGTCTACCCTGGCCAACAAATGTATGCCAATTGCTATGCAATCCTTTTGTCGAAAGGATTAAAAGTTTGGGTAGAAGATATGTGCATATGTAGCCTGCATTCACATTTACATGTTACATTTTGTTTGTAAAGACAGCTAAACATGCTGTGTGAACCAAGCTGCTATACTGGGCTTATGACTGTTTGAAGTTATGATGGACTCCCTGGGGGTACTTGTGACCAAGAGTTGAAATTCTTATGATTGGAACTCCCTGGCAATTGTATGCCTGCAATTCTCTGGAACCAGCTACCTCCCGAGATCCGGACTGCGTCCACCCTACTGACCTTCCGCAAAGCAGTTAAAACCTGGCTTTTCCGACAGGCATGGGGCTGTTGATCTCGTGACTGTGAGCTAGCGAGATCCCCCCTTCTGTTGTTTACTGTTTTAAAATTGTTTTTAAATTCTTTATAAATGTCATTTTTGTGTTTTTTACTGTGAGCCGCCTGGAGTCCTTTGGGAGTTGGGCAGCATATAAGTCAAATAAATAAATAAAATAAATAAATTCAGATGCTCAGCAACCAGGCCAAATTTATAGCCATTTGCTGCATCTCATGGTAATATGACTATATTTTACAATGGATTTGTGGAAAACCAGCATTTACTTCCAGTTTTTGGCAAAACCACAGCCATTGCTTTATGACTGCAGCATTTGCTTAACAACTGCTGCAAACAAAGTCATAAAATTGGGTTGTTCACATGGGTGATCCAATTTAGAATTGTCATGAGTTATGACTGTGATGGAGAGGCTCCATTAACATTGTAGCTTAAGGACTTTTATTCAGTAAACTCTAGATTTAAAAAACCTGGCTTAACACAATATGTAAACAAAACCACATCACAACCATTCCCTTTGTAGCTAGAAGCTCTCCTTGCACGTCCATGTGATGCTTCCTTTTACTCATTCTGAAACACTTTCTAGAAATCTTATGTGATCTCTGACCTATCCTGAATCCTCGTTCCAACATTTTCAGCTCTCTTTCTTTCCAGCCCAACATCTTTTTCTATGTGACATTTAGTACCATGGGATGTATTAACATGTCTTGATTCATCAGGACATCAATGACAGAAAATGCATTGTTCATCATGTTGAATCAGCTGAGTATTTGATTAAAGTTTGTGTGTACCTGTGTGTCTGTATCTATCTATCTTTGTAGGTTATACAAACCCAGTCTATTTGGCTAGTGTTTGGTTCATCTTATAAGAAGCCAGAAAATAAATTAATTCAGTAACCAAATTAAGCATGTTGTGTGAGCACAGCCATACTTTTTTTTCCCAGTTCAACTCTTCTTTGTTTTTGTTCTGGTAGAAAAGATTGATCAGAAAATGACACACAGTAATGGATTGCTAAAAACTGCCATCCATGCTGGAGCAGAATTTATTTTAGCAGGTACTGCAAATCCATTGTCAGATCAAGTCACCAAGCTCTCTAATCTATGCAGCAGATAATTATTAACTATTTTTTTCCAGCATTGTTCCCTTCAGCCCAATGTCTAAGAAATTACTTTAAAGATGCTTGATTCTTCCTACCTAAAGCCCTAAAGTCAAAACAGAATAAACCTTGTATTGGTCTTGGAATACAGAACATGGTTGTGTAACCACACAAGTCTTCAAAGTGGGGAAGTTTTTATTCAGAAATTCTCTTGATTCAGAAAACAGTAACCACAATCTCTGGTTATAAAGCAAGCCCATTAGAAAAGGGGGAAAGGGGAAAAGGCCACTACGTTTATCAAATTTCAAAAATAAAGTCAGTTCAACTAAACCTAAACACATTATTACTTATTTTTTATTTATGTATTAATTTTTTATACCGGCCATCTCTTCTGAAATGTAGATGAGCATCCTATAGTTGGCAACCACTTGTGGGAGTAAAATCTGCAGGATTTTCCTTTCCTTTCCTTTTTCCTTTGTCTTTTCCTTTTCTCCTCTCTCCTCTCCTCGCCTCTCTTCTTTCCTTTCCTTTCCCCTTTCCTTTTTTTCTTCTCCTTTGCCAGCCAGCAAACAAAAAGTACCTAATGACTGGTTTAGAAGACATAGGTTGCATTCATATGAACTTCTGCAACCAAATTTTTTTCATCATGGAATACATTGAACCATAAGCTAACCAAGTGAGGTGGCTTCACACAGCATGCTAAAATATAGAGAAGTTAGCAAGCTAAGTTTAGCATGTTATACAGATGCATCTGCTTGGTACTTACTTACTTACTTACTTACTTATTTGATTTGTCAATCGCTTACAAGATAATAAGTATAAGGGTAAACATAGTTATGAATACATGAAATGAATACATATAAGAAAAATAAAAGAAACAATAAAAGAAACAATAGGACAGGGACGGTAGGCACGTTGGTGCGCTTATGCACGCCCCACACAGACCTCTTAGGAAAGGGGTGAGGTCAATAGTAGAAAGTCTAAGATTAAAGTTTTTGGGGTTTGGGGAAGAAACCACAGAGTCAGGTAGAGTATTCCAGACATTGACCACTGTGTTGCTGAAGTCGTATTTCTTGCAATCAAGATTGGTGCGGTTACCCTTGAGTTTGTATCTATTGTGTGCTCTTGTATTGTTATGGTTGAAGCTGAAGTGTTCATTGACTGGAAGGACATTGCAATGTATGATTTTATATACTATACTTAGATCGGACCAAAGACGGTGTCGTTCTAGGTTTTCTAGGTCTAGAATTTCAAGTCTAGTGGCATAAGGTATTCTGCAACGAGTAGAGGAGTGTAGAACTCTTCTTGTGAAGTATTTCTGGACTTTCTCAACTGTGTTAATATCAGATACGTGATATGGGTTCCAGACTGATCAGCTGTATTCAAGTATTGGTCTGGCAAATGTTTTGTATGCTCTGGTTAGTAGTGTGATATTACCAGAGAAAAAGCTACGTAGGATTAGTTTAACAACTCTTAATGCCTTTTTGGCTATGCAGTTACAGTGGGCTCTAGCACTTAGATCATTAGAGATGAGTATTCCAAGGTCCTTGACAGAGTTTGGATCATCAACAAGGTCTTTACTATTCAGCTTGTATTTTATTTTCTGATTTTTTTTTTGCCAATATGTAAGACCGAGCATTTATTTGTTGAGATTTGAAGTTGCCATTTGTTTTACCATTCAGATACATAGTTGAGGTCTTTTTGAAGGGTAGCAATATTGTCTGTGGTGTTGAATAGCTTTACATCATCAGCAAAGAGAACACAGTTGCTCTTAATATGATCACAGAGGTCATTTATGTAGAGTATGAAGAGAGTAGGTCCTAGAACACTGTCTTGGGGGACACCACTGTTGACAGGTACAGAATTTGATAGGATGCTCCCAATGTTGACCATTTGTTGTTTGACAGGAATGCTTCTATCCAGTTGTGCAGTTGTCCAGAGATGCCATAAGATCTTATTTTTAGTAGTAGTTTGTCGTGTACCACTGAATCGAAGGCTTTACAGAAGTCAATGTGGATTGCATCTATTGCTTTGCCCTGATCGAGTTGTGTAGTCCATATGTTTTTGCAGTGTAAGAGTTTCAGATTACAGGATAGTTTTTTTCTGAAACCAAATTATTTATTTGAGAGTAGGTTGTTTGTCTCTAAGTGGAGGATAATGGATTGGTTAGTAATTGATTCCATGACTTTACAGGTGGCACAGCATAAAGAGATTGGTCTGTAATTTTCAACTAGACTGTGGTCTCCCTTTTTGAAGATGGGGATGACCTTGGCTTGTGACCATAGGTTTGGCAAGGAGCTGGTCCTGAAATATTTTTGAAAGATTATGCTTAAAGGTTCAGCTATGGCGGTGGATAGTTTTTTTAAGAAGTAGGCACATATTCCATCCGGTCCAGTAGATACAGATGGTTTTAGGTTGCATTGTGCTTTTTCAACATTGTCTTCTGTAAAATCGATATGTATTAGATCATTGTAGTTGTCTGTAGTTCGACTGGGCATGATCCATTGTTGTTTACAAATACTGAGCCAAAGAATGTGTTAAAGAGGTTGGCTTTGATGGTGTCATCATTACAGTCTTTACCATTAGGTCCTTTCAGGGGTGGGATGGATCTTGAGTCTTTTAGTTTGTTGTTTACAAAATTGTAGAAAGCGTGGGTGGAATTGGTGCATAGAAGGTTTTCCTCTTGTTTAATGTGATAATTTGTGCATTCAGTCTTTATCTGGTGGCATAAATTTTTGTATCAGCTTTTGAAGTTGGCAACTTGATTAATCTGCTTAAAAATGTTGTAGGAACACAACCAGAGGCTTTGGGTTAGAGAGCAATTAAGAAAGAGCCTGTAAACTTGACCATATTATATAAAACCTGGCATTATTCTCATGTAAAGTTTGATCAACAATGTAGTACTGTATTATGAGTTTGGCAAAACAATTCTCAGAAAATCATGTGATATATTAGTAGCCAGAGAGACACATGTCCTTGGAAAGTCTTTTGAGGCCAAATCCTGTTTTCTATTGGAAGAAGTGACAAAGGGTATCTCAAGAGAAACTTTTATGTAAGCTGAAATTCTCTTTTCAGGGTCTGATATAGTATCTGAGGTGCTCTTTTAGGGCAATTTACAAGAAGAAGAGGAGGAGGAAGAGGAGGAGGAGGAAGAGGAGGAAGAAGAAACAACAAATTGCTTTGCCAATCAGAAAGGTCATCTTAAAAGTTAAGACTGATATATGGCTATCACCAAAATCTGGGTATTTTGGGTTGTGTGTGTGTGAAATGCCAATTATTGCCCTGAAATCCCATAGTAAGCAGGTACAAAGAAAAGATTCCCAGAGAAAGCCAATGTCCTAAACTTAGGAGTTCAGAGGTAGGCCGTTTCTGAATATGAACATACTTTGTCACATGTAACTAAATACCATATTTTGATAGTTCTTTCTCTTAACCAGGCGTGGGATTCTACCAGTTCTGTGCACCTCTGTAGAACCGGTAGTTCTGAAGAGCAGCAGACAGAGAGCATACATAGAACCGGTTCTATGTCTGCTGCTGTTTTGGCCCACCTGCCTGCCCGGGCTGTCACCTTACCTTTATTTCCTGCTTTTTCAACCGCAGCTGCTTTGTGTGACACAGCTGCGGTTGAAAAAGCAGGAAAAAAGTGCTTTTTCAACCACTGCGCACCTGCACGCAGTGCTGCTCAGCTGTCCTGGCAACAAGCTGATGATGATATACACGCGCGTAGAGCGCACATCAGGTGCGTGTGCACGCAAAGCGCGCATGCGTGCGCAAAACATAAAATTACCAAACTGGTAGTTACACCAGTTGGATCCCACCCCTGCTTTTAATCCATTCATTCAGTTTACAAAGTTGAAAGCAAAGAATTTCATGCTAACAACTCTATTATTAAACAAAGTTTTGTGTAACTGTATTTATGGTCTACACCAGGGGTAGTCAACCTTTTTATACCTACCGCCCACTTTTGTATCTCTGTTAGTAGTAAAATTTTCTAACCACCCAGCAGTTCCACAGTAATGGTGATTTATAAAGTAGGGGACAAAACCCCTCCCACCCACCTTGAAAGCTGGAACACCCACTAGTGGGCGGTAGGGACCAGGTTGACTACCACTGGTCTACACAATCTGCAAATTTGTTACATATGATTGCATTTTTTTTCTGTACATTTCCATTAGGTTGGAGATTCTCCACTGTCAATGCTAGTGTCTCTCAACCTTAGCAGCTTGAAGATGCGTGGACTCACTGGCTGGGGAATCTTGGGAGTTGAAGTCCACAGCCAAGGTTGAGAAACACTGGCCTATGTTGTCTGTGCTGTAATAGCATAAGAGGTCAGAGGTCAGAAATCTATATTATTTAGAAACATTGAAGATAATAATTGTTACTCTAATCCAGCACAAAATGTTATATTCTGCCTTCTCTTTTTTTTCCTGCTGAGCAGTTATGGATGCCCTTAAATTCTGAGATTATAGTGTTGTTGTCTAGAGGGGAACATGAGAAACATGTCCCTTCTCTATCTCAGCCAGTGCTGCATTATCTACTGTGCAGGAAAGGCATTCTGTTCAGGGCCTGCAAAACTCCCAAAATCCAGAAGTTTTAATCTATCCCTGTTCTCAGCAGCGATTATGAAGGAAAAACTTTGAGGACATATTTTCCCAGATTGAATCCCAACATTTGTAATGATGAGCCTTAATCACTCCTCTTAGCTCAACAAAATGAAGACTTGGATGTGAAACTCTACCACTATAAAAGAAATACGAGAAAAATGCAGGGGTGGGGATGGGGTGAGAAGTCTTTTTGTAATCTCGCCAAGAGAAATCGTGCCATGGGTCAAGCTCTTCAACTCCCAGCATAATACCACAATTGTTCCTGCCTGAAGATTAGGAAGGAAAGCTGCTTGGCAGTATTTTCCTACCAAAGTTGCTGCAGATTTCTGTTGGATTTTTATAGAGCAGAAGTGTCTGAGGAAAACCTTGTGCTGATACAAGCTGAGCTTTGGGGTAGGTATTATTGTTGAAATATATTACCTGGATTCAGACATCACACTAAGCCAGCCGTGGGCAAACTATGGCCCGGGGGCCGGATCCGGCCCGTTCGGCTGTTCTATCCGGCCCGCGGAGCCGAAAGAGCGGAGGGTTCTCTTGCTCTCCCAGAAGGCTACGTGAAGTAATCTAACTTTGAATTTATATTAGTTCACACAAACACTCCATCCATGCTTTTGTTCCGGCCCTCCAGTCCAGTTTAAGAACCCATTGTGGCCCTCGAGTCAAAAAGTTTGCCCACCCCTGCACTAAGCTATAATGGAGTTGGCCTGATTTTGGTTCAGCATGGAATTTGAATCTAGAAATTTGCTATGATTGTTGGATGGAAAGTGTGAACCCAGACAATTGTGGCATGTTCAATAAATCAGATTTAACCTGTGACGTGGCATAATTTGTGAACTCAGCCAATGCAGGTTTGGGGATGGTGGGGCGGCTGTCAGGAAAGGGGAGCTGGATATGTTGGTAATCTGTATACCATTTCCCTTGCAGTTCTCCACTTCTGATCTCTTAAACCCCTTCTTGGCTTGGGGTATGCAACTAATGTTGTATTCTGCAGTCACCTATTTTGTGGTTTGATTGAACCATGGTCTATTGAATAAGCTGCATTTGCAGGATTATATAACACAGAGAATTAGAAACAGGTACTGTAAATCACATTGTGGCTAATGTGTGAATCCTGTCACTGGCTTATATTGAATTGTAACATATGGCATAATAACAGTTGTCAGCCACCATATTATATTTCAATGAATCTCAGACAGATGAGAATACCATCTCTGAAAGTTACATGGACTTCTGCAGATCAAGATTGGCCTCAAAGCTGCAGGAGACACAAGGCTGGAAACATGTTCCTTGTTTCAATACTGCTTTAAATGGCTTGACTTAGTTATTTTGATTTTTAGATGTTTGTTGAAGAATGGTGATATTCCTGATGATACTCTTATACTTACCAGATGACACCTCAAAAATTAAGATTGAAGCAGGATATACATTTTGAATTTCAATCTCTTGTTTTACAGTTCCATTTTTATGCCCTTTATCTTCTCCTCCCTTATGATGCTGCCATCTTCACATCATAGTCTGCTGCTTCCTTTGATGAACAAAATTTATCTTCTCTTTCCGTTCTTCATCTTTTCTCAATCCCCTTTCCCTCACGTCTGAGTCCCCAGACTATTTTTTGAAGTGGATTATGGGTACTCGTTATAAGATACCTCATTTATTGAAACCCTTGTTTTACCATCCAATTTTATTATTTCTGCCACTTTTGTCCTTTTTTTTCTTTTTCTTTTCTTTAAATTTTTTCTTTTGATTATTGTTTCCTTATTTTTTAAATGTTTTTAACAATTTATAAACTGCTTACAGTTTCTGGGAGCCTGGTGAAATATTGTTGTTATTATTTTCCCATCGTCAGTAGCAACTAAAGCTTTGCTATGATTTTTATACAGGTGCAATTTCCTCATTCATGGGTCAGAATAATTTTCCTCTGAGCACCCATGTAAAATGAAAGTAGTGATGTCTATGCCCTCCTGCAGAGCCATTAATGAACAGTCCAGAACACATCCATGTGCAAATAACAATATGTTTAATTGCATAATTATACATCTACCTACAATAAGTATTAATAAAATAAGTCTATTTTTAGTTAATATTAATATTTAGTTAATAATTTATCGTTCTTCAAGTTCTTTCAGCAACTCGTCAAAATGAGTGATGTACCACTTCGCTTTTTCTTTTACTTGTTTCCGTACAACGTTGCCCCCGAAGCCGATGAAACAGTCCTGGACAAACAAAAAACAGACAAGCTGGGGGTTATTCTTCCTCACCCCAGAGACCATTTCAGAGTTCACAAGTCATAGACAAACTGGAAATGTGTCCTCATCCTCTGGTAACAACTGAAAAAGCAATGCTTATGAACAGCAAGACTGAACGGTTCTTTATTCTTAGGAGAATTAAATACTTTAGGCATATGGACATTTGAGAAAATAAAGATATTTATTAAGAGTCAGGCAAATTCCTCAATCCTTGTGGAATTCCTGCCTTTCTGTCTTAATGCTTCCTGTGGTTAGATAATGTAGGGGGAGAGCTGTGTTAGTCTATATGGTGGTCAAAAACGAGAGGGTGTCAGTTCCAACTAATCAAAGTTATTAAAGTGTATGCCTTTTAATAAATGTGTTAGTCAGGAAAGTGCTACCAAATTATTTTGATTTTTTGCTTTTCTTTCTGTATCTTTTATCCTTCGCCACCCTGTACCAGTTCTTTATGTTGTGTTGCCTACTGTTAAAAATTATTTGGAGGAAATGATTTTGAAATAACTTATTTTGGCTAGCCTCCCACCATATCTTTCCTACCCAGGAGCCACTGCATTGCCCTCCCCTATTTGGTCATCCAAAATTCCAAGTCTAAATCCACTGATCTAATAAAGGAGAAATATTTGCCTTTAAATGTGAAGCCGGTCAACTACCATGACCACCACAGGGATTTTGCTTCTGAATGCCAAGTCTAAATGTTCTGGTTGTTCCATGATCTATTCATTCTGATTTGCCTCCCCTCCCCCAGAAGATATAAAAGACAATAATTAACAGTGAGTGGTAATTATTAACCAGGAATGGGAATTATGCTTGGTTCCTTATGGAGAGGTATGTACCAAAAATGAATTTTTAAAATGTCTCCCCTTTTTCATCTGTGCATGCTTTGTGGGTTCATTTTGTCTAAATGGTGTATAGATTTTGCACTCTAATATGTAAATTAAGTTGCTTTTGTAATTCTAAGGTTGGGAAAGTGCAGGTAAATCTTTCTGGAGAGAGAAAGTTGAAAGGAAGACAGGTGAATCTGTGTTTTATCAGGAGGCTAGATTAGGCCACAGTATATGCTAGGCAAATCTGCTGACTGTTTTATAAGGGGTTTATTGCATTTAAACAGGGTCAAAAAGGCTCCCCAGCTTTTGGTCAGTCTTGGTCTGTGACACATTGCCTAAATCTCTGTGGTGATAAAAATACAGGAAACTCAGCACAGACTACCCTAGACCAGGGGTGTACCTAGCCCATGGGGTGCTTATATCTGATCTGCATGGCTGCCATGAAGGACCAGCCCGTGGTGCCTCTGCCAACAAAAATGGAGCTCGGAAGAGCAGCACATGGCACTCCTGGGCTCCGTATTCAGCCATGACAGCCTCCTGCAGTCCTCTGCCACTGAAAACAGAGCCTAGGCAGACCAGGCATGGCCATCCTGAGCTCCATTTTCATTGGTAGAAGCCTGCAGGCCATCACAGCCAAAAATGGAGCCTTGACGAGTGATGTGGAGCTGGCCATGCCCCCTGGCCACACACACCTGGGCCCCTGAGGTCAAACACAACCCTGATGCAGCCCGCAATGTAATCGAGTTTGACACCCCTGCCCTAGGCCAACAGGAGACGAATAAATAAAAATTAAATTGTGGTTAAAATGTCCATCTTTGATACTCACTGCTGGAGGGCAGGCTTCCATGTCTGTTGCTCCATCACCAATCATAACTACTTTCTTAAATTGAAACTGTTCTTTCAAGTAACTGATGACTTGTCCTTTACCACCTGACTCAGCTGTTGGCTGTGTCTCATCAAAACCGGCGTATTCTCCTAAATAAATGATACAAAGGGAAACTCTTGACTGGCTGTCCCAAAATACTAGGGAGAATTTCGAATATATTAGAAATATGAGAAAGGGAAAAAATGTCCTTAGAGAATGAGGGAAGTTCTAATCATCGGAATTCCAATATGAAAGATTTCAAATCTGGGAAATCCATTCTCTGGTTAGAAATTTAGCTTTTAGTCGCATGTTGGATTTATATCTTACCTTTTCATTCAGAAGACCAGAGTGGTGTACATAGCACCACAACAAGAAGGTGGAATGAAGGTGGCCCACAGTCACCCAGGAAGATTTTAGAGCTGAGGTGGTTTAGAATCTGTGTCTCCCCAGTGCCAGTCTGACCTCTTAATCATTATGCCATCTTGATTCTGTTCTTAATAATCTGTTTTAATAATCTTTGTACATGAATTTGGCTATTTTCCTCTGAAGATGAAGGAATTTTTACTTACATGCTCAGGGGCTCAAATGTCTATTATTAGGCCATTAATTTCAAAACTAAATCCTGAAAATAGAAACTAGTCCCAAACGTATTTGTATCTGATTCTATCATTTAAAGTTTGGGGGAAATTACCATTTGCCACTTGCTCTCCATATGCAGGCTTCCCACCCTTCTGTACAAACAAAAAGGGTTGAAAGAGACAGTGGGAAAATTTTGATCTTTCACACTTCCTTCTTTTTCTCCCCCTGGCAATACAGAGTGATTATTAATCTAAAGCCAAGTACCACACACTTGAGCGACCCTGTTTATTGCAATGTTTCAAATAAGCTGAGACTGGCTGGAAATTTGTAATATCAGTGGGATATCACTAGCAGGATATCTTAACCTTGAAGTTGCATGTTTTATCAGCTATTGGATAAGAGACCCTGCTGATCGCTCAATAAACAAGCTAATCTCAGCAACACACCCCTTGCTCTTACCATGTGCCAAACCAAAGTGTCAAATCATAACCCTTGGAAGGAATTACTTGTTTTGCATAACCTGGGCAATTGATGTTTCATAACTGGGAAACTGATTAGAAGGCCTAATTCTTCAAGCGCAACCATTTACTGTCTAAAGATTTCACTTCAACTTGTTTTCCCAGCTGAGGGTCAACTGAAGCAACACCTGGGACTATGATTTAAAAAATGAAGCAATTCAAAATATTCCATGGGGGAACAGGTTTGGAAAGCTCTTTCTACAAGAACAGGCTAAAATCTCTGCAGTTTGGAAGTAGGGAAAATTTAGTAAGGGTCACAGCAGTTTACAGATTATTAGCTATGATATTGGAACAGAACCTCTAAATGCTGAATTCTACTGCTGAATTCTAACTGATGGGAAAGCAAAAGATGAAGGCCAGGGACCTGCTGCTTCAAGATAAACTTATGGCTTGTTGGCTTCTTTGGGAAGCAGGAAGCTGGACTAGACCAGTCTTCTCCTTCCATTGCCCTCCAGACTACAATCCCGAGTTCTCAGCTACATGATCAGGTTAGACACAGCTGGCCTAAAAGACTTTTAGTTCTGCTTTATATTCTAAAAAAGCAAATGGAACCCATAATTGCCAACCCAGAAATATTAGAAGCTTAAGTATGCTAAGGCTGAAGGCTCTCAGATATTTATAACCCCAAAGACCCTTTTTGCAGAGAGCTCAACAAACTAGTTTTACAGTGCACTTTATTTACATTTCTGAAATTTGCCCTTAGTGTGAAAAGTCACTAGAAGATCTGTAAAAAATGTGCAGCAAACCTTGACTCACTGTATGAATTGGCAATGAGACTTGTCAGTTGGCTTGTTAAGGCCAAATGGAGGTTTAGCTACCTCAGAAAAGGCCCTCTGTGCATAGAGTGCATAGGCATTAATTTGAATTATGTGTGAGAAATGAGTAGACACTTTCTTCATGCATGGATGAAAATGGACTGATCTACCAGTGAGGAAATGCTAACATATAGGTATGACACATATTTTGGATTTTGAGTCTGGATTGCCTTCTTAGGTATGCCATAAAATACTGCAGCCTTCAGTCTAAAACAGGTTCCCACTTCTAATCTAAATTTACAGTTTGCAAGTTTATTATTTTCCAATGGAAATGTACGTATCACGTGGCCATACAGTAATGTATTAGAATGCCATGATTTTCCTGAGTTCAAAACCCAGAAAGTTCAAGTTGGAAAGTCATTTAAAAAGCCTTTCTGCTCATGAGAGGCAATATGGTCCAGCGGTTAACATATGGAAGTAAGAGTGGGGGAACCCAGATTCCTTCTCAGTTTATTCTCCATTTTAGAAGCTCCCTGGGTGATTTGGCCAGTTTTGCTTTCTCAACACAGCCAACTTCACAAGCTGGTTCTTGGGGAGAAAAATAAGCCCTATGCTTAGAGCTACAAACAAATTCCTACTAAATGTAAATTTCAACAATGAAGGAAGAAATTATTTAGTCTTGTATGGAATAAATTTTCACATTGATTACCATAGCTAGCCTTCAAATAATCCTTATATATTTCATTTTTTTTAAAGCAACAGGCTTTGAACAGTTTTGATCCTCCTTTGCTATAGCATTGAGATGTTACGTAATTCTGTTTCAGCTAACACATTATGGAGATATTATTATTATCTTTGGTCCCTATTAAGTCAACAACCTTATCAGTTCTAAGTTCAATCATATGAAAAATTTTACCATTAAAGTAGAACTTCAATCTGTTGGCGTAGACATTTGCTGTTGGAATGTTTAATTGTAAGGCGACATGTTCGACAATGCTCTGAAACCCTCCAGAAATTAAGAAAACTTGGACACCACGCTGGTGGAGCCGGTTGACGAGTTCTCTTTAAAGGAAAAAAAACAGAGGCCATAAAGTCAGGGGAAAGGAACAAATATATTCAAACAGCTTGTTTTTGTTTGCTGTCTGCATTATCATCATCTATATAATAGACACAAAATGTGCAAGAGAGGTCCAGAGATCTTGAGGCTCACAAAGCCAGGCTCCAGCAATAAACTTTAAATAAATGAAAGGTACATTGGGCACAGAGAAATAAGGGTTCCTCAGAGATCTTCCTCCGGAATAACCTTCTCTACTCTAATGCTTTTCCTATACACTGCATAATCCTCAACTAGTATGAAGAAGATTATAATTATTGGTGAACAGTGAAACTGAAAACTAAGGCATCTGGAGTGAATGAAATATATGAGAAGACTATGACAGTGTTTTGCCAAGTATCAGGGCAATCCGTTTGTTTGGATCCTGAGACAATGAGTAAATAAAGAGATTTTAAGTGTTATTATTAATTTAAAACAAGATGATACCCAAATTTCTTACAAGCTCCTGAATAATGACAGCAGGGTTACTCTCAAAAATTTACTGATCTCAGAAGGAGGGAAGGCTGAGTCAACCTTGAACCCTGTTGGAATCGAAGTTCAGGCTATGGACAGAGTTTGCTTGCAATACTGCCCTTTAACCTCCACCAGGGCAATAATTCCAAGGTTTTTATCAAAATCTGGCACCATGATTTCTTGGCTCTGTTTTTATGGTCATGAGACTGACCTTGACTGATTAGCACATGACTCTTGGATGGGAACTAAAAGTCTTGATTTTCAAAGATTTGCAGTTATGTGGAGACTCCCCTCCCCTTCTCCTTTTTTGAGTAGATGAGTGAAAAAAACCAAGCGGGTTAGCTCAGAATGAGCTCTAAACTTGTAGACTTCTTAATATGAAGGAGAAATAAAAATATGTTACTAAACTCCTCAAATAGCCAAGTCTGGGCATAGCAAAAACTTGTTTTCACAAAAGAACTGCCATTTTAGTCCAGTACATGGGACAAAAATAATGTCTTCACAGTTCTGTGAAAGAATAAGGGTCAGAGCCACGCACACCTTAGGGGAGATTGTTCCAAAGGACTGGAGCAGCAACAGAACAGGCATGTCTTCTAGGTCCCATTGTTTGACTGCTTCAAACAAAGGACTGTCTATCTTGGTGTGTACTTGTGGGACTGTCAAAAATAACAAGAAGTAGATAGTCCTGAAAATAACAGCCCTGTTCCATACAGGGATTTATAGATGATAACTAACTTCTGAATCACACCCGGAAACCTATCAGGAGCTGATGCAATGCACAGAACACAGTAGTGGTTTTACATGGACATACTAATATGCCTGCACTACTGCACTCTGGACCAATTGCAGCAACTGGATAGCCTTAGAGGGCAGTCATTTGTAGAGAACACTGCATAAATCTAACAGGGAGATGACTAAGGCATCAATGACATTGAACAGGACCTCCTGATCTAAAAATGGGGGCAATTTATGCACAAGATAAAGTAGTGCAAAGGCCTTCCTGGACATGGCTGTCACCTGTTCTTCACAGGAGCTGTGAGTCCAGGAGGAACCCAAACTGTTCACCAGCTTTGAGTCAGGGAATGCAGTTGTGCCCACAACCAAAGATGAAAATCCCCAGATCAGAATTCAAATTCCACTTCATAGCTTGAAAACAAGCAGATAAAGCAAAGTTTGGCTGCAGTTTGAGTACAATAAAAATAGTGTTATTGCAATGGATTTTAAACTCAACTGGTAAAGGGCAAGACAAAGGAGGGAGCCAAGATAACCTTGCCTGAATTCAGGAGCAGCTTGTATGCTTTGATGGATTATCTTAACAAATGGGGTGGGGGGGAGAATCTAACTCAAAGGTCCAAGTCCCAGTCCAGCATTATTGTACTATGTCTTTCATAAAATCCTAGGGACACACAGCAAGTACCTATGACAATCCCCAAGGGAAAAATACATCTTGGGAACACTGCACAACATAACTATTCCTAATATTTCTTACCTTATTCCTGGCGTTAACTGGGGTGGATGCTCTGATATTAATTTCTGTACTTGTTCGTAGGAAGGTCGTATGAGGCCCAGCCGTGCAGTTAAAGCTGCCTTGAATGTTACTGAACCTCCCATTGCTCTGCGAGTCCTAAATTAGGAGTCAAAGAAATTCATTTCAGGCTTTTAAGGAAAGCAGAAAGATCTCGTGAGAAATTTCAGTATACAAATCTGATAAACTTCAATGTATTGTGGAAACCTACTGAAAATTTATTCTGTGATCTAACAATATAAGGGCTCATACTGTTTCAGGCAGTTCATTCCTCATAGTGGCTAAATACATGCTTATGGAATCCATAAAGAATCCATTCAGACCTTTTCAAGTGCTGTTCAAAAGCTGGAACCTGGTGTTCACTAATGCTAAGTTTTATTTATTATTTATTTATTTTTAAGACACTCTGAGACTCTGGGTGGCTTACAAAAAATAAAAACCCAATATAAAAGAATAAAAAACAATAAACCTCCATCTTGCTCCCCTCTGGCAACAGCACATGCAAAAGAATCAATTGATGGACTCCATTCCATTCTGGGTTCCCCAGGTCCATGGGCAAAAACAGGACATCAGGGCCTTACAAAAAGTTGTTGCTTGTTTCTGGGCCAAATAACAATTTGGATGAATAAACTTCTGTGAATGTTGCCTCAGTCCCAATCACCTGCAGCTGCTATTTCAGTGTTAAAAATGACACATATGGCATTTCTAGTATGATCCTTCAGTGGTTTTTTTTTAAAGGAATTAAAAGTTCCTATGGTTATACAACATAATTGTGCGTAAATATCTGGCAAATGCCCTGTGTTCTTGTATCACAACTGTGTTAAATAGTTTCTCAACTACACCCAGTGCAGGCTGGTATTTCTCTTTCATTATTAAAAAAAAAACACCAGAAACTTGCACAGCTGGTTTAACTAGAAGTAGCAAGAGGATAGTGGAAAAAATACATAAGTACTGGAGACAATAACAACTGTGCAGTTTTGGTCAGCAACTTTTTGGACAGGCATGACCAGCTACAGGAACTTTTCACATCCATTGTCAATTCACACTGTGTTCTGGCTTGGGTGAGCAGAAGATCCAACAGAGTCTCTCAGCATTTAAACTTGGTCCTGAAGATGCCAGATACTGACCAAACATAGCTATTTTGTAAAGATACTTTACAACATAGCTATTCTAAAAGTTTACCATAGATACATTTCTAAACTGTACCATAAAGTTGTGGCAGAGATACTCAAAACTCCGCACGGAATTATGAAACAAATCTTACAGGAAGCTTAATCGAATCTGTCATGATTAACTATATAGTATCACAAAAGTTTCAAATTCACACAGACACTAAATGTTATACTCAAGGCATGAGATATAAAGGCCTCGGACTGATAATAAAATTATACAAGCTTTTTTTTCAATCACAGAACCACCCCATTGTCTTTTCATCTTAGCATATACAGACTCTGATAATTTTCTCTGCATTATTCAGTGAAATGCCAAAGCAAGCAAAAGCACAGACAAACTTTGGAGTCACTTTGTAAGTCATATTGAAGAGATGCAAAAGACAAAGCTTGCTGCATTACTAAAGATTTAAGATACTAGAGAAAAAAGTTAGCAGTGTTCTGACTGTGGCATGAAGCAGCTTCCAATGAGATAATAGATGAATTCAAAATGGGTATATGTTGTCAGCAATACATTTAAAGCAGTGGTTTGATCTGGTCAAAGAGAAGCAATATTACTTTAATTTTCCTGCCTTCTATCTTCTTGATTTCATCATATGTGATCTGTTTCAAAGCTGACTACAAAACTGGTTTCTCAGACTAGAAATAGTGCTGATCTGTATATGCTTGTTAGATGCTTGCTTACAATTATCTACTCAAGAAGCTTCATTAGAGGACTCAGTACATGACCTGACCAAGATCTGATAAAACTAAGCAACTCTCATCCAGGGCTTTAGACGGACAACCAAACCCAAACATTAAACCTATAAATTTAATGTATTTAATAAATTTTAAATAAAAATATATGGAATATAGCCTTCATAAACAGAATGTTCCCTAGTTAGTTTTCTCAGAGTCTTCTAATATTTGCTCAAAATGCTCTGATATCCTCTACATCAGAAACAGGATAGCTGAAGAGGATCCATTCCTACGAGTATGCATTAAGGCAACTAATGCTATTACCTCATAGTAATGATGTTGGCTTGTACATTTATTAAAAATGTCCTTAAAAATGGCTCGTCTTAATACATTATTATTTGCACTTTTGTCATACACCCACATTCATCTGTGGCTATTGATCACCTGAAAGTATGGGCTTATTTGTGGAGAGAAACACCCCAATTATCTTTCTGTTGATAAGAGCTTCCTTGGCAGTCACCATTGCATACAGCCTGGTGTCTTTGGACTTCTAGGTCAAATACACCGCTGAACACCCAGCCTTTTGGAAGAACAAATCTCCATATCTGTCCCCAAAGATGCTTTTTGAAAAGGCAACTGGACTTTTTTTGTTTCTCCTTAATGTTTTACTTCTAATCCAAGAAGCTTCTTCGGCTCTGACTTCTCCAGCTTCTTGGATGAGAAGCAAAATGTCTTCAAGGAAAAACAAAGAAAGTCCAGTTGCCTTTTGAAAAAGCACCTTTGGGACAACCATGACCTGGATGATTGAAGATCTCCATAGACAAAACTCAGTGACTGCTCTCTCATTTCAGAAGCATCAAGCAAGCAAGTCACAATCATACTTACATTTCCGCCACTGCATCGCCAACACCGCAGAATTTTGCCAGTTCATCGATGCCCTCTTCTTTAATGACTGTGCTGTCCACATCAAAGCAAACGGCATCAGCACTGAGGAAGATTTCCTTCATCTCCATGATAGAAGACATCCTTTTGGGAACCTTCCTGTTATGTGAAAGATAGATGAAGTCATTCTGGATGTCGCCTGCCTGTACCCTCAGTTGGGCCATCTTAGAAGCAGATCTGTGGCTGAAAGCCCTGTGTTGAGAGAGGACAGCTAATGCCATAGCTCCTTTTTAAGCAAGAGCAGGGAGTGGAGGAGGGGGACAGAGGAAGCTGCTGATTTGCTGGCTTCAGGGGCCGCGGAGAAATGGGCAGACAATCAAGGTTGCCCTCCCTGCTGAGTTAACCATTCCTGAAACTTTTACTGACACAGTCCATCTGAGGTATTTAACAACAGAGAAGGATTTTTCCTCCAGGAATGGTCATCTATCTTACACTTTGCTACCTAAAAATTCCACAAAATGAATTTTACTTCTTGAATAAAAATAATCACTGTTGGTGATAGTTTTAATTAAACTATACCCTCCATGTATACAATCTTGATCCCTCTCAAAAGCACCATCAACTGGTATTCAGAATTCTTGACATAAATACAGCGGAACACTAAAAGAATCCATGTTAAATTGGATTGAAGGCAAAGTAAATAATCATTTTTTTTAAATCCCAGGGAATGAAACAAGAGTCTTAAAGTGTAGCCAAAAAAACAAGAGGAAAATTAAAAGGAGGTATTAAAGTATATAATTGTTGGGAAGGGGAAGAATCAGCACCATGAGGAAAAAACAAGACTTTGTTGTCAGCAACTGTAATGGGGCATTTCTATAGATAATGATAATAAATGATTGCATCAAGAAGATCCACTCAGTCAGAAGAATAGGAACCACACAAGATCTTCTTAGAGGATTTTCTGTTTCACACCTCTCCCATTTTTGGATCTACTCTGAAAGTCCTGGTCATTAGTGCGTTGAATTGTAGCAAAGAACTTGGGTAGCCCATGGGAGCAAAATTATACAGGAAAATCTAATTTTTTTTTGTCATGATCCAAATTTTTGCAGCTCAGATAGTATATGCTACTCTTACTTCTTACAAAAAGTCATGTGGATTCCAGAATAAGGTGCTCAAGGAGCCAATCCAGACAGCTCGTTTAATGTGTTTTGCTCCAATATGGAAAGTGGTATGAAGTATAAATCTGATTGCCCTCTTAGCTAACTCCCACAGATGTAGGGAGAGTTTCCTAGATGAAAAGAAAATGAGAGCTTTTCATCAGATAAGATGGTTAAGTAAAAAGTTTTTAAAAAGTCCTGGACTGATTTTGGAATTTCCTCTTGGTTTCATTGTTGGATGAAGAATGAACAACCATCCAAATATGCACAATTTCTCTTTCATATACCTGAGTGAATTACATTGTCTCGTATTTATGAAAAATTGCCCTGTCCCCTTTCTCCGAAACATGAATTATTATTTCCTATGTGCTTTTTAAGACTATCCTGGTTGAGGCAACCAGATGTCTGGTCATTCTGGCTGGCCAAGCCAAAGTGTCAATGGAAGGAATAATAGAATAACAGAATTGGAAGGGACTTTGGAAGTCTTGATTCCCAGTTCAAGCAGGAGACCCTGTATCATTCTGGACAAAGGGCTGTCCAATCTCTTCTTAAAAACCTCCAGTGATGAAGTAGCCACAACTTCTGAAGGCATTCCACTGATTAATTATTCCCACTGTTAGGAAATTTCTTCTTAATTCTAGGTTGGATTTCTCTTTGGTAAGTTTCCATCCATTACTTTTTGTCTTGTTCTCAGGTGCTTTGAGAATAGGTTGTTCACCTCTTCTTTGTGACAGCCCCTCAAATATTAGAAGTCTGCTATCATGTCATCCTTAGTTCTTCTCTTCATTAGATTAGAGAGATATCCAGTTCCTGCAACCATTCAGCATATGTTTTATCCTCTAGCCTCTAATCACCTTTGTTGCTCTTCTCTGTAATCTAGAGTCTAGGGGAGATGTTGGCAACTGAAGGAGAAATCCTGGCTAGATCATAGCCTCTGCTGTGTTATCACCATTAATTGCCATCAATGTGCCACAAATTGTGCACATAACAAAGCTTACATGAGGAAAAGATGGGGAATACCGCTTACAAATCAGATCAGATCAAAGATGACCTCATGCATGGGCTAGGGGTAAGAAGAAGACTGCATCATCAGATTCCAACCAGGTAGGAGAACATGAGGAAGTGCTGAAACTTAGCTTGTACCCGAGAATATTTTTAGAGGTTTCCATTGCTTTTTGTTTGTGGTCTAATTACATCTTACAATATAAGCATAGATTAAGTTTTACATTTGTAAAGGCAATGACTAAACATTAAAAAACCTACAAATTTTACTCCAACATTAGGAAGACACAGACTATGGGTCCCAGTAGGACCCATAGGACCCATCCCTGGTAGGATGTGACAATTAAGGCTGCTTGCCTTAAGCTTACGGTTTGGATGTGGTCAGAATCTGAGAAGTGGCAATTATGGTAAAAGGACAGGGTTTGGGAAAGTGTTGAGTAAGATGAACTTCACATTTGCTCACTAGCAGCCTTGACTTGTTGCTGGCTTCCAAATTTTTTGTTTGTTTTAAGCCAGAGAAGGCAGAAGAGAGAGCTTTGACTCTGGGGTGGGGTTGGAACGCCATGCAACATGACGCATTGTTACACAATGCCATGAAAAAGGCACGTGCTCACAGCTTTGGAGTACATCCAGCTGTTTTTTTCCAGGCAATATGAAAGGATAAACATCCAACCAGAACTCAATCTCATCTCACCTGGCCAACTTTGACAGGGACATCATGCCAAGATGCACCAAGCTGCCTGCGTCACCCTGTCTCAAAATCATGATGTAATATCTGCTGATCAAAGCTGGATTGCAATAGGGACTTTGGGTGATAAAGGAAAACATGTGCCTGCCATGCAATAATATTTTACTAGCCCGTACTGGTATTTGGAGAGAAGCTTTATAAACATACAGCTGACTATTCATGGAAGAAGTAAGCCAACTAGTCAAATTCTTTTTAGCTAAATATATATAAAATGAAAACCCTAGTAAGAATAAATAAAGGCTAGGTCACTTTTTAAAATCTAAAATGGTGAAATTTTGAGAGATTACTAGATTTGACATCCTTACTTGACATCTCCAAAATTCATGTAAGTACACAAAATCGCACAAAATCTGGCAATTGTTTAAAATTGTACCGATAACTATCTTCAATTTTCAATATTACAAATTTTATTTAGAGTTGGAGTTCTGTAGATGCTATCAAGGGAGCTGCATCTTGGCACACAAAGGTGTTCAAAAAAACCGGCATACACAGGTAGGACTTCCCCAGTCTTTTTTTCTCCTTTTTTCAGAATTTTTGTAAGGTACTGAATGCTGACATAAAATATGAACATGGTTATTTCTCAGGCCCATTTTTCTAACCACAATTATGCAGAAATTTCAAAACAGCTTAGTGCTGATATACAGCTGTAGGTGGTTTGCTGTGGAAAACCAGTGGAAAACCAGTTACTACCAGTTTTAAGCAGCCAAACAAGATGGCTTTTTATGGGCTGCACCAAAGCCTTGTGGGCTGGCTATATGGACTATCCAGTGATACCATAAACCAGAGATGAGAAATTTGCTGATGCCTGCTAGCTGGATTTTTTTTCCAGCTTCTAAGAGCTACAGTGAGTAACAGAAGTGACATAAACAGTTCTGTACCAATCCATTCCACTTTAATCTGGAAGGGCATGCCTTTGCTCCAGTGATGCTTTTCAGACACGATAAATATGCTTCTTGGATGTTAGCAGATGTCCAAGCCAAAGTTTCTCCACCAGATGGGTTCACTTTGGATATTAGAGGCTTCTCAGGCCCTCTAGGGATGGGAACACTTTGGCTGGCTACAAAAGAGGACGATATGGCAGACAAAATGCCAGAACACCTAGTCCAAGGGTACCCAAGAATGTGGAAATTTGAAATATGCCAGAGCTGGCTTGTTGTTCTTCCTGTATGAGCAGTTCATGTGAGAAACTGGGAGCACTTAATGCTATATATAGAAGGTTAGGATTTGGAGTTAGTTTCCCCGCACTTTATTTGGTTGGGAGATTGTTAACCTTTTTGTAAGTATGAACCTAGCAGATACAAAACTCATCTATTTCCCTGCAGGAAACTGATAGAAAATTTCAGGGATTTATTTGGTGATTTATTTATTATTATTTATTATTTATTAATGGGACTTATATGCCATCTCCAAGAGTGCTTACAATAAAACAAACACAATAAATATTTTAAAAAGAATTAAATTAATGGTCCCAATTAATACAAAATTTAAAACCACAAAATCTAAAACACCCACCCATGGGTCACAGCCGGATTGGTCAAATAACCAGGTCTTTAGGTCATGGCGGAAGGTGCGGAGGTCAGGGGCCAGGAGCCCCAGGGAAGTTGGTTCCAGAGTTCAGGGACGCGACAGAGTCACGTCGGGATTTCCCTGATGACCCCAAGTCCCTGTCTGTGACTTCGCAGGCTTAGTTAGTCATGTCAGTCTCAGTCTCCTTAAATAATAAGGACCCATGTCATATAGGACTTTATATGTTAAAGTTAAAACCTTGAATCTTGAGACTGAAGTTCAGCAGCATAATCCTGATTGGCCTCTACAGTGTCCCAAAAAAGGATTTCAGATGATGCATACCTACCCCTGGCATGAGCCATAGTTCATATACTGTACACTGTCAAGGACATAATACAATACACTGAGTGAGCAACTGTAGGAAGTCTTTCCTCACCAGTAAAAGGAAAACTTGGACTACTTTCCTTTTGTATATCAATTCTCTCTTACATGATTGAGCTGATGGCGGCACGCAGTGGGGCTTCCAAGCAGGCTCCTCCAGGATTGGGTTAGGCCTCTTCGGATCATATCCCAGTCAGGGATAATATCTTGCACCACAGAGGCTGGGACTTTAAGAAATCTAAAAGCAAAGCCCTCCTTATTTTATAAATGTATTGGAAACCAATGCAGATGATGTTGTTTCCATATGAACTGATTATATAGGAAAATGTATGCAAATATAGCTCTTCCTTCTTAAGCTTGTTTACCTACAGGAGGTATGCAAATAGCTCCTTACATGTCTTGGTCCTGATCTCTGGAAAAACTGCTTCTCTCCTTCTGAGATTTTGCCACAATTTAAATCAATTAAATCAGATACAATTGAAGAAGAGAAAAAAAACAACTGATATCCAGAGCCTTAGGTACCCCAAATGTAAATTCATACTGTTTATTATGTTTGAAAATATTTTCAAGATAAATAAGTAAAATGAGCCAAATTTAACTAAAGTGTCTAATAACAGAATTGTAATCTAATGTACACATTTACCTGCAGTTAGTAGCAGTGCACTCAGTTAGGCTTATCTCTGCATTGGTGTTTATGGGACTGCGATGTAAGACCCATAAATCCAATGCAACAAGTTCACACTAGTTTAAAAAGAGAAAGAAAAATTTCCAACAATTTGGCATGCAGAACTCTACTGTCTCACCAAGTTCAGTGGGACTGAAGGAGATTTCAGATAAAGAGACTGGACAGCCATTTGTCTGAAGTGGTATAGGGTCTCCTTCTCCTACTTGCCCTATAAGACCTCAAGCATCCCTTCCAACTCTGTTATTCTGTTCTGTTCAGTTTTAATATAATTGCCCCGCAATTAATCCCATTCATAATTTTCCTAAGGGTTTTTGCCATTTGTTCTATCATTTTTCTCATAAATCAATCAAGCAGACAAACAGCAGCAACTGATGAAGAGGGAAAGACAACAGAGAGCCTCAGGATATTTTTGATTAGTGGTGTTAGGAATCCTAGGATTAGAAGTTCTTAAATTTAGGTAAATGTGCAAGAGGACTGCAGCTATGGGCACCAACCCTACGTATACTTCAAGGGATAAATCCCAAGTAATGTGGATGGCACTGCAGCTTTAATATTTGCGTGCCTTTAAGGAGTATATACATTTTAAATTATAGAGTTTGTCACTCTTCCTTTTATGGCAAGCTTCAAAGGTAGCAGAAAAGGGCAATGCTTTTTTTAAAAGCTCTTTCAAGTGGATACTCTTGAAAAAAAACCAAGCAGTTATATAACATAATACATAGCTTGGAATTTTATTACAAAGAATAACTAGCAGCTGGGTTCATAAAATATGAAAAGTCAAGGTCTGTTTGATCATTGTTCACTAAATAATGTATAATTGGCTTACTGTATGTGCAATAAGGTAAGCTATATATCAGTGTATACAAACCACTAACCCTAATCAAATATTACGTCAGCCAACTCCTAAAGCTACCCAGAATTTATTTATTAGATTTTCATCTTTCCCTTACTATAAATAACTCAAGAAGCGAACATATCTAATACTAACTCGATACCCGTGCGCTACGAAACTATGTGGTTGGGCTTAGTTTTTGGGGAGGAAAATAAGGAGAAAAAATTTGTGCCTCTGCCTACCAGCATCCATTGGTATTCATCTGGCTAGTGTCCTGTCAGTGTGTGAGAGTTGAGGGCTGTTTGGAAACTGAAAGAGTATTTGCTGTGTGAGCAAGAAGAACACAGCAAGGAGCCTGGGCGTGGCTTAGCTCAACTGTTCTGTACTAAAGCTGCTTGATACTGTGAAACTAAAACTGAAACTCCTCTGCTTGTGTTTTGCATTTGGAACAGTTTTCTTTTCAGGTGGGGAGGGGAGTAGAACTCCTTAGCGTCAGAGCGTGTTAATAATAATATAGGAAATACTAATGCCGTGATGGTCATTTTGAAAAATCCTTTCTTAATGAGCACCTAGAAGCCAAGTTTCAAGTTTGTAGGCTTTATGGTCCTGGAGATTTTGTAATGATGTGTGAATGGTATTTTGCTTTTATATATATAGATTAATTCCTCCACCTATTTCCCACAACCCTGTCAAGTCATCCAGCCAGCTTTCATGCCTAAATCAGGACTAGAACTCACAGCGTCTTCATTTCCAACCTGGTGCCTTTACTACTTTTCAGGAATTCGGGAAATTTTAAAATGTTGCTGCTCAATGAAAAAGCAAGCAACCTAGAACATCTTTAAACTGTAAACATTTAGGGTTACCTAGGTGATGCTCAATTTCTCAATTTATTCTTTTTTTCTGGTACGGCATTTTACATATATTTGCAAGCATGATTTAAGCAAAGCCACGCTGGAGAAGGGTGGACAGTCCTATATTTTCTTGTTATCTTTGCTCTTTAAATTTTGAACATTAAAGACATGGGCTGTCAAATTATTAATAACTTTTGTAAGAGGCACAGGACATCTTTTTGGCTGTAGATAAATGAATAAATTATAGCTTGACGGGGATTATTGCCAAAGTAATAAAAACAGGCATATGATTTAATTAGCATTTGAATCTATTTCTATTGGAAGTCAGCTCTAGGGACAGAAGAACCAACTTTATGATTGCTGAAGAACCTATCCAGCAGGCTGGAACTTTGAGGGCGTGATAAATAGCTGTTTTAGCATTGGACAACAGAGAAAAGGTGGGGTGATTTGGACAATGATTAGTCTCAGCAGTAGGAAATGGAAAAGTACTTCTTTTTTTTGCCAAGGTGCTATTAGTAAAGTACAAGGGCAACTAGAATGAAAAATGGCATCAATGCAGGTGAAATCAGTTTAAAGGATTAGTGATAATTTGGCACTAGAAGCATAAAGACTGCTTCACAGTATTCAGTTCATAAGCGATGAAAAATGTCATTCTTCTCTGAAAGGGTGCTTTGTTAATCTCTCTCTCTCCTCATGAAAGAGAAGCCCCTCCCCTCTTTTCAGTTTTGGAACAGCAGTCAGGTGAAGTGACTTCACTGTATTTCAGCTATTGCTGGGAATGAAAGAAAACGCAATCACAGGATGAAAATCCAACAGACACAGAAACAGAAACAAGGTGAAGAATACAACACACCCAGAAAATAAAAATTGGAGAACGGAGGCAGCAGCATCACTAGACTTTTGGCTTAGACAGCCAGAGCCCTACTCAGAAGTAAGTCCCATTAGGCTCAATGGGGCTTTACATTTCAATGGACAATTCAATAATAATACTCAGATGATGGGATTGTCTCTTGTAACATAAGTATCTTCTTTAATAAAAATTATTGTAATATTTAATATTATAAAGTCTTTTAATTGCGTTTTATTGCCAGTGTTATAATTTGGAGGACTTATTATTTTTATTTGAATATTTTTAATCTTCTTTGTGCCACTCTGATGTAATGCAATAGAACAGGATATGAATCAATATGAATACATTAGGATATATATTATATAATGCATCCCTTTGCTCTAATCTCAATCTCCTTCCTGTGTTTTCTTCCCAGCTGTCAAAATGTTAATAGTAAGTTTATGTGAGAAAAGGCTAGTGTTTTTATATTAAGTTGTATTAGCAGTGTGAACTAATGAATGAATAATGTAACTTAACTTACAGGATCTGAATAGGATCCATTCAGTCCATATTCTGCTTTCACTATGACCATTCGGATGTGTCTAAGAAAACCAAAGATGGAAGGAAAATCCCTGTCCTATTTTCCATCCCCAACACAATATAACTGGAAATAAACAGCTTCTGAAGATGGACATTATGAGCTGCTACAGCTATAAAATATATTGATGATCTGTACTCCCACAATTGCATTTAATCCCATTTGAACTGAAATACACATGATTTGATTGCTTCTATTCATGCTTTCTTAATTTAAAAGCTTTTTTCCTCTTGCTCAGTTTCTCATGGGGAAGAGGAATTAATAGAGCCATGGTGGTGCAGTGGTTAGAATTCAGTACTGCAGGGCTAACTCACTGCTCACTCCAGGAGTTCAGTTCTGAGCCGCTCAAGATCGACTCAGCCTTCCATCCTTCCACAGTTGGTAAAATGAGGACCCAGACTGTTGGGGACAATATGCTGAAATTTGCAAACTGCTTAGAAAGGGCTGTAAAGCACTGTGAAGCAATATATACATCTAAGTGCTTACAGTATATTGCTATTTGCTTTCCACCTTTGGAACTGGAAAAAAATAAAAATAAAGTGCCTGTGGGCAGCAGTTCAACAACAGAGGACAATACAGACTGCTGCACGATCCGCCAATGTCTAATGTGAGACTTTGAAGTGGCTTCCTCCTCGTCAAAGTATCTTATGATTCAGCAATCAGAGTCACACAGAATTTTGTACAAAGCTGCCCATGGTTTGGTGAACAAACCATAGTAAAGCTAATAATCATTTAGTGGGATATGTGAAGCTGACAATATTCTCTACAGATCCTGTTAGTGTGCCATCTTCCTTGCTTGGTTCTTGCTTTGAGCTTTGTCTCATTCATGCTTTGCCTAGTTCAGCACACAGTGGGTTGACCCTTACTAACAGTTACTTTCTGGAGATACAATTGACAAGACCCCATATCTGAACAGAAGGTACCTGGGGCATATCAAGGGGAGACAAAGGCCTTGTTGCTGCATCACTTCTCAGGGACATCAAGCATCATAGCCTGGGAAAATGTGCAACCTACCACTTATATGCTTGCTCTTTGGCCACCTTGGCTGATAACAGTCAAGTAACAAGTGAGTCCAGAATATCTTTTTAGAAAAAAGAGAGAGTGCTAGCTTTGAGGAAAAATAACTGGGAAGCCTCTCTCAAACAGGCCAGTCCTAGATTTCAAAGATTAAAAAAAATATTGACAATGATGAATCATCTTTTTTAAAACAAGGAACTTGAACTGGCAGTTTCAAAAATCTGTTTTGTTTTTGTTCTGTGCAAAGCAATTCACTCTAATCACCAAGAAGAAAGAGAATATCTGTGGCTATTTCTTGTCAGCTTTCTTGATAATTTTTAGAATGCTCTGCCCATAGACAAAGTAGGAATGAGGAAAATAATTTTTTAAAAATCAGCAACACTAATCTCATTAAGCATATCAATGATGGCACATTTTTAAGGACATGAGTTTCCCTCTACACTGGAATCTGATTCTTCCTTTCTTCAACCTTTATGAAATAGAGACAAAATATGGGGATACACTATGATTCCATCAGGGACTGGAAGTATTGTATGTGGAATCTGCTACCTAGAACAATAAACAGTATTTTTTAAACAGTATTTGTTTAAAAAAAGGTTGCCAATTTCTTGGCCTGGTGGAAGAAAGTCCCAACAACAGCAAGCAGACTCTCTCTATAAAGTTAGTGAATGACCTTTGGAAGACCTCAGTAATCACTATTTGTAAATTCTCTGCTGCTTATGACTCCTAGACTTGTTTTTTCTCCTTCTCAACCTTGCTGAACCGTTCATCAATTTAGAACACTGGCATCTATACTGGAAATGCTGCAGAAAGTTAATAGTTGTGAGAAATTTATTTATTTATTTATTTATTTATTTATTTATTTATTTATTTATTTAATGAGATTATATGCGCCCTATCTCCCGAAGGACTCAGGGCGGCTTACAAAATAAAATAATACAAATACAAATATACAAATATTAAAAAACTATTAAACCTAAGGTCTCATAAATATGCCAATTAAAACTATACTAAAAACCCTCCCCCCACATCAGTCCGGGCAGGCCAGTTGGAACAGCCAAGTTTTTAGGTCACGGCGGAAGGAGCGGAGGTCAGGGGCCACCCGGAGTTCCAGGGGAAGCTGGTTCCATAGGGTGGGTGCTCCCACTGAGAAGGCCCTATCCCTGGGAACCACCAGCCGACATTGCCGGGTCGAGGGCACCCAGAGAAGACCCTGTCTATGGGAGTGCACAGGACGCCGGGAAGCTGTTATCGGCAGTAGGGTCTCCCGCATATATCCTGGTCCAATGCCATGAAGAGCTTTATAGGTTAACACCAGCAAATTTGCTTGATACATATGCTGCAAACAGTTTTCCACAAAATGCAAAGGATTTCCATGTACAAAACTTACAGCAGAACTGCAGCCCAGAGAAACTGGAATTTGAAAAGCTCTGCTTTTCTTTCTTTCTCTTTTTCTTTTTCAAAAGATTTCCTTTCATTAGCACATTGTTTCAATTTCTTTCAGATAACCAAACTGAATACTGTGTTTAATAAAAATGAAGATATGTTTTCTAACTCCACAGAATCCTGCATTATTTTCCTCTGGCAAAATAAAACATTTCTTCAACATCTGAGTATGTGATATGGGCTTAAATAGCTTTCAAAAATAAAGATTACTACTTTAAAAATAGAAGCTGAAAATGCCTTCAAAACAATGCTGAAATTTATTATAAATGTATCTACTGGGGATGATTACTGATGGGGAAAAATGGAATCTCCATATTCAACAGCAAATCTGTCTAAGCATGTAAACAAGCTATCAGTTTCATAACTTGTGCCTTGGTTTCCTTGAAGAATCTGACCAATTACTGTAAAAAACTAATTGTTGGATTAGATAATCTTTACTTTGAGTGTAATCCAGCAGAGCTCTTCATAATAAGATTTCCCCTGAAAAAAAGTGTTGATGATTTGGAGATAGTTTGTCTT
Source organism: Naja naja (assembly GCA_009733165.1). NCBI lineage: Eukaryota > Metazoa > Chordata > Lepidosauria > Squamata > Elapidae > Naja > Naja naja. Next base: position 24,161,217 of record CM019148.1, on the reverse strand, counting down.
ATATTTTTAAAAGCCTTTTGCCAGTGGGAAAGGAGTCTCGAAATGACATATATTATGCAATATACAAAAAGAACAACTTTCTGTTCCAGATTGAGATGCTGATGTTTTCCCTCTTTGGGATTGCATCATTCATTCATTGTACATTACAAAAGGACCCAGCACCTCTTCCAGCACCACTGCAAAAACAGTATCAACCAGCAGAGGGTTTGGAAGCTAATTCTTTGTGTTAGCTGTCAGTTTGAAGAAGCCGCAAAATCGGAGGGAAAAAAGAAGAAAAGAAAGGAAATGGAAATACGTTCCCTGAATTTAAACTCCCAGCAACTTACAGTATGGTGGTGTCCTTTGCAATTTTGGACGTCAGTGCCAGCTACCTCCTGACTGTGGAGCCGAGAGAAGGATCAGAGAAGTCCTTCAGTCACATAGATGCAAAAGCACCAAATGAACTGGAAGCCAGCCACATTTACTGTGAACAACTCTCTTAATTCTGCTGAGCAAGCAGTGGCCCTCCTTTTAAAAAAAAAACTGCTGCTTACATGAAAGCAAAGGGCTCAGGTTGTTTACAGAAAGGCTTAGGAAAGAAATGTGTAATTTTGCACTTTGTGGGGGGAGGAGCCCCTCAAACCCAGCCCTGCAAGATTCCCGATTGGTCGAAGGGAAGCCGGCAGAGAGAAAGTGGGTGGAGAAGGAGGCGAAAAATTGTCTTGATTTGAACAAGTCACCTTGAACTTGCCAGGTCTGTAGGAGTCAGATTAAGAGATGGGGAGCTGAGCCAGAAGGCCTGGCATGGAAGGCAACCTGAAGAAGGAAAGTGAACGGGTAAAAAGCTACTGGCCGCAGAAGACAAGAGGAACAAGTCCAAGAACTGACAGAGCAGCTAGTGTGGTACAGTTTTGAAGCAGGCAAGAACATGTAAACTTGTTTCTCCCAAAAGATCCACAGATATAAAATCATGGCACAAATTTTGTTTGCAGCAGTTCAGCTCTTTCAGTCTTTTTTTTCCCCAATGATCTCTTTTTGCATAATTTTGCCTGCCATGAAACTTCAGTGCCTTATACATTCTGATTATATTGTGAAGAAAAGTTGCTTAGTACTGAGTCTCTGCTATGCCTGCTGGGCTCTCCAGAGCTGCTTTCATGAACATAAAAGTGAACATACACTTTCAAACTTCCCCACAGTCCTCTGCAAATCAACAGTTCGTAAACAAACTGTCTTTTGCAGAAGTTTGTTTTTCCAGTCCATGAAAATAATCATGGGTAAACTTCCAAGGTGTTCCCAAATCAATCAAAATAAGCTTAAAAATTATAGCTCCCCATTTCAATTTGAGTTAATAACAGAAATTATATTAAGAGACATACTGTCTCATATTGTCATATAATATGAAGGGAAAGCTTAGAGCCAGGAACTGAAAAAGACCAAAAAATGCTCAGTTCAGTCCCTTGTTTAAAGGCAGGATATTACGCAACATCCACACCCACACTCTATCTATCCATCTCTTGAGCCTTTTCCCCTTTTTTATGGAATATTTTTATTAAGTTTCAACATCATGCATTAAAATACAAACTAACATAAAAGGGAAAGGGAATGACAAAATAATAAAATGACAAAAAAGTACATTAAATAAATATAACAAAATTGACCTCTGGTTTGTAAATGTAAATAACCTTACATTTTAAAAAAACTACAATATTTCTCTAGAGAAGTCTCTTGAGCCTTTCCAAAGAGAATTTTATTGCAGCAAAAGTCAGACCTCTCAAGTAATTCCTGTACCTGACATTTCAGCAGGGGAGATTGGTTCTTGTTTTATATTAGTATATGGTGTGAACCATGCCAATTTAATGTTTATGATTCAGTATTTTGTGTAACACCAGAAAATGACTTAATTCAGTAACTAAATTGTGTCTTATAAATTACACAGCCTATATAGGTATTGGTCTATCTGCATTAATTTTTCAAATATATGAGCAGATTTAAAAAATCATAACTTTCCTGTGTACATCAGTCTCTCCCAAAAAGTTCAACGGTTTTTATGTAATACCTTTCAAAATAAAGTAGGTATGCTGTCAATACCCTATCTCAGTGGTGGCTAACCTTTACGGCACTGAGTGCCGAATGGGAGTGTGTGCACATGTGTGCGCCAGAAGTCAGAAAAGCAGCTCCCTGACGTGCACATGCGCTCCAGGGAGCTGCTCTTCCAGTTTCTGGTGCTCCCGCGTGCGCGAAGACCAGGTGGCTGGTGTGCATGTACATGCCAGAACCCAGAAGAGCAATGGGTAACGGCTGGCATGTCCAGAGAGATGGCTCTGTGTGCCACTTCCGGCACACGTGGCATAGGTTCACCATCACAGCCCTATCCATTCAATTTGATTATAATAGGTTTTATATTGATATTCATGGGGGGATGCATGAAAACAGCATTGCACAAGCCCCCTCTCCCTTTTGTAATGTGATGTGATATTGTTTGTACTGTAATGAGTTTTTATCCAGTCATGGGCTGGCCACAGCTCAAGGAGTGCAATTATGCTTTCATCATTTTGAAGAAAACAGTAAGAACATGTGGACATTCATGGTAAGACATATATTTGAAATTACACTGCACAAATGTAATATATATATGATCTCACTAGAATTTTCCAGGCAAAGAAATAAACCCAGTAATGAAATGAAATTAATCCTCTATTGATCACATATTAAGGGGTGATTGCAATTAAAAGCAATTTTAGTATATACTTCTGCTGAAATGCTATTTCAAGCCAATAAAATAATATTTAAATTGAACACAGGTAGTAATCATCTTACAACAGTTTATCTAGTGACCATTCAAAATTACAAACTGAAAAAGTGACTTATGACTTTTTTTCACAATTCCAACCTTTGCAGCATCCCCATATGATCAAAATTTGGATGCTTGGCAACTGGTTCATACTTATGACCATTGCTGTGTCTCAAAGTCATGTGATCACCTTTTGCAACCTTCTGACAAGCAAAGTCAATAGGGAATCCAGAGTCACTTAACAACCAGGTTACTAACTTATCAACTGCAATAATTCACTTAACAACTGCGGTAAGACAGGTTGTAAAATAGGGCTCACTTAACAAATGTCTCACTTAACAACAGAAATTTTGGGCCCAATTGTGGTTGTAAGTCAAAGACTACCTATAGCTGCTTTTACTCAATAGGGCTCTCTCACTAAATGGGATGTTTTGGCTCTTTTGGTGTAACCGAAACAATCTGGAACTGAACACACTCAAAACCGTAGAAATGGTGGAGAACCGGTAGTGGAAATTTTGAGTAGTTTGGAGAACCGGCAAATACCACCTCTGACTAGAGATTTTACAGTATCCCTCCCCTGCCACGCCCACCAAGCCACGCCCACAGAACCAGTAGTAAAAAAATTTGAATCCTACCACTGAAGAAGAGGGAGGAGATAAGAGAGATCTAGGTGTCTTAGTAGATCACCACTTAGGTATGGGCAAGCAGTGTTCAGCAACTACCAAAAAAGCTAATTCAATCTCAGGTTGCATCAAAAGAGTGATAATTTCAGGATCAAATGGAGTAATAGTACTGCTTTATATTGCACTGATGAGACCACACTTGGAATTACTGCATCCAGTTCCAGATGTTGAGATTCTAGAAAGAACAAAAGCAACAAACATAAGGGATCTAGAGGCTAAACCATACAATGAACAATTGAGGCAACTAAGTATATCTAGTCTAATGAAAAGAAGGGCTAGAGTGATAAGATAGCATCTTCCAGTACATGAGGGCTTGCCAAAGAGAAGACAGAGTTGACCTATTCTCCAAGCATTTGAGGGCAGGACTAGTAATGGGTAGAAGATCATTAAAGAGAGATCCAACCTAGAACTAAGGAGTAATTTCTTGACAGTGAGAAGAATTAATCAGTGGAACAGCCTGCCTCCTGCAGTTGTGGGTGCTCTCTATCAACTAGCGGGTTTCAAGAAGAGACTGGACAGCCATTTGTCCAGAATAGTGTAGTGCCTCCTGCTTGAGCAGGTGGTCTAAGTTCTCTTCCAACCCTAATATTCTATATTCTTTGTTCTTCTAATGGAAAACAACCTGCCCACAAACTCTGTAGAATTTGACATTAAAAAAACCAAATAAAAATAAATTGTCTCAATTATCAGTATTAATCAGATCTGCTTTTGAACCTGTAGAAAAGTCTTTATGTGGAAGGGAGGAAGTTGCAAAGGAATGTTGTGTGTATGTGTATGCCTTTGAGTCAAGCTTGAATCCTAGCAACAAGTCTCTGCAGTTTTCTTGGCAAGATTTCAGAAGTGGTTTGCCCTTTGCTGCTTTCTTCCTAGGGTTGAGAGAGAGCTACTGACCCAAAGACATCCATTGAGCTTCTTGTGTAAAAGAGAAGTAGAGTTTCATACAGACTGAAAGCTCTTTAATTGCTGAAATCACAAATTCAAAGATTTCACCTTGTTCCAAGATTCAGCTATACCCTGGATTTGGACATAATATGGGAAGTACATTATTAGATCTCCCAAAGCTCAACTCTTTCCTTTCTTTTGTAGGATTAAAAGAAGAGATCATTTTAGGTAGCACTGCAGGTTTAAACTGAGTGGTGTCTAAAACATATTCCCAACCAATACCATTCTCCCTACCTCATCTCTGAAATTGCTCTCAGCCATAGGGTAGAGGACAGACAATCAGTTTCAGAATCCAACAGCTGAGGATTGATTTATGAAAATTTACTTGAGAATAGTCTACATTTTCTACAAGCCAGAAAACAAAGCCAAGTTTTTGGATTTAGTATGAATGCACTGCCCTCTTCTGATTGATTCTATACAGTTCAAGAAAGATAAAAGGCTTCATGTATAAATAAATACGGTAACCAAGATACAGACAGATTTCAGGCTAGGAATTCAAAACCAGAAAAGAATGTATTATCTTCTTTTCCAGTGGTTTACAAGCATATTATTGTCCCTGCATCTTTTGAAAAGGGGGCATATTTCCTCTGAATTAGAGAAAAAGCAACTTGCCAGATTCTGCTTTTTCTATCTAAATTTGATAGAATAGGGAGAAAGTATGTCCTGGAAAATGTTCCTTTTGGTGCAGTTTAAATTATCCACTTATTATATCTACTTAGAGTTAAATTCAGTTGTTCTCTGGTAGTATTCATAGAAGAGACCATATCACAAACTAGCCAAACCTAGGCTGAAGCACACTATGTTTGCATTCAGCTACTGGGGTACATGATGAAATGCTCTAGATTTCAAGGTAAAAGGATGCTTTGGGGGATTTGGAGATGCAAACATAGCACTTATTTACAAATCAGTGTCTGATTTAAGGAACTACAGATTCTTTCTTTGTATCCCAATATACTCTGAAGCACCTTTTTGGAATCAGATCCAAAATCCTATTTTGCCCTACCCTATCATGATTGTGTATAATGTGTGATCCTAGAAAATTGGATTAATTTTGATAGATAGGTGATGGGTGTTAATCCTATGTAAAGTTTCATTCTAACATATCCATCCATAAGGATGTTCCAGTTTAGAGTGAAATGTCAACCAATTAACAATAGTTTACTCAGCAATTCATTACTGTATGAACATTCTAGCTCAGCATGATATGTAACCCAGTTTAGACATGCTACCATGTTATACCGTGTTTCCCTGAAAATAAGACTGGGTCTTATATATATTTTTGGACCAAAAGACCTATTAGGTCTTATTTTGGGGGGATGTCTTATTTTGCAACTGACCGCCTACTCCCTCCCACTATCTGCTTGCCCATGGCCACAACAGCTTAAAGGGCTTCCCAGGGCAGATGCACTTTTCACCCAGAGAAATGACAGAGACTGAAAGCTTTGCTTGCTTGCAAATGGGGCACTTTGAAACAGAATTAATTGCTCCATTTCAAAGTGCCCCATTTGCAAGCAGACAAAGTTTCCAGTCTCCCTCTGGGCAAAAAGTGTGCAGTGGAGCCAGGAGCAGGCAGAGACATGGGGAGGGAGGGAGGTGATCCCAACACGCCACCCACTCCATCCCACTGCCTGCGGCCACACAGAACATCAGGATTGTCTGCCTTCCCCCCCATGCCTCTGCCTCTGCTTGCTGCCGGTACCACCACGCAAATCTGTGAGCCTCCCATGAGCCAGGCAACTGCGCAGCACGTCTGGAATACCTGTCTCCACCCCCACCTCTGCCTCTGCACTTGGAGTTATCTGCGCTGCACCAAGGGGCCGGCTGTGGCTGCTGCTGGATACTGCTGGCCTCTGTGTGCTCGCTGCCTCTTGTGCTGGCCATGCCCATTTTCCCCGGACTTATTTTGCGGGTAGGAGTTATATTAGGCCCAGCCCCAAAAAATCAGGCTGGGGCTTATTTTCAGGGTGGGTCTTATTTTGGGGGAAACATGATATGTGGAGATAAGAACAGTAGACAACCTTCAGGCTGTTCTTGCATTTATCTGGTAAACCTAAATATATGCTGAAATTAAAAAAAAAGAACCAAAAAGAATATTTCTTCCTAGAGTCTATTAAAAATAATTGTATGCAAAAAATTTGAAAATTAATCTAGAATGCAGGCTTCATTTACCTGTTTCCATTCTTCTTAAAGCACATCACACTATGAAGAGGGCCCAATGCAGTTCTAAGTTCCAAACATCTGGAAAATGGAAAATCTGGGTGACTCTCTCAAAAGAAATTACAATATATATTATTCACTATACCTAAGAAATTCTAAAAGTTTTATAAACCAGTAGCCCCAACATTTTGAGCACCAGGGATTGGTTATTTGGGAAGAGTTTTTTCCGTGGACCAGAGGGGGTGTGGTTTTGCATGCTGCCTGCATCCTAGTAATTCTAATTTAGTAATTTGGCTTATGGTTTAATTCTATTTTAGGTAATTATTTATTGTATTGGTTTTAACTGTGAGCCGCCCCGAGTCCGTTCGGGAGAGGGGCGGCATACAAGTCAAATTAATAAAATAAATAAATAAATAAATAAACATATTCTGTAATTCTGTAACTGTTCTTGGAGCAAATTCTCACAATTACCAACATTTGGCCTCATTTGCAATACTATGCCCCTATTTTTCAAACCTCACAAGCAATCCAGAAAGATACTGCGGTTGTTATTATCAAAAGCTGCTGAAAGATTTAGAACAGGCCTGTCAAATTGGCGGCCCGTAGGCCGGATATGTCAACCGCACATTCCGCAAAGGCAAAAAACATCACAATACGTCACGATCCAGCCTGTGACACGATCAAGTTTGACACCAATGATCTAGAAGGACAAGAATGACTCACTCCCTCTATTCAAGTCCTGCCATCAGATCAACCAATGCTGTTTTCTCCCATGACCAGGTCTGAACCCAATTGCTAGGGATATAGATTATCTGTATTCTCCAGAGCCCTTGACAATTATAGCCCCATCATTTTTTCAATAAACTTCCCTAGGAAGAAAGACGACAGTAGTTGTCCAATTTTATTCAATCAGGCCTCCTGAGAAGCAGGTGAAGCCATGCACCAGCCTCTACCGCAGAGGTGGTATTCAGCAGGTTCTGACCAGTTCTGGAGAACCGGTAGTGAAAATTTTGAGTAGTTCGGAGAACTGGCAAATACCACCTCTGACTGGCCCCACCCCCATCTATTCTCTGCCTCCCGAGTCCCAGCTGATCGGCTCGGCCTTCTTTTGTTGCCCTGCACAGGAGAATGGAGCTGGAAAGCAGGTTAGTGGGGTGGGGTAGGGTAGGGAATGGGGATTTTGTAGTATCCTTCCCCCTGCCACACCCACCAAGCCACACCACGCCCACAGAACCAGTAGTAAAAAAATTTGAATCCCACCACTAGTCTACCGCCTCCCATTTTCTCCAAGAAGCATTGACTATATCCTGCATCATTAACCAGGTAGAGCAAGGATCTAATATACAGCTGGCTGAATTAAAATTGCAGAGGATTGTATCCATTTTCTTAGAATCTACAGGACCAAAACAATCTGTCATTTCTATAGATTCTGCTCATCTGACTTCCAACTCAGAATGAATGTGAATAATTTTTATCAGCAAAATGCTTGGCCAAACAACTAATACTCACTAATACAGCACATCCTTTCTCAAAAGTGTCTGGGACATTTTGAACAATGCACTGTAATTTGATGGATGTAGTTAAGAGCAGAGATGAAATTATGCTTCATTGTTTTTATCACTACAGAATAAGCTGAAACATAAGCTTTAACTCATGTCTGGTCACATTTGCTTCTTGTTTTATTTCAAGAATTGTTCCAGGCAAGAATAAGAATTGTTCTTCACCCATTTTATTTCCCAGAAGCCATCACTAAACCACTGAGCTACATAGGATTGCTGGCAAGGAAAGGCTGCTCAGGGCTAAGCTTATCAAATGCCCTAGCACTTCTGTGTTCCAGAGATCAACAAGGTAGCCAAGAGTCCTGACCAAAAGCAAAAATGTTGTTAGATAAACCTGCTCTATCCATCAGATATCTGGGGAAAAATAAGCCTCTCCTTCTTGGCAGGTCTAGTTAACCTTAAAGATCACAAGAAAATGATCTGTCATGAAAATGACATTTGTTAAGTGAGTTTTGCCTCATTTTATGACTTCTTTTGCCATAGTTGAGTCACTGCAGCTGATGTTAGTGACTTGGTTGTTAAAATGAATCTGGTTTCCCCATTGACTTTGCTTGTCAGAAGGTCGCAAAAGGGGATCACATGACCTTGGGACACAGCAACAGTCATAAATATAAACCAGTTGCCAAGCATCTGAATTTTGATCACATGACCCTGGGGGTGTGCAATGGTTATGTGAAAAATGGTCATAAATCACTTTTTTCAGTGTTGTAACTTTGAACGGTCACTAAACGAAAGTTGAGGACTACCTGTGCTAACAGTCTAGGCCACAACACCCCCACCATGAGATTAGGCAATTTGATAAAGCAATACTGCCATGCAATTGGAAGGACGTCAGGATTGCCATCCCTAGCCTGTTCCTTTGGCCCTAAGTGGAGTATGTATTTATTAGAACTAACACAAGAGAATTTTAAAAACAAAACCCAAATATTAGGACTTTTGACTTCTCTATTTGTTCTGAGGAATATGGCATAATTAATGTTACCTAAGTATATATATTGAACTGTTAGGGAAACATTGCAAATAATTTTATATTAGTGGTCAGATTTCAAAATGACAGGAAGAGTGGAGTTATTTTAAATATAGGGCCCTCCTATATTTCTTCTCCCTGAGAGTTCAGGGGAGAATCCCAAAATCTGAAATTTAAGGGAATAATGTTAACAGTGCTTTCATGTGTGCAGGTGCATGTGTGCATTTATAAACACTTTTTAAGCAATCCAGATAGCAAAAAAAATTTGAACAAATAACTTAATCAGGTTATAAAGTAATATTTTAAAGTTTTATGAATATTCCACAACACGTACGCCCACCACCATTTTGCATAGCAACCGTCTCCAACCGCCACCCTAGCCGTTATATCAGGCAGTCCAGTGGACTCAAGAGCGACGCAGATATTTGACCAATGAGAATGAAAGGCTGGTTTTCAGAGGACCAATAGCACCCCAAGCGCTTAGGCCTTGATATGGAGTGTTCTAGAATGAAGGAGGTTGTGACGTCGCTAGGCCCGCCCCTCGTTTCGTCAGACCTGGGTCGAGTCAGGCGGGAGCGTGCGTACATTCGCTCCTTTCTTTTTTTCTCCTCAAGAAGTAGCCGGGAGCGATGGCGGTGAAGGCGCTCAACCCCAAAGCTGAGGTAGCGCGGGCTCAAGCAGCCCTGGCGGTCAATATCAGCGCGGCGCGGGGCCTGCAGGATGTGCTCAGGACCAATCTCGGGCCCAAAGGAACCATGAAAATGTAAGGCGGGGGGAAAAAAAAGCGGGGGAGCTCGTTGTGGGAGCTGAGGGTTGGGGAGGAGAGGCGTGGCCACGCCTTAGCCCCACCCATCCACATGGCGCTCGAGGCCGGAAGTAGCGAGGGAATGGGCGCGTAAAATAGCCCCGAACCCACCTACCGATATGTTCTTTTGTACGTAGCCTTTCCACAGTGTTGTCAATGGCAGTTTCTTTTATAAAAATTGAAAGGATCAGGCAGTACCAGTAGTGGCATCTATTTAAAAAAATGCATGCAGAGCGACAGCAAATATGTCTTTACAGGGCGTGTAATTAGTTAAAAAGCATTGGGCGATACGATAAACTTCCAGATCGGTATAAAATACTTATATTTTCTGCCTCGGTCGATTTAGAGTGATTATAAGGTTTTCTTCATTTTATCTCTACGCAATTAGTTAGGAATCTTTATTCAATGTATATCCTGCCTTTTGTACTGGAGTTCGAGGTGCCATGCTCCCTCCTGTTTGTCCCCACAGTAACCAACCCATGAGATTGGGTTGGGCTTAGATCACAAGTGGCTCAAAATCACCCCTGAGTTTCTGTGGCTGAAGGTGGACTAGGACCTGTATCGTACTAGTCAAACTCCTTAACCCCACTGGCTCTCTAAATTAGGCTTTGAGTATAAAATTGTCCCATCAGCCAATTCGTTTTGTACAAGTCAGAATTTGAAACATACTGATTGAACATAATTCTCTTACCTTTGGGGGTGGGGGTATTGCAACATCTCCTCGTCCACCATCACAGGTGGAGCACTGTTATCATGTACTTGGCTTAATGATCAATGCATGGTGTCAGCTGAATGAAAGCATAACAGGTTTGATTGGCCAGATCTTAGTCTGAGGCAATGTTATAGTTTTATAATTTTATCTCTCCCAAAATTAGCTCAGTTACACAACTCCAAAGTACCGTCTGCAACTGGTTGCTGTAACTGGCTGGAGGAGGAGATGGCATTAGAAGAATATTCCCTTGATTAATAGATAGTTTCAGAATTGAAAGTAGAAAAGAGCCCTGGTGGTGATGGTGCCCACTTAACATTTCTGTTATATAGGTTTTCCTTTCACACAGATTGTATTATTTTATTGGCCAAGCCCCAAACTGCTTTTGCTAAATCCCCATCTCCTTTTTTCTCTAAAGAAAAAGTCAGGGACTATGGGATGCATGTCAAACAATCAGAAGATTCTCCACATTTTTTTTTTAATTGGACTTGTATGCCGCCCCCTCTCCGCAAGGACTCATGCTCACAATTAAAACACAACAATAAATATTTAAAAAAGAATTAAACCTAACAAGCCCAATCACTAAAACAGTTAGAATAGATTAAAAAAAACCCAGGAGGTCAGCCCAGCCCAGCCTGTTCAAACAACCAGGTCTTCAGATCGCGGCGGAAAGAGCGAAGATCAGGAGCCAAACGGAGCTCCAAAGGGAGTTGATTCCACAAGGCGGGGGCCGCAACAGAGTAGGCCCTTCCCCGAGGCACCACCAGCTGACATTGTCTAGCCGACGGCACCCCAAGGAGTCCCCGTCTGTGCGCACGCACAGGGCGATCGGTATTTGATATTGGCAGGAGACATTTCCGCAAGTACCCCGGACCCAAATCGTAAAGGACTTTGAATGTTAATACCAACACCTTGAATCTCACCCAGAGGGCAACCGGTAACCAATGCAGCTCGCGCAGGAGGGGTGTAACATGGGAGTATCAGGAAGCTCCCATCACAACCCGCGCAGCTGCATTCTGCACCAGCTGAAACCTCTGGATGGTATGCAAGGGCAATCCTAGATAGAGAGCGTTGCAGTAGTCAAGTCAGGATGTCACAAGTGCATGAGTGCGAAGGGCATCTCGGTCCAGATATGGGTGCAAAAGACCTGGGCAAAAGCCCCCCTGGTCACGGCCCCCACCTGCTCCTCCAAACTGAGCCATGAGTCCAGGAGGACTCCCAGGTTCCGAGCCCTGTCCACAGGGGGCAACACCTCTCCCCCTATGACCAAAGATGGAATCAGTTGACTGGGCCAAGATGCCCGTATGCACAACCACTCAGTCTTGGCCGGATTGAGCTGTAGTCCGTTCCTGCCCATCCAGATCTATACCGCATCCAAACACAGGGTCATCATGGAGAGGGCATCACTGATTTGGCTTGGAGTGGAGATATACAACTGGGTATCATCAGCATACTGGTGATACCTCACCCCAAAGCCACAGATGATCTCGCCCAGCGGCTTCATAAAGATGTTGAACAGGAGGGGAGAGAGGACCGACCCCTGAGGGACCCCACAAGTGAGTGCCTTTGGGGCCGACCTCTGCCCTCCCGCCAACACCGATTGCGAACGCCCCGAGAGGTAGGAGGAGAACCACTGCAAAACAGTGCCCCCCACTCCCAACCCCCCGAGGCGCTGCAATAAGATACCATGGTCGATGGTTTCAAAAGCCGCTGAGAGATCTAATAGGACTAGGACAGAGGAAAATCCCCTGTCCCGTGCCCTCCAGAGATCATCCATCAGGGCGACCAATGCTGTCTCCGTGCTGAACCCGGGCCGGAAGCCTGACTGATACGGATCTAGATAGTCCGCTTCCTACAGGAAAAGCGGAAACTGCTGAGCCACCACACTCTCGACAACCTTCGCCAAAAAGCGAAGGTTGGAGACTGGACGAAAGTTGTTTAAAATGGCTGGGTCCAGAGCAGGCTTCTTCAGGAGGGGTCTCACCACCACCTCTTTCAAGGGGTGGCAATGCAGGTCCTTTATACAGGTAATCCTAGACTTATTACCACAATTAACTCCAAAATTTATGTTGCTAAGTGAGACATTTTTGTGACCTTTCTTGCCACAATTGTTAAGTGAATCACTGCAGTTGTTAAATTAGAAACCCAGTTGTTAAATGAATCTGGCTTCCCCATCGACTTTGCTTGTCAGAAGGTCACAAAAGGAGATCACATGACCCTGGGACACTGCAGACTCAAATATGAGTCATTTGCCAAGCATCTGAATTTTGATCACATGACCACGGGGATGCTGCAATGGACATGTGAAAAATAGCCATAAGTCACTTTTTTTCAGTACCATCTTAACTTTGAATAGTCACTAAGTGAACTGTTGTAAGTCGAGGACTACTTGTAATGATATCCTTCATTTCAAATTATGATGGTTGGGTTAAGATAGATATATATGTATTAATAGGCCTTTCCTTAATGATATATATGATGAGCCAAAAAAGGAAATATAGTTTGCTTTGAAATGTCTTCTTTTTGCAAAACTATTGAATCATCCTTTGTACACAGTAAGAATAGTGGTATTAGTGAATTAAATTTGTCATGTCCTTTTGCCCAAACACTTGGAAAAAGAACTGGGATTGAGGGCTTTGCTTTCTGTTTTCCATAGGCTTGTGTCTGGTGCTGGTGATATCAAGCTTACCAAAGATGGCAATGTCCTGCTTCATGAGATGGTAAGCTTTCCCTTCCCTTCCAAGAACATAATTTTAAAATATCAACTCATACAATACCTTCTTGAACTTTTATTTACATGCAGAAAAGAAGCACATTGCTGGATCTTACTAGATGAACACTATTGATGATACAGGCCAAAATTTTTACTAAAAATATTATGTCAAAGTTACTGATGATTTTATATTTTACTTCAGCACAAAATGCTGTGTTTTGTTCAAATTGTGTAACAATAGTTTAGAACAGGGGTATCACAAGGCCTGCTGGCTGGATCCAGCTTGCAGAGTGTTTAAATCTGGCCTGCGGGCTGGCCTGGAAATAGCAGGGACCAGCTCCATTTTGCAGGGTGCTGCAGGAAGCTGTCCAGGCTGAAAACGGGGCTGGGGGTGTGTGCACTGCAGGTGGTGTCCGTCCCATCTCTTCTCCCTCCCCCCACCCCCGGCCTGAACTACAGTGCTGATCTGGCCCTCAAAGAAATCCAGTTTGACACCCCTGGTCTAGAAGGACCTGTTGATCAAAGCATAAGCTTCTCTCTGCTTTTATGGTTCAAAGATTAGAATATATACATTGCTGGTATTACTGTGGATTGTTTCTTCAAGTGATTAAAATGATAATAAAACACAATAGTAAAAGGAGGAATGTGTTCATTTTTTATTTGATTTCTATGGCCACCCATCTCAGTAAATTACTCTGGGTGGTATACATCATAAAGCATAAAAGTAAATATGTATGGTTGTTGAGTGGAATTATTGCCATGGGTCTTAATACAGTTACGAAACACCTTAACACATTTGGGGCCCCAGATACATAACCCAAGTATTCACAGCCTTATGAAGTATGGGGTCATCTGGAGCTATGAAAGGAGAATGTTCCAGAGGGCAGAGCTAAGGCAGAGAAATGACATTCCCTGGCCAGCGGGCTCCATAACATGCCCAACCTAACCTGCTCCATCAAATTGGATAGGTAGAAATGACTGGGAGAGGACAGTCCCTTAGCTAGCTTGGTCTCAAGCTATGAAGGGTTTTAAATACAATAATCAGCACCTTGAATTGCACCCAGAAGCACACTGGCAACAGTGCAACTCACATAGCAATATTGTAGTTTTATATTGATTGGAAATCTGGCACCCTTTACTTAACTACTTGGGCAGCTGCCTCGTGCACCTTTTTATTTGCTTTCTGGGGCCACCCATCTCAAAAAGTCGCTCTGGGTGGTATACATCATAAAGCATAAAAACAAAAGTTTGAAGTTTTTGAATGCTCTTCATGGAGAATCCCATGTAGAGCATATTGCAGTAATCCAGACAAGAGATCGTGGGTAACTAAGTGAAGGAATGGCATTTTGATGATATTCTTTTTGTTCTCTTTGCATTCATCAGCAAATCCAACATCCAACAGCTTCCTTGATAGCCAAAGTAGCAACAGCACAAGATGACATCACTGGTGATGGGACTACTTCTAATGTCCTTATAATTGGTGAGCTGCTCAAACAGGCAGATCTCTATATTTCAGAGGTATGTGACAGTGTTATGTGCTTGTAGTGTGCATGAGGACATCTTCAATTTGCTTTCATATTCAAATAAAGCTGAGTGAGAAATAATTGGTGTTGCTATTTAAAAAGACTCTTTAGTTGCACCATCCCTATTTTGCTAAATCAAAGTGAATATCCATAAACTAGACTAACATTTCAATCTTTGTAACATATTTAACAAATTACTATTTTCCCCTGTGGCTCTGAACTTTTGTTTATTCAGATTAAGGGTGATATGTAATTGAGTTTTGACCACAGTATGTGAGAAATTTCTGAGTTTGTTGCACAGTGAACACCCAAATGAGCTCCATAGTTCCTTTGGCATAATTCTGTGCAAGAATAAACTGTACTTTACCTCTGCATTGAAAGGACTGTTTTTCCTTTTACATGTATTCAAAAGGACAGTACAAAATGTCTTCATGCACAGCCTCCAATCATCGAGAAAAGTTAAAAAAGTAAAAGTTTCCCTTGAAATCACTTGATTAAATCTATTGTTGTGTAGACAGATTTTCCATTGTTTTTTTTCTCAACCTTTACCATTAATGTCATAATAATTTATTAAATGTATATGCCATTCAACTCGTAGCGACTGGGCAGTTTCAGTACCTGCTCTAGGGAGTTTAAAGTATGTCTAGAGATATTTTTTTAATAATAAATTGCTTGTGGAAACTGATCGCTTTATTTTTGCCTATAACTGGAGTATGGAATTGTAAATGTGTGCATGGTTTTTTAAAACCATGTTTTTGTTGGTATTAGGGGTTACATCCTCGATTAGTTACAGAAGGATTTGAAGCTGCAAAAGAAAAAGCTCTTCAGGTCCTGGAGCAGGTCAAAGTAGCAAAGGAAATGGACAGGGAAATACTCCTAGATGTTGCTAGAACTTCCCTCCGCACAAAGGTCCATACTGAACTTGCTGACATCTTAACTGAGGTGAGTTTCATGGATTTGTGTCCAGAACTAAATTCTATATAATTCCCATATTCAAAGTGAAGTGGATCCCTGGAGGAGGGATAGTTGAGTTGCTAAATTCTGGAGTCCTGTTTGATGAGGCTTGTTCTCTTTTCTTTGAAGGCTGTAGTCGATTCGATTCTGGCAATCAGAAAACCAAATGAGCCAATAGATCTTTATATGGTTGAAATAATGGAGATGAAGCACAAATCTGAAACAGACACAACGTAGGTATAAGATGAATGGGCTCTGTTCCCAAAGCCTTGAAACATATCAGTCTTGCATTTTCCTTCTGGCAGAATCCCACATCATGCTCTCTTAGCCTTTCCTAAATTGGCATTTTCCAGATATTGGATCTTGTGGAATTCTGTACCAGCATGACCGAGAATTGTGGGAGTTATTGTTCAAGTGTGGGTCTTAGGGTGGAAGATGTATTATATTGTTTCTGCTTTATAATATCTAATAAATAAAGAGTATCTTTTATTCTGAACTGTTAAAGTGATTGAAGTCAAAGTTTGAAGTATTTAGAACCAAGGGCATGGGTGAATTCTGCATTGGCTTTCGCAATGGCTAATGGAGTCAGACACCATGCAAGAATAAAATTTGCCTCAGATTTGTCTAGTGACATGCTGTCCTTAAGCAGTATGCATGGGTCTGAAAAGGATACACAACAAAGTTGTTCCTAAGTGTCCTATTTTTAGCAGGAAATGCTAAAGACTAGAAGGGATAAACAACTGAAACTAACTTCTTAAAAAGATATTTTAAATATCTTTTACAGCCTAATAAGAGGACTTGTCCTGGACCATGGCGCTCGTCATCCTGACATGAAGAAGAGGCTTGAAGATGCTTACATCCTTACTTGCAATGTGTCACTAGAATATGAAAAAACGTATGTATACATTAGGACTTACAGCTCTAATTGAGACTTGCAAACTGAGCTGGTTTAATCCTACATTTGTGGAGTTTGGTATTTGGTTTATAGGATCTTCTTGGTTGAAATCCACTATTTCTGGTGTCAATTGCTTCTGACTGCCCTTACCTTCACATATGTTTACTGGGATAGAAAGCAAATCAGGCCAGATCTGGTTAGTACTTGAATGGGAGACACCACATAATGCTTGGGGATATGTTAGACTTAGGAGATGAAAAAATCCTGGAAGGTGACAACGGGAAACTATTTCTTTATAGTTGCCAAGAAAACTGCCTGGATTTTGTCCATGTCCATTACTGGGAGTTAAGTTTGACCCAAGAGTTTGCTTACTTTTTATATCGGTGTTGGCAGGGGGCAGAGATCGACCACGGGGCCCCTCACTTGGGTGCCTCAGGGGTCAGTTCTTTCTCCCTCCTGTTCAACATCTATATGAAGCCGCTGGGTGAGATCATCCGCAGTTTCAGGGTGAGGTATCATCAATATGCTGATGATACCCAGCTTTTCATCTCCATCTCCCCGGACCACCTCAGTGATGCCCTCTCTGATGTCCCATTGCCTGGAGGGGTACGAATCTGGATGGGGAGGAACAGGCTCCAGCTCAGTCCAAACAAAACTGAGTGGCTGTGCCTACCTGCATCATGGGTCCAAGAAATTCCATCTTTGGTCATGGGGGGAAAGGTGTTCCCCCCCCTCCCCTCCATGGATAGGGCGTGCAACTTGGGTGTCGTCCCGAATGTATGGCTCTGTAAGGAGGATCAGGTGGGAGCCGTCGCCAGGGGGGCATTTGCCCAGGTTCACCTGGTGCGCCAGTTGCGCCCCTACCTGGACTGAGATGCCCTACACACGGTCACCCATGCACTCGGTGCTTCTTGTCTTGACTACTGCAATGCTCTCTATTTAGGGCTGCCCTTGCAGACTATACGGAGGCTTCAGCTGGTGCAGAATGCAGCCGCACGGGTTGTGATGGGAGCGGCCCGATACTCCCATGTGACACCCCTCCTGCGTGAT
Source organism: Naja naja (assembly GCA_009733165.1). Taxonomy (NCBI): domain Eukaryota; kingdom Metazoa; phylum Chordata; class Lepidosauria; order Squamata; family Elapidae; genus Naja; species Naja naja. The sequence goes on along the minus strand of CM019148.1, from coordinate 24,143,490 downwards.
CTGCATTGGTTGCTGGTTGCCCTCCGTGTAAGATTCAAGGTGCTGGTGTTAACCTATACAGCCCTTCATGGCTTGGGTCCAGGGTATTTGCAGGAGCGCCTCCTACCAGCATCGAGTTCCAATTGCCCATTGCGCTCCCACCGGCAGGGCCTCCTTGGGGTGCCGTCGACCAGACAATGTCGGCTGGCGGTCCCCCAGAGGAGGGCCTTCTCTGTGGGAGTGCCCACCCTGTGGAACCAGCTGCCCCTGGGACTGCGGTTGGCTCCCGACCTGCATTCCTTCCGCCGCGATCTAAAGACCTGGCTGTTTTTACAGGCCAGCCTGGATTGAGGAAGATTGGGGCTTTTAATTGGGTATTTTAGTATGTAATTTTATCGGTTATTTGGATTAGATTAATTATTTTTAATTATGATATGTATGTCATGTTCTTGTGTGAGCCGCCCTGAGTCCCCCCAGAGATGGGGCGGCATATAAATCCTATTATTATTATTATTATTATTATTATTATTATTATTATTATTATTATTCCTATCTAACTTAAATTCTGACAGCATATTTTTTTTTCAGAGAGGTGAATTCTGGATTCTTTTATAAGAGTGCAGAAGAAAGAGAAAAGCTTGTTAAAGCAGAAAGAAAGTTCATTGAAGAAAGAGTGAATAAAATCATAGAATTGAAAAATTCAGTTGTTGGGGATTCAAATAAAGGTTTTATTGTCATCAACCAAAAGGTAAGAGGAGGGCTTGGTATTGATTGAGATGGTTGCCTAAGAAATGGGTCTATAATACAAAATAGGCCAAATTGAATGAAACATTGTTTTACTTGCCTCCTATTTAGCAGAGTTCAGGTGCATTGGACAAAATTTGCATCCAGATTTTGTTGGTCCATTTTATGAGAAATGGACCATTTGTGAAAATTAGTTACTTGTGTTATTGTAAATGATCCAGAGTCTCTGGGAGTCAGATGACATTTTATTATGCAAATAATATAAGTTCAGATCAAATAAAACGTTTATTGTCAGTGCACAACATGAAATTGAAAGTTGATAATAAATTTATCATTAATAGACATTTGGCTATAATAGGAACCCTAGTGGTTCATTAAATCATGGTATTGTTGCATCATTTCTTTAATTTTTCAGTATAAGCTTTATTTAAACCTGAGTAGATCTGCTTATGCATGGTCTTCTGTATTTTCAGGGGATTGATCCTTTCTCCCTGGATGCACTTGCAAAAGAAGGGATAGTAGCACTGCGTAGAGCAAAGCGAAGAAATATGGAGAGGTCAGTTTCTGCAAGAACCTGGGGGCTGCCTTGCACTGACACTGCTATTTGTTTTCCTTTGAAAATGTTTAGTCCCTAATACAGCATCTTGCTGTAAATCAGAAAAGTGATGCCCAAAACTTTTGTGAGAAGTGATCTTCTCTTATAATTCGAATCCTAGATGTTTGGAAAACATTTGGAAATGTATAAACACTGTTTTCTTTAGAATGTCTTCAAAATAAATTTAGAATACTGATCTAAATTAACCACTTTCATCACTTTGAATTGTTAGTATTACATAAAGATATTCACACATTGATCCCTTTATTAGAGCAAAGGGACTACTTAACATTCTTGGTTGCATTTAAAAGGAGGAGCAGATATTGCCACTAGCCTAAGTTTATGGAATAAATCACAGCTGGTTCACAACTTGCCAAGCCAAATCAAGCAAACAGCAGTATATGAATCCAGACTATAACAGAAATATCCAGGCATATTTATTCTTTATGTTCAGGTTAACCCTTGCCTGTGGAGGTGTTGCTATGAATTCTGTAGATGACCTCTCCATTGACTGCCTGGGACATGCAGGTCTTGTCTATGAATATACCTTGGTGAGTTTGATTTTTAAAGTGTTTAATTCTTTTCAGTTTGATTTCTGTGGCAAGCATTATAATTAATACCTGACTTCAATAGTGTTACGTTATTCATGAGCCAAGTGGGTAGGTAAGATGGATGGGTGGAAGAATGTTTCATAGAATTAGAGCTCCTCTTTGAGGGAGGTGAGTGATTTAGAAATATGATAACTTGGAATTCTTAGCTATCACTAAATAGAACAAGCTAAGAGCTTTTTAAGAAACAGATAAAAGTAGACATAGTAACAATATAAATGTACTGTTCAAAACTATAGAAAATCCAATATATATCACGTACTTAGCATTTTTGTTGGTTAAAGTCTGAACTGTTCTGTCTGCACAGGGTGAAGAGAAATACACTTTTATTGAGAAGTGTGAAAACCCTCGTTCTGTGACTCTGTTGATCAAGGGACCGAATAAGCACACACTGACACAGATCAAGGATGCTGTAAGAGATGGACTACGTGCTGTCAAAAATGCCATCGAGGATGGTGAGTCTGGCTTAGAAGCACTTCATATTTTAGTAGCCTCAGGGTAGCCAATTGATTAAATGAAGTTTTTTAAAATATTACTTCAATTGATACATTTGGTTAATAGCACTTTGAAAATTCCCTTTTATCAAAAAGAGGTCCAGGAGCTCAAAGTGGCATACATAGCACTCCCTTCTCTGATTTTTTCCAACAAAAGCAACGGTTAGGGGCAGATTGGACTGACTGGAGAGCTACTTTGTATATGGATTAGAATCTGCATCTTTCTGGTCTTCAATCTTAGCATCTTGCAGTTGCTTATGTTGGTTCACTAATTTTACTTCGGAGGACACAGTGGAATCTAAAACTTCATGAATGGAAAGATGGGTCTCGAATAAGAAAAATTGTATCTGCAGGAAATTATGTTTTAAAATTTTTAAAGTTTAGCATCCTTCATATTTCAAGATTTTCTTGTGGAAGGAAGAACAATCTTCTTTGAACATTTTTGCTTCAGGATACTTTTGTGTTACTAAATTTAGATAGGCCCAGTAGTACTTATTGTTTGTTATTGGTATGTTTTGGCTATGTGAGTACCAATATAATTGAAATTGTTGGTGATGGTTAACAAAACAATATAAATTCTCTCATAAAATAGAACTACCACACCAGCTCTGGCTCCTAGTAGTGGCTGTGCTAATATAACTAAGCCATCTTGAATGAACACAGGTGTTGCAACTTATAATACACTGCCAAGGCAATTACAACCAACCCCCTTTCCTAAACTGAAGCATAATAATGCACTAAAACCTCAGGTAAACTAATTTCAGTATTTAAAAATAATTATAAGTAGTTACTATTGTCCTGCCTTTCAACTTAAAACTATTTTAAAGGTACATAAATGTAAGAGGAGGAAATAAAGGTAAAATAAGACTTTACCACATAGGTGATTGTACGAACATCAGAGGCATACAGCATGTGTTGAGCTGGAAAGATTTCCAGAGTTAAAACTCTTCCTTTAAGAAGACTTGAGAACTCCCAAAAGCTTTATATTTAAGAAACAGGGCTACCCTTTTAAAACACTATTTCCTTGGGTGTCTGTCCTGCATTTTGTTGCAGGATTGTTAACAAATGATTTTTTATTTTCCAGGTTGTGTAGTTCCAGGTGCTGGAGCCCTGGAGGTGGCAATAGCTGATGCCCTTGTGAAACATAAGCCTAGTGTGAAAGGAAGAAGCCAGCTGGGAGTTCAGGCATTTGCTGATGCATTGCTGATCATCCCTAAGGTAGGACAAAACCACTAATAGTATCCTTGACCTCTGTAGTTACCATTGACAAGTCTTTCCAGCTGTCAGCAGAGATACAGCTGAAACTAAAATGAAAAAGGGGGTGTCAGTCAGTTCTAAGTATATATTGGACATTTATTTCCACTAAATACCAAATAGCTCATTTTTGACAAAGTGAAAAATAGAAAATAATTATTTTTTCCCTCTATCTATTCTTACAGGTACTTGCTCAGAATGCTGGATACGATCCTCAGGAAACACTAGTTAAAGTTCAAGCAGAATATGCCGAGTCAGGACAACTAGTTGGGGTGGACCTAAATTCTGGTGAGTACAGAACAATGGCTGGGAATAGCATGATTGACGGGCTTACTTCACAGTTCCAAACTGCTGGGTATATTATGGTCATCAATTTTTTTCTTTTACAAACTAAGCTAACAGATGGGTGATGATTTTTGAAAATGACAGTTATTATAAACTAGTTCAGTTGCAAGCTTTTATCCAGAAAACAGTAGCACTAAACCAACAAAATTCTTAGAAGATCCTTAGTGCAGTCTGAGTTTGGTTTTCTTGCAGATGTTTCATTGCGTAAACTAACTTCGGCACTGATGATGTTACCTAGTTTGGGTAATGAAACAACTGCAAGAAAACAGCAGGTCAGAGAGCACCAAGGACCCCACAGTTCAATCCTGAGCTGTAAGCATTCTCCTTTATCAATGATGTTCTCATTTAGAATTCATTGAGGTGAACTGGTGACAATGGTTGTACTTTTTATTTGTGACAATTTAGCAGTTACATAAACAAATCTGAATATTGTAAAGAAGGCTTGATCGTATTCCCAATAACCCAGGCAAGGGCAGGCTATAAACATTGGTTGTACATGTAATCCTGAACTTAAATCACATGAATTATATGGATGTTAAGTGAATCACACTATTGTGAAGTGAATCTGATTTCCCCAATTGACTTATTGGAAACTGGCTGGAAAAGTTGCAGAATTGCTCCCAAAGGAAACAGACAATTCCTTTCCAGTTTGTAAACCATTTTAACTCGATAGAATATTTATGCATGTCTTTAGTTTTCCAAACCAGTTTGTACAGAGGGTCCTTTATAAAACAAAACCCTGGCAATCTATCAAAAGACTATGGAACAGATATTGTTTTTAATGATCTTTCTTCTATATATTTCAGGTGAGCCAATGGTGGCAGGAGCAGCTGGAATCTGGGATAATTACAGTGTTAAGAAACAGTTGCTTCATTCTAGGTAACATTTTATAGCTAACCATTTAAAAAATGACCACAACTGCATATAGAATTTACTTGACAATTAAGACCTGGTTGAGTATACTTTTGTATAAATAAGTTGGTATGTTTTTCCAGACTATTTTAATGCTAGTAACTAGGTATGGGGTCTCATATTTCAGGTTTTTTGCCTTTAATGTGGGAAGAAAAAGCAGAAATGAAATTGGCCATATGAACCTTCTTAAAGAATACAAGAAGGAGGGATGACTATACTTTTATTAAATGAACGATAGAGACCAATGAAATTTCTCTTCCTGTTTTCTCCAGCACTGTTATTGCTAGCAACATTCTCTTGGTTGATGAAATTATGCGAGCTGGAATGTCATCTCTCAAAGGCTGAATTGGAAGACCTCGAGTGGGGAATCTCTGCCAACGGTTTCCTGAATTCATGTTAACAGCACCCCCTTTTCCAACATGTAATTCAAAAATTATAGGAGGAAGAAAAGTTTACCCTCAGGAATTTGGCCACTCACAAATTGAGATCTTTCACTTCTATAGAACCAATTACTATTTATTTTTACATGCACTGAACAAATGCATCTGAAGTTACTGTCTTTCTACCCATTAAAGTTTTGCCCTCTCTTCAGACTTGAGTGTGGTCTATTTTAATAATACTCATGGTTTATATCATTTTCTATAGTTCCCACTGTATAAAAAAAACCCCACCCTTTTTATGACCCTGTAGTCCCTTCCTGGTAGAGCCAGGGTGATTAGATGGAGCTGAGCATTTACTGGCCAGATGCCCTTCCTGATGCCACATGGGAGTTTGCAGCAGATATTTCTTCTCACCCTAGGAGAGAAACATCGGCCACTACCTAGGATTGAACTCAACCTTCCAAGTGGCTGGTGAGCATCTTCTCCAGTAGGCCACCACGTCACCCATAGTTTCCACTGCATTATTGGTATGAAATTACATGGCACATATTGCCAGAAAAAGCTTAATTATCTTCTTATATATGCATCCAAGGTGGTGCATTACAAATATAAAATAATTGTTTGAATTAAAATCAAGGTGTTAAAATTAGTTTGAAATTAAAAGCCTGGTGAATGAGATGCATTTTTGCCATTTTTCGTGAAAGGCTGCACTGGGGTGTCAGCTGAGGTGCTGGAAAGGGGCTTGGGAGGCAGGCAATGGGTATATTTATTTATTTATTTATTTATTAATGGGACTTATATGCCGCCCCATCTCCGAAGACTTCGGCTTACAATAAAACAAACACAATAAATATTTAAAAAGAATTAAATTAATGGTCCTAATTAATACAAAACATTAAAAGCCGCAAAATCTAAAACACCCCACCCATAGGTCACAGCCCGGCTTGGTGAAATAACCAGGTCTTCAAGTCATGGCGGAAGGTGCGGAGGTCAGGGGAGCGGAGCCCCAGGGAAGTTGGTTCCAGAGTTCAGGGACGCGACAGAGTACACGTCGTCGGGGACCGCCAGCCGGCATTGCCGGCTGATGGGACCCAAGGAGTCCCTGTCTGTGACTTCGCACAGGTTAGTATTCGATGTCGGCAGCAGTCTCTCCCTTAAATAATAAGGACCCATGTCATGTAGGACTTTGTATGTTAAAGTTAAAACCTTGAATCTCACCGGAGAGCAACCGGCAACCAATGCAGGCAGCGAGGAGGGGCTAACATGGGAGAACCGGGAAACTCCCATCACCGCCCAGCGCCGCGCATTTTGCACCAGCTGCAGTCTCGGATGGTATGCAAGGGCAGTCCTAAATAGAAGCGTTGCAATAGTCGATGCGAGGTAACAAGGGCATGAGTGATTATGCGCAGGGCATCCGGTCCAGGAAGCGGGCGAAGCTGGCGAACCAGCGGACCTGGGCAAAGGCCCCTGGCGGCGGCTCCCACCTGCTCCTCCAACGGAGCCGTGCATCCAGGAGGACCCCAGGTTCTCGCCCTGTCCACAGGGGGCAACACCACTCCCCTATGGTCAACGATGGACATTCTAAGCTGGAAAGGGATGCCGGTATGTACAACCACTCAGTCTTGGCGGGTTGAGTCAAAGCATGTTGCCGTCCATCCAGATTGTACCGCATCCAGACAGCGAGTCATCACGGAGAGGCATCACTGATCTGGTTTGGGGTGGAAATATACAGTTGAGTATCATCCGCATATTGATGATACCTCACCCCAAAACCACGGATGATCTCACCCAGCGGTTTCATGTAGATGTTAAATAAGAGGGGGAGGACCGACCCCTGAGGACCCCACAAGTGAGCCCTTGGGGACGACCTCTGCCCCCCTGCCAACACCGTGTGTTGGGATATTTGGGTAGGCAAAGGGTTGCCAATGAGGGGTCGGTTACTCAACCCTTGCTTACTACTACTATATTGAATAGAGCATTTACCATATTCCCCAATTTTCATAGCATTGCAGAACTATAGTTTTGCTGATATTGGGCTCAGCTGTAGCAGAGAAGGCATTGTTTTTCAGTGGCTCCTGATTTAAGTGAGAATGGGAAGATTGCAAAGAAAATGGTCTCTGGCCTATAAAAAGGACTAACTAGGCTTTGTTGACTGCACTAATGATTGAATTAGGCAGCGATTTCTCTAAAGCACTGGTGTCTAACTTGCTGTCTCATGTTGCCTGTCACATGACATTTTGCAATATTTTCCCCCTTTCACGAAGCTGAGGTGGGCGAGGCTTGTGCATGAGGCATCCAGCCTGCGGGCTGCCAAGTGACACTCCTGCAAAGGAATAATCTGTACTATCTTCAGCAGCTTTATAAAACTGGTATTTTCTGTTTATGGATTTACTACACTATGCAAATAATGAGTTGCTCTATCACTTTGAATTATAAACAACAGTAGGATGGCAGAAAACAGATGAGCTCTATATTTATTTCAAGCGCTGGAAGGAAGCCAAGTACTGCAACTACAAAATAAAATGGAATACTTTGTTTCTAATCACCTAAAGCCCTTCTTTCCTAAGTCTGCTGTATGGTGCCACATTTCCTACACACCCCAGACTACATCAGAATGGAGGCAACTATGCAAAACTCAGAATCCTTCATAACTGGTTACCAACACTTAAATGCTGAATGGTGGCGTTCAGAAATACCCACCAGTCTGTAATCCTCTTTCAAAAGGAAAAACAAATGTATAAATGCAATTAAAGTTGCAAAAAAGCTGACTAAGGATTAAATCAGCTTTAACTCGAGACGAGGCCTTAGTTCAGGCACCCAAAATTACGTTGTTTGCCCCGTTTTGACTTGAGTCAAGTGTGGCTTTTTAAACTGGTTCATAAAATGAGAACCTTTCATGAGAGCTTTATTTAAAATATATTTATATACTAAAATAAATATCCTTTCGGAGACTGAAGATTCCAATAGCCATCAATCCCAAGATAGTTTTTTCTCTTCCTCCGGGTTTAAGACCAGCATTATTTCGAATAAAAAGAGGGAGAGGAGCGGAGTCCACCCCCACCCCCAAAAGAGAAAATCCGACGCGAAAACAGCCCAGGCAGTTTGCGAAATGAAGGAAGTTCGCAGCTGCCCGTACACGTGTGTCTCTCCTGTCGACCCCGGAAGCAATCGCCGTGGCCGGCTGCTTCGCTGCAAATTGCTGCCAAGGGGGCGAAGGGATCGTCCTCTCCTCTCCCCGTGTCAATGTTCTCTCCCGCCTTGCTCGCGAGTTTCTTGCCCGTCCTGTTGTCGCCCTGGGCGGTGACCGGGAGCCGTTCGGAGCGCCCCGGTGAGTCCCCGCAGCTTCTTCTCCTTTTCCCTCCTGGGGGTCGAGGCTTGGGTTAAATGCTCTCTTTGTGGGCAGCAGGGTGCTAAACCCTGGAAACGCCCCGCCTCCCCCGAGAATGTTTTTGCCAGAAAGACTCAAGGCCGAGAAATAATTCCGTAGAATAGAGTGGAACTTGCTTCAGACACAGGCATGCTTAGGGCTGTGCCTGTTGAATTCCGATTAGAATTAAATTGGGATCCATCAGAAGGAAGCGTGGTACAGCATACCATCATTTCCAGATTTTTAGGCTGTTACAGTAAAAAAAATGCAGCAAAAATAGCATGCACCCTACGAATCCTAAAAATTAATGATTTTATCACGGCTTTAAGCTTTTAGTGTACCGTTATGGGGAAAACAGTATTCCAGTATTTGAGAGACTGCCACAAAGAGGAGTGGGTCAATTTATTTTTCAAAGCATCTGAAGGCAGGATAAGAAACAATGGATGGAAACTAATCAAGGAGTGAAGCAGCCTGGAATTAAGGAGAAACTTCCTCCTAACACTGAGGACAATTAACCAATGGAACAGCTCGTGTTAGGAAGTTGTGGGTGCTTCATCACTGGAGGTTTTGAAGAAGAGACTGGACAGTCACTTGTCTGAATTGGTATAGGTCCAAGATCTCCTGCTTGAGCAGGGGGCTGGACTAGAAAACCTCTAAGGCCCCTTTCAACTCTGTTCTGATTCAGAATGTACTCAATAACGTGTTTCCAAAGGGTATAACTTTGAGGGAATTCCTTTTTTTTTTTCTTGACATGCTGCAAAACCTTTCCACTTGGAAGGTTTGTAGTATGGATTGTGTTAAAAGTTTAAGCCCTGATGATTTTAGGATGGAGGTTGCCCAAGTTACAGAATAAATAATGTAACATAAGTATTTTTATTAATAATTTGGTTTATATTCTGTCTTTTTATCTATGCAGGACAGTTGGTAAAATAGCAATATCCAAATAGATAATGATAAAGCAAAAGCAAAATGTATAATGTGCAAAGGTATTTCAAATTCTTGCTTTTAAAAAGTACAGTACTATCGTTTGAAATAGTTATTGCATTTCATTCAAAGAAGAAAATAGGGAATGTTGGGGAAAGTATACATGAGATTGTGCTTTCTCATTTGTTCAAGTTTTCACAGGTTTAGAAATATCTGAGAATTGAGCATATTGAGTGGCTCCTGTTTTGTTTTATTTTTTTCCACTGGCCCTACAATTTCTTCTGCTAGAAGCCTTATTGCAGCCCTCAAAAAGACTGTCCTATGACTGTCCTCAAAATTTGGACCCCTGATGTATAAACAATATTCACACTATACATTAGACCATAACCTTAGATTAGCAAAATTTAATTACTGTGTTCGTATAACATGTTGTGCCCGATAAATAAACCAAGTCCTGGTTTTACATGATGGCTGATTTGAACAGCAAGTTAAGGTCATGGAAGTTTTTCCATGATGTCTGGATGACAAACTGCCAACCCCTTTGGAGCCTTCTGTGAATCCAGCTATTACCTTCTGAATTTCCTCCTTCCGTTCTTTGCTACTGGATCCAATCTGGGTTGGTCATTGGGACCAGAGGTTTAGTCTTTCAAGCTTTTGGGCTCATGCTAGAACCAATGGTGGGACTCAAATTTTTTTACTACAGTTCTCTAGGCATGGCTTGGTGGGCATGGCAGAGGAGGGTTACTGTAAAATCTCCAGTCAGAGGTGGTATTTGCCGGTTCTCTGAAATACTCAAAATTTCTGCTACTGGTTTTCCAGAACTGGTCAGAACCTGCTGAATACCACTTCTGGCTAGAACCCATCCTCAGGGAAATTCTCTCTCACTAGAATGTGAGAAAGCTCATAAGATTAAATAAACCTCTGCTCCTGGTGACTAAACCAGATTGGATCCTGCAACATCATCCTGGGACATATACAGGTGAAACTCGAAAAATTAGAATATCGTGCAAAAGTTCATTTATTTCAGTAATGCAACTTAAAAGGTGAAACTAAGATATGAGACAGACTCATTACATGCAAAGCAAGATAGTTCAAGCCGTGATTTGCCATAATTGTGATGATTATGGCTTACAGCTCATGAAAACCCCAAATCCACAATCTCAGAAAATTAGAATATGACATGCAATCAATAAAACAAGGATTGTATATAGAACAATATCGGATCTCTGAAAAGTATAAGCATGCATATGTACTCAGTACTTGGTTTGGGCCCCCTTTGCAGCAATTACTGCCTCAATGTGGTGTGGCATGGAAGCTATCAGCCTGTGACACTGCTGAGGTGTTATGGAGGACCAGGATGCTTCAATGCTTCAGCTCTTCTGCATTGTTCGGTCTCATGTTTCTCATCTTTCTCTTATAATGCCCCATAGATTCTCTATGGGGTTCAGGTCAGGCGAGTTTGCTGGCCAATCAAGCACAGTAATCCCATGGTCATTGAACCAGGTTATGGTGCTTTTGGCAGTGTGGGCAGGTGCCAAGTCCTGCTGGAAAATGAAGTCAGCATCCCCATAAAGCTCGTCTGCGGAAGGAAGCATGAAGTGCTCCAAAATCTCCTGGTAGACGGCTGCGTTGACCTTGGACTTAATGAAGCACAGTGGACCAACACCAGCAGATGACATGGTTCCCCAAATCAACACAGACTGTGGAAACTTCACACTGGACTTCAAGCATCTTGCACCGTGTGCCTCTCCATTCTTCCTCTAGACTCTGGGTCCTTGGTTTCCAAATGAGATGCAAAAGTTGCTCTCATCAGAAAAGAGGACTAAGGACCACTGAGCAACAGACCAGATCTGTTTTTCTTTAGCCCAGGTAAGACGCTTCTGAAGCCCATGTCCAGGATCCGTCTGTGTGTGGTGGCTCTTGATGCACTGATTCCAGCCTCAGTGAAAGCCCCCAACACTTTTGAATGGCCTTTTCCTGACAATCCTCTCCAGGCTGCTGTCATCCCTGCTGCTTGTGCACCTTTTTCTTCCACACTTTTCCCTTCCACATAACTTTCTATTAATGTGCTTTGATACAGCACTTTGGGAACATCCAACTTCGTTTGCAATTACCTTTTGAGGCTTTCCCTCCTTATGGAGGGTGTCAGTGATGGTTTTCTGCACAACTGTCAGGTCAGCAGCCTTTCCCATGATTGTGATTCCTACTGAACCAGACTGAGGGACCATTTAAAGGCTCAGGAACCCTTTGCAGGTGTTATGGCTTAATTAGCTGATTAGAGTGGGACACTTTGAGCCTAGAATATTGCACCTTTTCACAATATTCTAATTTTCTGAGATTGTGGATTTGGGGTTTTCATGAGCTATAAGCCATAATCATCACAATTATGACAAATCACACCTTGAACTATCTTGCTTTGCATGTAATGAGTCTGTCTCATATATTAGTTTCACCTTTTAACTTGCATTACTGAAATAAATGAACTTTTGCACGATATTCTAATTTTTCGAGTTTCACCTGTATATTTGCCTTCATTCTTTGCTATTCCATAACATTCTTGCTGCTAATTTTAACTCTTCTCTCAGCTTTAGGGAAAGATGAAGATACAGTACAGCTGCCTGGTGGGAAATTGGAAATTAGAACCAACATATTGGATGGTAAAAATGAAGACAGATCCCTCAGGACAATCAAACCATTCATTATGGACAAGTATCCAGTCACCAACAAAGACTTCAGGTAAAGTTCACATCCCACATTAGCTGTACATAGTTTTTGACTGGCAGTGGTTTCTCTCTTACTTAAATAATACAATATTTTCACTACCATTTTGGATTGCATTCACAACTTGCAGCTTTCTAATAATTCCACCCTTCAACGTAGACCAGATGAGGAAACAAACTTTACGGAAAGGCCAGAATTATGCACTACTTTGTTAAAAAACTCCTCAAAGTTTCAACAGCACAGCTCAGACTGCAATAAAACTTTGTGGGATTAGAATCTTGCATGAACGGTTGTCTTAGCTGGGTGGTGTAAATAGAGTACAGATTTGTGGTTGATGGAATGTTAGGGAAGGTAAATTTCTGATATAGTTATTTTGTGGCAAAGTCCAATTCGGGAGCAATTTATTTAGTAGTTAAGAAAGAACAATAATATCTTCAGTGTCAACTTTCTGTCTGTGCAAATTTATTCATACCCTGGATTTCCTAGTTGCTTTATTTTCAGAATATCATTAGGAAAAACAAGACATAATTAGTGTGCAAAGGCTAACACAAGAAACCAGTGCTGAATGAGAAAGGGCTTAGTGCATTGTAGCTAGTTGTAGATCATATGTGTTCCTGCAGTCTTTTCTTTGGGTCCCTCAGAGACTTGAAAATTATGTCCTAAGATATTTGTAAACACTCAAATTACAACATGCACTTTCCCACTGATGTTTTATGGGAATAGAAAGAACTAGACATATCGTACACTGTGTAAATGTATAAAAGTGACAAATGAAAACAATAGGGCACCATCAATTCCGTCCCCATTCCAGGTGATTTCAGCACATCATTATCACATCCCCTGTACCTTTCTCCTGCCTGAATTTTAACAGCCGAAGCCCCCAGCCACAAAATTGTTGAGAGATCTCCAAAAATGGCTGGTTTGGAAATCCGTTTTATCTTTTGGGCACAGGGAATTCGTGAAGGACCAGAAATACAAAACGGAAGCTGAGAAATTCGACTGGAGTTTCGTTTTTGAGAATTTTGTCCCGGAAGAGCTTAAAAAGAAAGTGACACAAAAATTAGAGGTAAAGGGCCACTTTTCAGTATTTGGGAGAAAGGGGTGATTTTGTTCAACCTGCCCTTCAGGGTTCCAACTCCAGAAAGTTTTACAGTTCATGGATTACTCAGCACCAATTTACATCAGTAAATGGGTCAGTCAAGTATTGGGAAATAGTTTGAGTGTCAAGAGTGTGATTTAACAAGGAGAGAAACTACAAGTAATAAATTTTAGGAAACTATAATTCTAACCTGAACTGTCATGAAGCTGAGTCGATCTATCTCACCTAATGTAGCTTCTGCAGCTTGGCAGAAAGTAACAACTTTTCAGCAATCCTGCCTAAAGTTTTGTGATCTGAAATCTTCAGCCTGCAAAGTATAACTTTTTTTTTTAATCCGCATTTATATGCCGCCCTTCTCCGGAGACTCAGGGCAGCTTACAATTTTTGGAGCACAACCCAATGCACTCAGCAATAGCCTTCCTTCCATTGTGTATGCCTGCTTATTATTTTGCCCCCCCCACCCGTGGCATTTTTACAACGTCAGCTTATTGCCCCCAACAATCTTGGGTCCTCAATTTACCTACCCCAAGAGGATGGAAGGCTGAGTCAACCTTGAGCCTGGTGGGAATCGAGCCTGCACTAATTGCAGGCAGCTGGAACTAAGTGCTAGGTGTTTAACAGCCTGCACCACCAAGTCCTTAGGGCTCTATATCTTTATTGAGCAACAATTTCAGTTTTTGTGATCTCAGCAACCAACATTACAACACTTTCCAATGTATTTGAAATCATAATAAGTCATTAAAATGGACTTTTTCATGAACCAAGATTTGTGGTCAAATTTACACCACCCTTCTTCCTTTAAAAAGATTGTCTTTCCAATGTTATTCTAAAAAGGGGGACAAATGCGTGCTATTTTGGTGAAGAAGGGAACAGTTCATAATTGGGATTTTTTATTGTTGATTACATTCTACTTTTATTTTTCCCTTTAGTCTGCACCATGGTGGCTTCCAATTAAGAAAGCATTTTGGAGACAGGTGAGTCTTTACTAGAGGACAAGAGGAATATAGATGTTATCAGAGACATGATTTGGGTTCCACAGTGTTGATTAGTGAACCATATTGGATACAGGACAGACTAGGCTGATATCCAAGATGCATAATAACGTTAGTTGGGGCCCTCTGTGTACCCTGCCAATAGAAAATACACAAAATGTTTTTGCCAGCACTAGAAAATCCACAGTGCCCTTAGATGGTATCTGCAGGCTCCTCAGATGACATTTAAAATAGTCCTTTTTAAAGGGCAAAAAAAAAATTCAGGAGTTCACCTCATCTTGTGAAAATTTGATATATTTTTTTAGATTTTAATGACATTTCTAGTAAGAAATTATGTGGTGTTTTGTTTCCAGTTGAGTGTGCCCAAGATCTTTGAGGATGAGACTAATGATGTCTTAAGGTTGTTTGGACATTGAATTAGTTAATCTGTCTTTGAACACCTGGCACCTGAAAATGTTGGTAGACCCTGCCTTGCAGTAGCCTTTTAGGCATGCAAATTTAATTTAGGGATTTGGGAGAACCAGAAACCCCCAAGGGAATGGATAAATCCAAGAAACTAGTTTGGTCTATGGTGGAGAAGCCAGATCACATGGGTTGATTATCTAGTTTGGGCAAAAAACAATTATAAACTTGGCATATGCAGATGTTAAATTGGCTGAGTATATTAGGAAGATCCATGCTGAATTTGCCCTTGTTAATCTCATCAACTGATGAAAGATTATCTGTTGACCTTTAGAAAAGCTGATCTTTGACATTTTTGCCAGCTGCCTCTTAACTGGCTGTCATTCCATCAAATTACCCAAATTCTTTCTCAGCTGGTTGTGGTAACAACAGAGTTTGTTTTTCCTCTTCCCTCTTTATCCTGATTCCTTATGTGTCATGTCATTTAGATTATAAGCTTGAGGAACAGAAAGCATCTCACTACTGTACAGAGATTTGCGAGGCATTCTGAGAGCCTTTTTAAAGAGAAGAAATGGAAAACAATGCCTTAAATAACTAGAATCCTTTCCCATCTTCAGCCTTCAGGTCCTGGATCCAGCATCAAAGACAGGCTAGACTACCCAGTGTTGCACGTGAGCTGGAATGATGCTCAGGCTTTTTGCAAATGGAAAGGGAAGAGGCTACCAACAGAAGAGGAGTGGGAGTTTGCTGCTAGGGGAGGCCTGGAGAGTACGTAAGCAAGGAACCAAAGTGGTCTTAGATCCATCACCGTAGCATCTAGATCACTGTTTCCCAAACTATTTCTTCTACCCAAAACCCCTTATCAGAAAACCCTTTTTACCCAGTGTACGTAAAACATTTTAAGTCACTTTAAATGTCTCTTCATAATTGGGTAATGGATTTGTATGTTGTTAGCCAAAGAAAAGCCACTTTTATCCAATTTTGAATAATTTACCAGGTTTGGAAATCAAGATTATTGCCCTGTTAATCCAGGCAGGCAGTCTACAGTAGTGTTTCTCTATTAACAACTTTAAGATGTGTGACTTCAACCTTCAGAATTTCCCAGCTAGCATTGGGCTTTTCTCTCCCTTTGCAGAGTGGAGAGATTGGAAAGAAAAGGATTACAAGAGAGTAAACAAGCACACAATGAGCATATACACCAACAACCCTAAGCATGCTATCCAAATAGTGTATTTAGGGATTCAGGTTTTAATAATCCACATGCTTTTTAAATGTTTGATATTAAAGACTACTCCAAGGTCAATGGTTGAAGGGAGGAAATGGGCATGTTTAGAATTGATAGTGTGGATTGACATTACCATTTTATTTTTTTCTTCCCCTTTTTGTTAGACAGATTGTATCCTTGGGGAAACAAATTTTTAGCCAACCGCACTAACCTCTGGCAGGTAAGAGACAAAAGCTGGCATTTTTATGAAATGAAAAATGCAAAAGCAAAAGTGGATGATGAAAATGACAAAATGGTTAAAGAGAAAATGAAACCAAGAGAAAACCATTTAAAAAAAAGACAGTAATAACCAGGAGATAGATTGAGTGTATGTATGTAGTCTTGTCAGTAAATAGGGATTTGAAATACCCATATTTAATATGCAAAATGAGGGGATTATATTGCTCCTGTATAACATTCATGTGACTTGGCTTCAAGAAAATAGCAACACTGATATGCATTGTATTTAATTTCCTTATAAATTCCATATCTATTATAACCACACTGCAGAAAGTGTGATGATATAATCAAATCCAGAAGCAAAATTCAGTAAAAGCATCCAATCCTAGACCATTGCAACCCTTCTTAAGAGTAGTAACAATAAGCACTCCCAATCTTTCTTTTTGAATCATTTGATCCCAATTCAAGGCTATTCCTGTGTGTAAACCAGTGTTTGTCAGCTTTAGTAACTTTAAGATGTGGGGATTTCAATTCCCAGAATTCCCCAGTCAGCATATAGGGAATTTAATAAATGTATAGCTGCCTTCTTCTTCTTTCTTCCTCTTTTACCACTTTGACTGTCAAGGGAATAAGTGTATAGGCTGCCCATCTCATATATCTGTTGGCTGGAGAATTGTGGGAGTTAAAGTTCACACACCTCAAAGTTGCCAATTTTGAAAAACACTGTCCTAGACCATTTCACAGGCTTGGATTCTTTTGTTCCACATGTGCATATGTCCACATGGCCAAGACTTTTCTTTATTTGCATGATCAGCCCTTTATACTTTGCTGCTGGTTACACCCTGCACTTTGAGGCACAAATGACCAGGCTGAAATTATCAAATTTTGGGCACATTATCCAAAGACCTAGCTCTGTGAAAAAGTCTGCAGTATTGGGAAAAGTGAAGAGAAAGGGGGGGAAACGATGAAATGGATGGACTCAGTTGTAGTGGCAATGGGTACATTTTTGGAATAGCTGAAGAATGAGGTTGGGGACAGAAAGTCCTGGAGAAGATCCACCTGCAGGATGTTCTCAGGAACATCATTCCTCTAGAAATTAGACTTGGCTTGACCCTGATGGCCTTTCACAAGGCACTAGAAGCCCGGCTTTGCCATCAAGTCTAGGAGATCCTGATTGCATGAGGGAGCCTTTTTCATAGCTTGTTTGTCAGCATTCTCAGTTGCTATTTTTATATTATTCTGATTGCTTTTTATTTTCTTGTACTCTGTTTTAATTGTTAGCTGCCTGAAGTCATTTATGTGAGATGTGCAGCCTGTCTATTTATTCTCCCTTTCTTCCCCTGTCTCTCTGATACTTTAGTTTAGTTTAGTGTCATTGCACCTTGTACAACGAAATTAAATACCATCTTCAGTGTACATTATGACTGAAAATAAACACAAACACACATCCTTCACATTCTATACATTGGATTGAAAACCTCTGATACTGCATTAATATTGCACTATACAGTAGAATTCAATAGAGTTACTGCCCTGGGATAGAAGTTTAGATAGGTAGGTAGGTAGGTAGGTAGATAGACAGACAGACAGACAGACAGACAGATAGATGAGAGATCTATCTATTGAGTCACTAAATATTAATACCAATTTGATGACACATAAACAGTCAATCAATTACACTGTTTCATTGTTTCATGGGCTGTTCAAGACTACTCTTGAACTATGACACACACACCTGAATTTTGGCACCCAGTTTGGATTTGTTGTCTTTTATTTATCTCGGTTGTTCACTTATTTACCTCCTTTTGTCTACCTAGGGCAACTTCCCCAAAGTTGACACAGCTGAAGATGGCTTCCGCGGAGCATCCCCAGTGGCAGCATTTCCTCCTCAGAATAACTATGGTAAGATTACAGGTCATAATCATTGGAACTGGTCAGTCTATGGATGCTGGTGTGGAATAGAAAGCATTTTAAGTAAAGATTCTTGAAAGTTCAAGGTCCTCTCTCTAGGAAGCTAAATTGTCTTCCTAACACATAGTTGCATGTTACAACATCCTGTTAAATGTCTTCAAAGTTACAATGGCCCAAGAAAAAGTAGCTTTTTGACCAGTCCGTGCCCGTATGGTTGTTGCAATATCCTGTGATCACATGATCATTATTTTTATGCTTCAAAGCTGATTTCTGACAAGCAGAATCAATGGAGAACTTGCAGTAAAATTGCAAGCTGTGGTTACGTGATGTCACAATGACAGCAAGTGATTAACTTAATGGAAATGACATAAATCCAACACAATTACACGATATTTTGCTTAGTGACAGAGCTGCTGGCCCATATTGTAGTTGCTATGCAAGGACTACCTGGACTGGAATCTTCATTCCAGGCCAGCAATTGAGTTTGTGATATGAGTGCAGGTTTAGTTCTAGAAAATATGCCAGCATCAGTTTTTCACAAACCTTGTAGATACATTTTTCTACCTATTTGTTCTTTTCCTTTCTGATCTTCCAAGGCTCGTATATTTCTCTGCAGGCTGATTGGAGGCTTCCCCAAATGAATTACTGTCTTTGCTGTAATCACAGGCTTATACGATTTGCTAGGAAATACTTGGGAATGGACATCCTCAGAGTACCATCCAAATGGTCCTGCATCCCGCCAGCCGGGTCAAAAGATGCGTGTCCTGCGAGGAGCATCCTGGATTGATACAGTGGACGGCTCTGCCAATCACAAAGCTCAGGTTACAACCAGGTATGCTGGCAGGTGACATCAGCATCTTCTCCTCCAGAATTTAAAACTTATACTGGGCAAGCGCAATCAGCAGCAGTCATCAGTCTGACAATAGCAATAGTACACCGTTGTGTAGCAAGTCCTGCTCCTTTGGTATGTGTGTCATAACATCACATAGGCATTTTAAAGAGGGTGGAGCTTCTGGTATAACAACATGATGCTGCTTATATCATTTGTCAAAAGTAGCCAGGGCTGCCAAGATTTCCAGTGATGAAAAAACTAACTGACATTCCACAGGCAACAGGAGACATTATGACTGAAAACTGCAGCTGGATGCTGAATTCAGACCACTGAAAATTCCTCAGAAAGGAGAAATCTTGAGGTTGCCCATACAAACTCCAGACAGCTGGGAAGAGATTGAAAAAGCAAGAATGCATCCTTGTTCTGACCCGGCTCCCAAACACGACAAGTATTTAATGAAATGTTCCCTTTGTTAGGAGCACCAGCAGCCTTTCTCTCAGAGGAGGCTATGAAGGCTCTGAGTCCTGTGGAAAGTGATGCTCACTCCCTTTCCCCCTAAACTGGCCCCAACACACCAGGAGTCTCTCTCTCTCTCTTTCCACACTTGCAAAGGAAGTTCTGGAAGGTGCAGTTCATTTTCTTCCAGCAGCAGTCTCTCTCTCTCTCTCTCCCTCCCTCCCTCCCTCCCTCCCTCTCTCTCTCTCTCTCCCCCTCCCTCCCTCCCTCCCTCTCTCAGAAGGCGCTGCAGATTCCAAGAAGAATTCTGATAATTTCCAGACAGGATTCAGAAGTGCAGGCTATCAGTGACTGACCAGCATGGAGATGAATAGTCTGCCACACATAATCATCTCCGCCCCCTGCCTTTTATCATCAGAACTAAACAGGCTTCGCTAGCAGTGGCGGCTCTTCCGTCCCAAGGACTGGTCCATAGATTTCCGCTGCTCTCCTCTGCCTTCTGCGCATTCGTGCGTCAGGCACTGACTGGGCCCAGATGTTCCTCCTCTTCCTCAGCCACCTCCAGACTGGGAGCTGTTGACTCTCCATCTGAGGGCTGACAGATGGCCCAGGCTCCGCCTCTGTCTGTCTTTCTGCCAGCTCCATTCCCTCTTTCCCCTCGGAGTTCTCAGATTGCCGTGATGCTGGCCCTGACTCCCACGCCGCCGCCTCCTCATCTGATTCAGCAGCTGACGGGTCACAACAATCCTTTTTACAATTTACGATCCCCGTTAAATAAACATTTAAATATATATTGATGTTTACCATTGCTTAATTAATTGGGAATTGCTTTTTAAACTCATCGAGAGTAAACTGATTGAATGAACTAAATCCCACTTTCCCCACTCTGGCATTTTTCAGGTGTATTTAGATTGCAACCTCTAGAATTTCCCAGGCAGAATTCTGGTTTTAGTCCTAAAACATGGGAAGAGAAAATTTTTGGAAGGCTAAAGTAGCTCTGGATTTGGGCCAGATGACCCAGGAGACTTTCTGCTAAGACAAACTTTGTTCTTCTTAATCCATAGGATGGGGAACACTCCCGATTCTTCTTCAGACAACTTGAGCTTCCGATGTGCCACCAGCCTCGTCAAGCAACCAGCGCAGGAAGCTGTCGGCAAAAAGGCTGAACTCTGAAGCCAACATTAAACTTGTCTAAAAAGACCCAGATCTTTTCTCCTATGGAGATGGGTCAGCCTGCATCTTTCTTGGCCAGACTTTGGGTATTTTTTGCCTGATTTTGATAAAGGGCAATGTTAATGCTTGAAAGCTAAAAATGAACTGGTGGTAATTGTAATATGCATACACATGTTTGATATTTGCAGATTACTGGTTTCATTCTGGAACAATCCTATGCAGGAAACCATTGGGTTACCTAAAATGAGATTGGCTGGGCTCATTCATTTCTCTAAGCCATGCACAGTATTTGTTTTTGGTATAGCATTTTGAATAGCATTTTGGTTTAGCATTTTTGAATAAGATTTGCAAGCTATAGCTTGTGGCCAGCATGTTGTGTTGGTTGATTCGTTAACAAAGTCATGGTTTGCCAGAATGAGTAACCTTTTTGGCCCTCACTTTGCCTAGGAGCCGCAAGGGGCATGGTGTGGGTGCTGTGATGTCATTGGCACTGCCCACACCCTTTTTGGGGAAATATTGCTTAAACCAGAGTTGGCTTCCTTTACACAACACTGTAAACCAAAACCAAACAATCATATTGTGGTTTTAGCGCTATTTCATAATCCAGCCACTAATTCTTCGGATTTTGAGATCCCTTCTAAAAACCTTACAGGTAAGCTTATAATTCCCCTCCCTCCAGCACAAGTCTGCAGTAGTTTTAAGTGAGGCAGGATCATGACCAATTTGGGATAAGTTTCTGTCAACTTTGGATGAAATTTGAGAATCCACATGCCACAACTCAATTCAATCTGAATAAATAAAGCAATTTTATTGTTTGTTAAATATTTTTTTTAAAAATCATGTTTTTATATGCAGCTGTAATAAATAATTCCAGAACACATCTATGTGGAGTTGAGTCATGGCAACTGGATTTCTTTTCTTTTTGTTGGTTTGAAACATTTTGTTGCTTATCCAAGTAGCTTCTTCAGTCTGAGCAAGTTAACAGAAAAACAAAATAACAGAATAACAGAGTTGGAAGGGATCTGGGAGGTCTTCTAGTCCAACCCCTGCTCAGGCAGCAAACTCTATACCATTTCAGACAAATGTCAAATCTCTTCTTAAAAACTTTCAGTATTGGAGCACCAGCAACATCTGGAAGCAAGTCATTCCACTGATTAATTGTTCTAACTTTCAGGAAATTTCTGCTTAGTTCTAGGTTAAAGTTACAGTCGGTTAGGGGGGACTCCATACATGTCCTCCAAGATGGGTTGGAGGACATATATGTGGTCCCCCTAACCAACTTGCTCAGACTGAAGAAGCTACTTGGATAAGCAACAAAATGTTTTGAACCAACAAAAACAAGAAGTCCAGTAGTAGTTGACTACTACTACTACGGCAACTACCTGGATCTTTAACATAACTCAGCTATGTGTTAATGCTAGATGTTCATCTTCTTCCTTGTTACAGATAATGGAACTGCTTAGATGTTTTCTTTGCCCATTTCTGCTGGTTTGGGATGTGTTTCATTGCAGTAATGGCAACCTGGATCTTAACACACAGTACATCAGTGAAGCATGACAGCAACCCTCCCACTCCTCCAACAGTCCACAATAACTGGCATTCAGAAATAGGCTGGCTTGAAACATGGAAGTTCCATTTCAGACATCATGCCAAATACATCCCCCATACTTTGAATGGAAGATTTGGGTTCCAAGACATGCTAACCCAGCATCCTGAATCTAACAGTAACAGGAAAGCCCACAAGCAGAAATCCCCACTTTCTTCAATGTTTCCTTTCAAAAAAATAAATAAGACAGACTGTTGGATCCATGAACTTATAAAAGACATGGTGGATCCATGTACTTATAATAAATTTGTCCATCGCTTTTTAACACCATCTAAGGAAGGGATTGGCAGCCTAAAAACAAGTACAAAAGCTTGTGAGTCTCTTTCAAAGAGAGGTTTTCAGCCTCAAAGCAACCACACAGTCCTGGGATGAGAGAAGACTTCTTTGCTGATTGGAAAAAGGACCCTGTTGGATATTTCATCCTATGACTGTTAAAAGCCCTTTGGAGGGGTAGAGAAACCGTCATGGATGGGAATTAGCCCTATGCTTTGGTAGTGTAGCTTCACATTCCAGAGCTTAACATTTATCCTTAGATCTCACAGGTTTCAGAAATAATACAGGTAGTCCTCAACTTACGATCACAATTAAGACCAGAATTCCCATTGCTAAGCAAAGCAGTTGTTAAGCAACTCATGCCCAATTTTACTTTTTGCCATGGTTGTTAAACAAATCACTACAGTTGTTAAACGAATTGGGCTTCTTCCATTGAGTTTGCTTTTTGAAAACTGACTGGAATTGGTTATCATGTTACCTGGCTATGCTGCAATCATCACCATTAAATTTTATTTATTTATTAAATTTAGATGCCGCCCATCTCACTATCCAAACTGGGTGGCTGCATATATACCAAGCGCTGGAATTTTGGTCACTTGACAGTAGGAATAACTGTGATGGCTTAAGTGCCAGGACCAGTTGCAAGTCACTTTTTTTCAGTTTTGTTATAACCTCAAACAGTTGCTAAATGAACGGTTGTAAGTCAAAGACTACCTGTAACTGGTAAGCAAAAATACCAGATCCAGTCTAAACATCTGGCTGACTGTGCAACCAATAACAATAATAAGGCACTTAATAGAAAGGCATTCTGGCCTGTATTCAGCTTTACCCTTTGCTATTTCATTTCCATCTTTGCTGGCTGGGGAATTGTGGGAGTTGAAGTCTGCACATGTGTTGGGACCATGCTCAGCCCAATTAGGAAGGTGCCAAAGGCTGTTTGAACGGCTTTCTTCCTGGAGATCTTGGAAATCAGAGAAGTTCCTCTTCGGCAGCCAAGCTGAACAGGATGGCTTTGGGAGTGTTTTCAAAGAGGGCAGCTCTGTTTTGAGCTTCTCCTTTCTTCACCCAATGGCCATAGATCCGGAAGGCGCACGCATCGATCAATTTGCGGACCGGCTTCAGCCCGTAGGGGTCGCGCTGCAGCACATCCTGGGTAATTGGCTTGATGTTGCGGTAGGTGAGGTAGATCCGAACTGAGGCCAGGACAGTCAGGCAGATGACCTGAGAAGAGATGTTTGTTAGACTTGACACCTTTAAAGCAGAGGTGGTATTCAGCAGGTTCTGACCAGTTCTGGAGAACCGGTAGCGGAAAATTTGAGTAGTTCAGAGAACCAGCAAATACCACCTCTGACTGGCCCTGCCCCCATCTATTCTCTGCCTCCCGAGTCCCAGCTGATCGGCTGAGTCTTCTTTGGTTGCCCTGCACAGGAGGATGGAGCTGGAAAGCAGGTTAGTGGGGTGGGGAGGGAACGGGTTTTGAGGTATCCTTCCTCTGCCACACCCACCAATCCAGGCCACACCCACCAAGTCACGCCCACAGAACCGATAGTAAAAAAAATTGAATCCCATCACTGCTTTGAATTATATCTGATTGGTTTGTGATTCTTTTTTTCCCTTTTAAAGCAGGAATGTCAAACTCGCAGCCTGTGGGCCAGATGTGTCACTTGCTGGCCACACCCACGCCTGGTTTAGCAAAGGGGGGCAAAGTTCCAATACGTCATATGATGCCGCTGTGACATGAGTTTGACACCCCTGTTTTGAAGGATGCATTAATTCACCAGGAATGGGCCACTGCCAATAAAAAGGCTATTTTTATATACAGAATGCTTTTGGTTCAATTCTTTACCTCTGAGTTTGTGGTCGGGTTCACACAGCACATTAAATTCAAGTTAACTCTCAATGCTGCTATATTCACACAATTATGCTATGCTGAAATAAATAAATACCACTACTTTAGAATGTGATAACTGAATAACTGGATAAAATATGCTAAGCAATGGTTTGAGTTTCAAAAAACCTGTGTCACCAATAACTCTCCCCCATTTGAGCCTAGTTTGTTTATGTGCCATCAAGAAGGGCTTTAAACTAAAATTGAAGAGGAAAGGCGACTAATCTTTAGACTATCTGAAACACAAAACCAATCATAAATCCCAAGAAAAACCAAACAATTGAGGTAGGGAGTGATGAAAAGATAAAAATTCAAACAACAATTAGGAGATGCAGGAAACATACCCATGGACAGGCGTAAAGCTCTTAAATGCTTACATACAAATGCTCAAAGCTTGGGGAACAAACAGGGTGAACGAGAAGCAATAGTAGACCAGTAGACCAGTAGACCAGTAGACAGTTGCCATTATAGAAACCTGATGGGAAGAAACCCATGACTGGAATGTACTGATGATGTTCAAGTTGGTGTTAACTCTTAGCAACCACATAGTTTTTTGACTGTGACAATCTGTCCTTAACCTGGTCTTTCAGGTTTTCCAGGAGGAACTTTATTTTTTTTATATGGCAACACAGTTAACATATGTTTAATATATATTAATATATTGCTATTTACCAATTTTGGGCAAGATACTCAAGCCTAATTCATGTGCTGAATAAATCACAACCTTCCACAATGCAATGAAACAAAACTAAGGAAAGTGCAATGGTTTAGCATGTTGTGTGAATGTGTCTTGTTGGGTTAGGATCCACTGTCCAGCAGCATGATGCATGCAGGTCCTACAGCAACCCCTGACTTAGACTCCCCCTTTCCCACTTGAAAAAAATAACCCTGATCAGAGTCATCAGCGGACACATCCATGGGGCAGGTCAAAAAAGTCAAGATGTTGGCCAGGAGTCCCACAATCTATTTAACAGCCATGGCACATAGAAAAAGGGCACAGTTTCAATTGCAACCATCTTGACTTTGTTGACTCTTCCCCCCACCCCAATCCTTGGCTATTACTGAGCAAAATAGCCATCCCTTTCCCAGAATTCTCTGCAATTGGGGATACCCGGAATTTCCGGAAAGGGCTGAAGTGCCGGACTTCCTCCACCATGTACTGCTGGAAGAAGGGGTGGGTGAGGGCATCCTGCACAGTGTAACGATTCTGCGGCTTCACCACTAAACAGTGGGCAATCTGCAGGCAGAAGAACAGAGTTGTGTCTCAGAAGTCGAGGCATTGGTTTTCTGAATGCAAGGGAAAACCACAACGGGTCTAGCACTGGTTAGTACTAATTATTCAGAGGACCGCCCCCCCATACAATCCCATTGGACAGGAAAATGAACACCAAGAAACAAAAGGGAACCATTTTCCAATAGGGCCCAAGTATATTTTTGGCGTTAGGGCCAATTTCTTAATCATCAGGTGTTCCAATTACTTTTATCTTTTCCTACCCTGCATTTTTCTCCTTTATTTTTATCCAAGAGCCTCTGGATCCATCCAGGTGAAAGTTACCTACCAAGTCTTTGACTGTATCTGATTGATCATCCCACTCGGGAGACCCAAATTTGTAATCTCCATTCATGATCATTCGTAACATCAGCATCTGCTTCCGATGCCAGAAAGGAGGAGATCCGGCCAGCAAGGTGTACATGATGACTCCTGCACTCCACCTGAAACAAGAAAACCGTCAGGTGGACAAACTGAACATTTTCGAAGCCCAATCTTTGCCCACTGTTTTAACAGCAAAATATTTTAAATACAGGAAAACAGAAGCAGTTTGATGGAGAACATCTTTGTAGCAGCAGTCTTTCTGACTTCTTTTCCAGCTCTCAGTCGGTAGTAAAGATTTAAGCAGACTAATGATTGTTATGGTCTCATTTACACAGCAATTATACCACATATTGTAATTGTTACTTACAAAGAATTATATATGCTGGTACTTAAAAAAATAATTATTCTTTGCCCAATTGATGCTGCAAATACACCAATTGCTGGATGGATTGCTGCAAGGTGTAATCCAACAAATTAAGAGGGCATAATTTTTGGCAAGGCTGCTTTGGGGAAAACTGGCATCTTAAAAAGCAATAACATGGACAGATGAAAAGTCATCTCCATAGAACATTGTTTCTCAACTGTGGCAACTTTAAGAATAACAGAATAACAGAGATGGAAGGGATCTTGGAGGTCTTCTAGTCCCTGCTCAAGCAGGAAACCCTATACCCGTGATGGCGAACCTCTGGCGCTCATGCCACAGGTGGCACGTAGAGCCATTTGTGCCAGCATGCAAGCCGCAGCAAACTTACCTCACTGCACAAGTGCATGCCTGACAGCTGCTTTTTCAGCTGCTTTGAAGCCTTTTTCGGCCTCCCAGAGGCTTGAAGAAAGCCTCTGCAGGCTTTGCAGGCCAAATAATAGGCCCTGTTGAGTTCGCATAGAGAGGCAGGACGCGGAGTGCTTCAACTCAAAGTTTATTGTGACTTCAGCTCAGAACGGACCCAATTTGGCTTAGCCGAGGCAGCTATATATAGCCGGCTGCCTCGGCTGACAGCCAATCAGAGTGCAAGGTTTTCCCGCACTTTTGAACCAATGATTTCAAACACTTTACAAGAACAACCAATCATATTCAAACTCTGCATACATAACAGGCCCGTTTTGTCACTTTCTGTAATACCGGAAGTGATGAAACAGGCCTATTATTCAGCCTGCAAAGCCTGCAGCGGCTTTTTTCAAGCCTATGGGAAGCTGAAAAAGGCCTCAAAAAGCTGTGAGGCGCAGTGCAGGTAAGGGGGTGGCAGGGGTGGGAATTGCGCGCGCATGCGCAGGGGGCATGGGGGGTGCACATTGCCTTCTGGGTGCTGGCATGCAAGCACGCGCACACAAGCGCACACAATTTTTGGCACAGGAGCCCAAAAAGTTTAGCTACCACTGCCCACCATTTCAGACAAACAGTTGTCCAATCCATTCTTAAAAACCTCCAATATTGGAGCACCCAAACTTCTGGAGGCAAGTTATTCCACTGATTAATCATTCTATCAGGAAATTCCTCCTCAGTTCTAGGTTGCTCCTTCCCTTGATTAGTTTCCATTCGTTACTTTTTGTCTTGCCTTCATGTGCTTTGGAGAATAGCTTGACCCCTTCCTCTCTGTAGCAGCCCCTCAAACACTGCTATCATGTCTCCCCTGGTCCTTCTCTTCACTAGACTAGCCATGCCCAGTCCCTGTAACCATTCTTCATATGTTTTAGTTTCCAATCCCTTAATCATCCTGGTTGCTCTTCTCTGAACTCTTTCTAGAGTCTCAACATCTTTTTTACATTGTGGTGACCAAAACTGGACAATGTTCTAAGCATGGTCTTACCAGGGTATTATAAACTGATATTAACACTTCACATGATCTTGATTCTATCTCTCTGTTTATGCAGCCTAGGACAGTGATTTTGGCAACTTTAAATCCCAGAATTCCTCAGCCAGTAAGATGGCTGGGGAATTCTGGGAGCTGAAATCCAGATATATTAAAGTTGCCAAAATTGATAAACAATGCTATAGAAGATTGGATGGGAAAAGTGAATTCCTCTAAAAGTTACATTTATTTTTGTTCATTAGGATAAATATAGCAGGATTCACATTCTAAGCTGTGTTGTCCCTAGCCATGATTTACTGATATAAGCCACAATTAATGATGTTAGCACATCATTAATTGCACTACATCCTCTGAATATCCAAAACTTACATACCATTTGCTTAAACTCAAATAACCCAAATTATGGTTTAGGATCAGAAGTGGTATTCAGCAGGTTCTGACCAGTTCTGGAGAACCAGTAGCGGAAAATTTGAGTAGTTCAGAGAACCGGCAAATACCACCTCTGACTGGCCCTGCCCCCATCTATTCTCTGCCTCCCGAGTCCCAGCTGATCGGCTGGGTCTTCTTTTGTTCTCCTGCACAGGAGAATGGAGCTGGAAAGCAGGTTAGAGGGGTGGGGAGAGAATGGGTTTTGCAGTATTGTTTGCCTAGAGTGGGGTGGGAATGGAGATTTTACAGTATCCTTCCCCTGCCACACCCACCAAGCCACGCCCACCAAGCCATGCCATGCTCACCAAGCTATGCCACGCCATGCCCACAGACCCAGTAGTAAAAAAATTTGAATCCCACCACTGCTTAGGATAATGAGTGAACTTGCCACACAATCTTGCTTACATGTCAATTTCCTTCCCATAACCTGGATGATCTGAATCCATGGAACATTCTAGTATTTCTGGAGCCAAGTAGCCAGGAGTGCCACAGATCTCTGCAAGAAAAGCAATAAAAAATTGGCTGAAATTTTGGGGACCTTATTTCTGGAGATGCAAGTCTTGCTGGATTCCTGGAGTTAAAGAAAATAGGGGTAGCCTCAGTCAAATCAGATAAAAGACTCACAGCTGCATTCACACAATGGTTTTCCTTAGTGGTTTGACATGTAACATACATACTCCTAATCCAGTTGGCTACTTTGTGGTTAAGGATAGCACTAGCAATAACACTTATACACTGCTCCATAGTGCTTTACAGCACTCTCTAAGTGGTTTACGGAGTCAACTTGTTGCCCCCAACAATCTGAGTCCTTATTTTAATGACCTTGGAAGGATGGAAGGCTGAGTCAACCTTGAGCCAAAACCAATTAAACTCAGGAATTGGGCATTATAGACATCCTGTAATTTATGACCAGTTGCTTTGTGACTATTCAAAGCTACAATCCCCCAAAATGGGATTTATGATTTGGATCTGACTACAACAAAATCCTGCTCTTTCCCAGTTTAAACTGATCTGTTGTTCAGCACAGGATTATTATTCTCCCAAGAGAAAATTCATTATGGTTTTAACACATAGATCTAGTGCTGTTTCATAAGAGTGATAATTCCAGGAATATAAGAAGCATACAAGTTTGCTTTTATGAAAAAGCAATGGTTTGGCATTATGCAAGCAGATGTTTCTGTGGAAGCCACATGTCTAATCTTCCCTGAATAATCATGCCCAAGACCAGAGGAGACAAGATGTGATTGCAGCAGCCTAAAATGACCACCACAGCTAAATTCTCCGCCTCCAAATATACCATCACCAACTGTGCCAATGAAGCATGTCAGCAAAATTTGTGTAGAAAGAAAAAACATGACTTTAACACTGGAGCAGTTAAAGAGGACTTAACGGTGGTTCTCAAATCGAGCAAATTGTCTGCCTGTAAAAGATCCCAAATTCAGTTTCTGGCTAAGACATAACCTGGTGCAGAATCCTGAAGAAGTGCTCTTAGTCAATGTAGAAAATTATTTACACATAGCATTAAACTCTAGGTTCCCATGGCTTACTTAATGATTTGCAGCTGACTAAGTCCACTGCCATATGCAAAGTTTTAATATCCATGGTTAGTAAATTGTGATAGGTGGATTCATATAACATGCTACAGCTGGTTTGAGCAAGCTGATTCAATGTAGGTCTCTCCATAGGTAATTACATTCCTAAGCTTCACGACCACAGGCAGGCCACCAATTCACAGCCCTCTCCCTTAAAATTTCTGCCCGAGATGGACAGGCCACCTTTGAGTTTTTCATTTTCCTGCAGCTGACATGAGAAGCCAAAGTCAGTGAGTCTGATGTTCATGTCGTCATCCAGCAGGATATTCTCTGGCTTGAGATCTCTGTGGACAATGTTCAAGGTATGGAGGAACTGAATCACTTCCAAAAGAGCACGCATGATTTTCCTACAAGGAGAAAATGATCTGGTCAGTTAAATAGTAGTAGCACTTAGACTTATATACCACTTCACAGTGCTTTTACAGCCCTCTCTAAGCAGTTTACAGTCTATTGCCCCCAACAATCTGGTCCTAATTTTACCGACCTCAGAAAGATGGAAGACTGAGTCAACTTTGAGTCTGGTGAAATTCGATCTGCCAAATTGCAAGCAGTTGGCAGGCAGCAGAAGTAGCCTGCAGTACTGCATTCTAACCACTGCGCCACCACACCTCTCTTTAAATGAGCAAATATCCAGAAGAAAAGGCAGACATTTTTTATACCCATGCCAAGGACCTATGCTTAGTTCCTGGCATTGCCCATTGATCATGTTTAGCTGGTCTTCCCTAATTTTCAGATATCTTGGAAGATCTCCAACACATGAGCATGTCAGGTCGGGATGTTTTGATCTCACAATCATCAGGTGTGAATGAAGGATATTTGCATTTGGGGATTATGTCACTAGGGCTACCAGATCTGGGCTGCCTGCCCAATTTTACACAACCACTAGAGGTCAGTAAAGAGATGCAACAAATCCTATAATGTGTTTTCATAGAATTATAGTATTGAATAGATCCATAATGGCGAACCTATGGCACGTGTGCCGGAAGTGGCACGTAAAACCACTTCTGCCGGCATGTGAGAGGTCATCCGGAAGAGTCCCACTGCGCATGCATGCGCGCTGCCCACCCAACAGTTGATTGTCAGATAACTGGCATGCATGCGCAGGGGGTGGGGTTGTGCGGGAGATGTCCGCGCATGCGCAGAGATGCACAACATGCGTGGGGAGATCGCACATGCATGCACAGGAGGCGTGCCCCCCCCATGCATTGCCTTCTGGGTGCTGGCACGCAAGCGCACACAATTTTTGGCACGGGAGCCCAAAAAGGTTAGCCACCACAGGAATAGATTGTAAGGGCTAGAAGAGAACCAGGAGAACATCTAGTTTAACCCCTGCCTAATGCAGAAATCCATTAGTTTAACATCTCAAACTGAATTTCACTATGGACACCTCTTGCAAATGCTTGAAATCCCTGTATTATATGGAAAGGTAAATGAGTTGCTTACGGCTACCAAACAGAGCAGTGATTCTCAATCTTGCCAACTTTAAGATAGGTGGACTTCCACTCCAAGAATCCCTTATGCTGGCTGAGGAATTCTGGGCGGTTGAAGTCCACATATCTTAAAATTGGCAGGTTGAGAAACACCAAAATAGAGAAGAAAACATTTTGTACATGGCTCAAAGTACTTCACATACACTAAGCTATGGCTGAAGTGAATCATGATACAGTACAGTACAGTTCTAGACTAAGATTGCTAAACTTTGTTGGTTATTTAAACCAGTGAGATTTTAGAGACCTAAAATGGACACCTAACACCAAAAACGTCATCAAAAAAGCACAACAAAGAATGATCTTCCTGCGCCAACCCAGAAAGCTCAAACTGCCCAAGGAGCTGCTGATCCAGTTCTACAGAGGAATTATTGAGCCTGTCCTCTGCACCTCTGTAACTGTCTGGTTTGGTTCTGCAACCCAACAAGACAGACACAGACTTCAGAGAGTAATTAGGACTGCAGAAAAAACAATTACTACGAACCTGCCTTCCATCGAGGACCTGTATAATGCTCGAGTCAAAAAGAGGGCTGTGAAAATATTTACAGACCCCTCACATCCTGGACATAAACTGTTTCAACTCCTACCCTCAAAATGATGCTATAGAGCACTGCACACCAAAACAACCAAACACAAGGACAGTTTTTCCCCCATTTGCCATCACTCTGCTACACAAATAATTCCGTTAATACTGTCAAACTATTTACTAAGTCTGCATTACAATTACTATTACTAATCACCTTCTCATCCTACCTTTCACCCATCTCCTCCCACTTATGACTGCATGAATGTAACTTTGTTGCTTGTATCCTTATGATTTTTTAATTGACTGTTTACTAGTATAATTTGATTTGATCGCTTATTATTATGTTTCCTAGTATGACTTGATTGCTTATTTGTACCCTTTGACCAATAGCCTTGGTGGTCCAGGCTGTTAAACGCCTAGCACTTAAGTTCCAGCTGCCTGCAATTAGTGTAGGCTCGAATCCCACCAGGCTCAAGGTTGACTCAGCCTTCCATCCTCACGGGGTAGGTAAATTGAGGACCCAAGATTGTTGGGGGCAATAAGCTGACTTTGTAAAAATGCCGCTTAGTAATAAGCAGGCATGTACAATGGAATGAAGGCTATTGCTGAGCACACTGGGTTGCATCCCAAAAATTGTAAGCCGCCCTGAGTCTCCGGAGAAGGGCGGCATATAAATATGAATAAAAATAAAAAAAATAAAAAAAATATTAAGTGTTATACCTATGATTCTTGACAAATATATATTTTTTTCTTTTTCTCTTTATGAACACTGAGAGCATTTGCACCAAAACAAATTCCTTGTGTGTCCAATCACACTTGGCCAATAAAAAATTCTATTCTATTCTAGTCACAACTAATCTGTATAATCATTTACACAGGGCACCACATATTTCACTCGCTTGCAGGAGACCCTTATATGAAAGAGGAGGGAAGTTCCATGTTTTGACAAGATTAGCAGGTTGGTTGAAATAGCTCACCTAGTTTCCTTCTCACTTAAGGTCACCTTCTCTGTAAGGTAATCAAACAGCTCCCCTTTCTTCATTCTGTTTAGGGGGGAAATTTAGACATGTAGAGTATGTTAAAAACAAAAACGGTATAAACATAAAACATGGACCCACAATACAAGACTTCTGCTTCTGTCTTGGATGTGGCTGCCTATCCCAATGCTTCTTGATCTTGGCAACTTTAAAATGTGTGGACTTCAACTCCTCCAGTGGACTTCAACTTCAACATGCTGGCTGGGGAATTCTGGGAGTTGAAGCCCACACAGGTTAAAGTTGCCAAGATTGTGAAACACTGGTCTATAGTAGCCAAAAATTAGGAATCCGATCCTTGATTTCTAAAGCTGAGAGATTGTGGAATTTAATTAAATTTGATTTAAGACCACAACTGAACTCCAGATTTCCACTGCTAAAAGCAGTTAAGTGAATTTCCCCCCATTTTACCACCTTTCCTGCCATAGTTGTTAAGAAAATCACTGCAGCTGTTAAGTTAATCGTGATCATGAAGCAAATCTGAGTTCCCCTATTGACTTTGCTTGTCGGAAGCCAGCTAGGAAGGTTACAACTGGTGGTCACATGACCCCTGGACTGTGCAACTGTCAAAAATACATCCCAGCTGCCAAGCAACTGAATTTTGATCACAGGACCCTGATTATACTGCAGTGGCTGTAAATATGAAAAAACAGTCGTAAGTCACTTTTTTCAGTATTGTTGTACGGTAACTTTGAATGGTTACTTAATGAATGATTGTAAATTGTGGACTACCTATACGTCAAAAGGAGTGAGACCATCTTGGAAGACCTCAAGATGCACAAAAGGTTTCTAATGTATTACATTTGTTATTTGATAAGGTATTTATAATGTGCTTTACATGTAAACTGTATCTGTCTTCTTGCTTCTGCCCTTTCACACACACCCTCACCCCAAATTACATCCTGTATCAATTTAATCACTCTGTGCATATGAACACAACAGCTATAACTCCCAAAAGATTATGCCTTTTAATAAAACACAATGCCTATAATTTATAACCCCTTGGTAAGGCCACACTTGGAATACTGCATCCTGGTATGGTCACCACGATGTAAAAAAGATGCTGAGACTCTAGAAAGAGTGCAGAGAAGAGCAACCAGGATGATTAAGGGACTGGAGGCTAAAACATATGAAGAACGGTTGCTGGAAATGAGTATGCCTAGTCTGATGAAAAAAAGGAACAGGGTGACATGATAGCAGTGTTCTAATATCTCAGGGGCTGCCACAAAGAAGGGGGAGTCCAGCTATTCTCCAGAGCACCTGAAGGCAGGACAAGAAGCAGGACAAGTGGAAACTAATCGAGGAGAGAAGCAACTTAGAACTAAGGAGAAATTTCCTGACAGAACAATTAATCAGTGGAACGACTTGCCTCCAGAAGTTGTTGATGCTCCAACATTGGAAGTTTTTAAAAAGAGATTGGACAACCATTTGTCTGAAATGTTATAGGGTTTCCTCAAGGAGTTGGGCTAGAAGACCTCCAAAGGCCCCTTCCAACTCTGTTATTCTGTTAAAATGTGTTGTTGAAATGGTACCACCAAACATCTTCTCCTCATCTGGAGGGCACTGAATCAGGAAGGCTGATTTAAATATTTCATTTATGCTGTTATTGTCCACCTTACAATTTGCTTTAAAGAAAACCACTACTCTGCAAGCTTCTCTATTCAGCACAGTATTTTATTTGTGCTGCTATTGTCAACATTACAAGTTGCTTTTAAAAATAACAGTTCTACAAGCTCCTCTATATCGAGGACCGTTGTTACATCCCTTTCTAGCCCGTCAGGTTTTTCACTGGCAAACAGTCTTCAAACACTGTTTTTTTTTAATTACATTTATATGCCACCCTTCTCCGAAGACTCAGGGCAGCTTACAATTTTTGGGATACAACCCAGTGTGCTCAGCAATAGCCTTCATTCCATTGTATATGCCTGCTTATTACTAAGTGGCATTTTTACAAAGTCAGCTTATTGCCCCCAACAATCTTGGGTCCTCAATTTACCTACCCCGAGGGATGGAAGGCTGAGTCAACCTTGAGCCTGGTGGGATTCGAGCCTACAGCAGTTGTAGGCAGCTGGAACTTAAGTGCAGGCAATTAACAGCCTGAGCCACCAAGGCCCTGTTTTAAACAACTTTTTGAGTTTGGGACTTTCTCTTCTCATGGAAGCTGTAATGCTGGTAGAGCAGTTTCAAGCAGACATCCGTGAAAGTATTACACAAGTCTAGGATGCCTAAAAATAGTGTGGATCTGTGAGTGCCAAGATCTTAGCAAAGGTTATGTGGAAATCTGAGCAGGCTATTGATATGGGACCAGGAAGATGAGACAGCTGCAGGCAACTTCGCTCCCTTGTGGCTGCGGGTGGTTGGTTGGTTTGGTGGATGGTACAGCTGGCCCTGAGATCAGCAGAGACCTTCAAAAACGGTTAAACAAGCTGGCACAGATATAAAATTACAATATATGGATGGAGGGAAGAACACAAGAAGTCTTTTGCTGGAGTCACCATGCACCTGCTCCTAAACACTGTGGCCTTTATCAAGCAGACCAAGGCCTTTGAGAAACTGGCAAGCATGACTTACTTGCCTAAGAGGTAGGCTGCTCCTGGACATGGGCATTTCACTTAGCTATGGGGGTTTCTTGCCGTATTTATATCCCCACATTTCCTGTATAAAATGTGGCTAAACTACATATCTGTGACATCATTAAAATATTAGAATAGAATGTTAGAATAACAGAGTTGGAAGGGACCTTGGAGGTCTTCTAGTCCAACCCCCTGCCTAGGCAGGAAACCCTACACCACTTCAGACAAATAGTTATCCAACATCTTTTTTTTTAATTCCAGTGTTGGAGCATTCACAACTTCTGGAGGCAAGTTGTTCCACTGGTTAATTGTTCTAACTGTCAGGAAATTTCTCCTTAGTTCTAAGTTGCTTCTCTCCTTGATTAGTTTCCACCCATTGCTTCTTGTCCTGCTCTCTGGTGCTTTGGAGAACAGCTTGACTCCCTCTTCTTTGTGGCAGCCCCTGGGCATGATTCTCCCCCATCTTAACCTGTGGCATATCATAGGCCCTTGATGGCGAACCTATGGCATGAGTTCAGCAGGCAAACTTACCCCGCTGCGCATGCACTTGCCTCCCAGCTGATTTTCAGCCTGTTTGAGGCCTTTTTTGGCCTCCCAGAGGCTTGAGGACAGCTTCTGCAGGCCTTGCAGGCTGAAAAATAGCCCCGTTTTGTCACTTCATGTATTTCTGGAAATACCGGAAGTGACTAAAAGGGCCTATTTTTTGGTCTGCAAAGGCTGCAAAAGCTGTTCTCAAGCCTCTGGGAGGCCAAAAATGGCCTCAAGCAGGCCGAAAATCAGCTGGGAGGCGCAGTGCAGGTAAGGGGGCAGCGGGGGGGAATGCACATGCATGCGCAGGGGGCAGGCACACATTGCCTTCTGGGTGCTGGCATGTGCGCGCAAGTGCGTGCACAATTTTTGGCACAGGCGCCCAAAAAGTTTAGCCACCACTGTCATAGGCTGAGAGATTTGATCCAAAGCAACCAGCCAGTTTCTCAACTCAGGGGAGATCAAAAACTGTTTCTCCTCATCCTAGTCCTACACTGTTACCATTTTTGTTTTTTTATACAGGTACTCCTCAACTTACAACAGTTCATTTAGTGACTCTGAAGTTACAACAGCACTGAAAAAAGTGACGTTTGACACTTATGACCATTGCAGTATCCCCATGGTCACATGATCAAAATCCAGGTGCTTGGCAACTGCTTCATATTTATGTCTGGTGCTGTGTCCTGAAGTCATGTGATCACCTTCCACGATCTTCTGACAAGCAAAGTCAGAGAGGAAGCCAGATTCACTTAATAACTGTGTTACTAACAACTGCAGTGATGCACTTAACAAATGAGTCAAGAAAGGTTATAGAACGGGACAAAATTCCTTAACAAATGTCTCACTTAGCAGCAGTAATTTTGGGCTGAGTTGTGGTCGTAAGTCGAGGACTGCTTGTAGCTTAACATGATGTGTGAACCCTGTCAATTATGACTTATTCACTAAGCAATGGTTAAAACAAACCACAATTAAGCATGATGAACAAACACAGCCAGTAAGATTTACTCCTGAGCAGACACGCACCGGATTGCACAGTGAATTGGCATTGCCTCATTTTGCGTGGTGGAAAAAAAGGACAGCCATGATGATTTTAAACAAAAATAGTAAGGGGAATACCTGCAAGAAGTACCATTTGCCTGAAAGCAAGAACTGGTAATACCACAAGCTAGACAAAATAATAGAAAATGAAGAAGCTGAAGTTCTGTGGGTCTTTTCAGTTTAAACAGGCAAGCACCTGCCACATAATACCCCAGACTTAACAACTGTCAATAAAAAAGACAGAAAATTTGGATAGTGGACATGGAAGTACCTGGAGCAGCAGAATAGAAGAAAAAGAATGGAAGAAAATCACAAAATACAAAGACCTCCAAACAAAAGTAGAATGACTGTAGTAAAAGAAAGCAAAGATAGTACCAATGCTAATAGGTGCCTTGGGTACAAATCCCAAAACATCTGGAACATCACTTAGACACCAGGTCAGCACTGACAAAAACACCATCAATCAATTGCAAAAGCAGCTTTTACCTGGAACAGCTTTTGTCTTGCTACCTTTAATACCATGAAACAACAACCTTTGTCCCTCTTTCCCAGGTCCTTGGGAAGGATAGAGGGATAAAAATGCCAAATCCAGTCTAAACTGCTAGCTGGCTGTGCAATCAACCATAATAATAAAAATAATTGAATTTGTTTAACCTCTTTTAAGGTACTGAAGTTAGTAGTCTGCATTTGATGATAGAAAAGTCCACATTTGGAAATATGTGCTGTATCAAGAAGTGTCTTCTGAAGCCGTACATTGATCTACCTCAATGAGTATATTTCCACACAAATGATCCATCTGCCAAGGCAAGTTGGCCAACATATGATGGTTGACTAGCTACAGTTCTGAAACTGCTTCCCAGGAATGTAGAAGGCACAAGGCAATCACTCAGCCTAAAAAAGTCACTTTTTTAAGGAGAACACATTTGACACTTCCCTTCTCCTCCCCCAAAAAGAACTTTGATACTTACAGATCAAACACCAGGAAGAAAAAGGTGTGAGATTCAAAGCTGTCCTTCAGCTGGACTGGAAATAAAATGGGATATTTTAGGAATAGAATTCTTTAATGGCCAAATGTGATTGGACACACAAGGAATTTGTCTTGGTGCAAATGCTTTCAGTGCACATAAAAGAAAAGATACATTCATCAAGAGTCAAGAATCATAAGGTACAACACTTAATGATAGTCATAGGGTACAATAAGCAATCAAATCATACTAGGAAACAATATAAATCATAAGGATACAAGTGACGAAGTTATAGTCATACAGTCACTAGTGGGAGGGCATGGGCAATAAGGAATGATGAGAAGATAAATAGTAATAGTAGTGCAGATTTTGTAAATAGTTAGACAGTGTTGAGGGAATTATTTGTTTAGCAGAGTGATAGCATTTGGGGAAAAATTGCCCTTGTGTCTAATTGTTCTGGTGCACAGTGCTCTATGAGAGCATTTCACCAAGGCAGCCTCATCGGCGAATGTGAAATAACATTACACATTTTCTTAAAAACTAAGCAAGAATGGGAAGGTACTGAAGCATAGACCCCTGGCTTCAATGCACAATCCCACAGACTGTTCTGCCTTTCCTCCAGCATGCCCTGGATCTTCAGCTAGGCATCTCTGAGACTGTCCACATAGTCTTGATCTTGATCTGGGCCATTAGTTCACTTATCCCAGCATTCTCCACTTTTACAACCAGTAACTTTCTAAAATCTCTGGTTTTGAAAAACAGTAGCATTTGAACCTGAGACCTTGTAAAATGTTGCCTTGCTAAGCCATTATGATGTCTTTGGCTTATGGCTTAAGAAGATGGGTGGATCCAATCAATGACAGATTATTCAACAAGCTTGGTTGTTAAACCATGATGGTGCTTTATAAATACAATAAAGATTTATTTCTCAATAGACATGTATAAGAATCTCCCTATGAATTGTCACTGTCTCATTTGTGAATAATTTATCATTATACGAGTAATCTACAATTAGATTCACAGTCAGACTGATGAAAACTTAATAATTGAACTTCTAACCAAGAACCTAATAATTATTTAGCTAGCAGGATAGAGGCAGTCCCAGTGTATTTTGTGTGTGTGTAAAATTCAGGCCCAATATCCAAATGACCAATACTAAGGAAGTTCTTTAGGTATTGTTCCAAGGGCTTCAATCATGATTGGTATAACAGCAGATTTCTTTTCTTTAAATAAGCATTCAACTTCAATCTACAAATCCTGGGATTTTGTAATTTTTTTCAAATTGCTTTTCCTCAGTCCTAATATCATTGGGTGTAGCAACATCAGTAAATTAGATTTTCTTATTTTCAATTACTGTTACATGGGGCATGCTATGAATAAAATGCCTGTTCATTTATTCATTTATGATGATGATTATTCCATGATAGGAAAATTTAACTCTGGGAGATGTTAAATTTGGGGAGATGCCATTATAATATGTGTTATTTTTTATTATTTTTAGACCTCTGGTTTTTCTGTGTGTACCTTTCTATGCCTTTGGGGGCAGAGCAGGCTAGAAATGTTATTGCTGTAATAAATACATATGACATAACTTGCATTGTAGACATAAGGATCAACCAAGCAAGGATAGGAGCAGATTCAAAGAAAAAATACAAATAATTCATCAACTATAGGATATATTAATATTAATATGAGAGAGGGAGGAGGGGAGAGAGAGAGAGAGAAAACACATATATACTAATATGATCTTGTTGTCATATTAGTTTTTGTAGGAATGTTTGGGATTCTTTCCAGACCAGAAGATACCAATGATTTTTTACAAATGGCACAGAGATGATAAATTTGGTCATAGCTTTCCATACTAGAAAGTAGCAATACTGTATTTTTTCCAAAAAGCAACAGGACTTTCTTGGTTGTTTTCTTTGAAAGCCTTTGATTTCTTCAGAACTGAAGCAGCTTCTTGGGATGAGAAGCGAAACGTTTTCAAGGGGAAAAAAATAGTCCAGTTACATTTTGGAAAATCATCTTTAGGACACCCATGACCTGAATAACTGAGAATCTCCTTAGACATTTAGAAATACTGTAAGCTAACATTAACTGGACACTTTTTTCCCCAACATAAACGCTTCCTCCTGAAATTATACTCTGCACTTATAATAACGCTAATTCATCAGCAAATTGAAAATACATCATCCCAACTAGTGCAAGGGAAAGGTAAGAGGGGAAGCTAATCTGGACCACTGGTTGAAATGGAAAAGATCAAGAAACAGTCATCAAACAATAAAAGTAATAAAAGATTGGGTGGTTTTCTAATTGATCAGAAGGATTTTGGTTTCTCAGTTGTTTAAAAATTATTAGAGGCTACCAAAATTAGAAATACATTTGTAAGAATATTGATTATTAATTCAATTAGTCTAGAAGCCAAACCATATGATGAACTGCTGAGGGAACTAGGGGTGTGCATAAATGCACCAACGTGCCTACCGTCCCTGTCCTATTGTTTCTTTTATTTTTCTTATATGTATTCATTTCATGTATTTATAACTATGTTTATCCTTATACTTATTATCTTGTAAGCAATTGACAAAATAAATAAATAAATAAAAATAAATAAATTTAAAAAAACTAGGTATGTCTAGTCTAACAAAGAGAAGGGCTAAAAGTGACATAATACCCAATCTAATCTTCCAACATTTGAAGGGCTGTCATACAGAAGAGGGATCAATTTATTCTCCAAAGCATGTGAGGGAAGGACAAGAAGCAACAGATGGAAACTTATCAAGGAATGATCCCATCTGGAACTAAGGAAAAAATTCCTGTCAGCTAGAACTATTAATCAGTGGAATGCCTCCAGAAGTTGTGGCTATTCCGTCCCTGGAGGTTTTCAAGAAGAGATTGGACAGCCATTTGTCCAGAATGGTATAAGGTCTCCTGCTTGAGCAGGGGTTGGATTAGGAGATCTCCGAGGTTCCTTCCAGCCAATGAAATATATGCTCTATGTTCTAAATAGCATCTAATCACTCTGTTTGCAAGATATTTTAAGAAGGGGATGGTTAGGCATGTCATGCAAGCCTAGCCGATAGTACTTTCAATGGGTTTGTCTTCACTGGTTTATTGCTATGGTACAACTATGATAATCTGGAAGCAAAATCCAACTTACTAATGTTAGGATGTCCACACACTTTCTGGAGGATGTTGATTTCTTTCAGAGTGGATTCTCTCAGCTCCTGAACTTCTTGTGGGGAGAGGTTTCCAGCTGTGATGTCTATAATTTTAACAGCGTACTCTTGTCGAGTGACTTTATGAATGCATCGACGGACAACACTGCTTACTCCTCTGAAAAGACAGTTCACACAAAAGAAATCTTAGAGAGAAGGAGCGAGGATTAGAGAGAGGATAGAATCAGGGGTGGGATTCAAATTTTTTAACAACCGGTTCTGTGGCCATGGTTTAGGTGGTGGGTGTGGCTTGGTGGTCATGTGACTGGGTGGACATGGCTTGGTGGTCATGTTATTGGATGGGCGTGGCCAACTCAATATCACTCACATCGAGGCACACATCGAGGCCTGGCCTTTCATGACTGTGGGGATGCTGCAACAGTCATAAGTGTGAAAAATGGTCATAAGTCACTTTTTTCAGTGCCATTGTAACTTTAAGTGGTCACTCCACACAAGCAAAGTACCAGCAAAGGAGGGGAAAAAAACTCCAGAGAAGTTCCAGAGACAGGAAGTCTAGTCCTGCCAAGGATGTAATAAGGGTTAACAGAGAGGCAGTTTCTGTAAGCAACACCAGAATGCTTCTTTCCTGCCTTCCTTACAGGATTAGGCCAGTAATTTCTTCTAACAACCGGTTCTCTGAACTGCTTAGAATGTTAACAACCAGTTCTAGCGAATAGGTGCGAACTGGTAGAATCCCACCCCTGGATAGAATCAAGCTCGCACACAAACACAGATCTCTAAAAGGCAGTGTTACTTTGTTGTTCACTCATGTTCAAAGTGACAAGAGGAGAAGCAAGGATAAAAAGGTTTATTAAAATTGGTAGTTATTGGAAATACTACTGCATCACAAATGCTTGTAGGCATTGCCTTCATAAAATAGCAAAAGATCTTAACAGAAATGTGAATGGTATTTTCTGCTCAATGGCAGCCACAATTCTCTGAAAGTCTCTTCTGAGGAAAAATTATACCCAGCTCCATCCGTTACCATGTTTATGAAAGGTTTAAAATGCAGTACTTTTCTTCAATATTTACTTAAATGCTTTGACTATACCTACCCTCCTTTTTCAGGAGTTGAAGTTTCCCAATTAATTATTTTCAATTATCTGTTCTTGTAACTAAATTATTTGAAATATATTAAAATTTGGGGGGGGGGGCAAAAAGCCCTAGTAATAAGCAGGCATATACAATGGAATGAAGGCTATTGCTGAGCGCATTGGGCTGTGCTCCCAAAAATTGTAAGCCACCCTGAGTCTCCGGAGAAGGGCGGCATATAAATATGAATTTTAAAAAAATTAACTTGCTATGTTCTGAACTGATTATGTTGAAATTGGAAATGTTGGTTAAAGGAACAAATGCATTTTTGGGTTTTGTTTTGAGGGCCACATAGCAAATTACCTATTACAATAGCCCCAACTTTCAAATATTTACCTTCCCAAGATTTCCTTAGGTTCATATTTTTCATAAAATTCTTCAGAAGTATGGCTATCTAGCAGTTCTTCCGTTTTGGTCATTTTGGTCTTCTTTTTTAGGAGCCTTCCAAAAGATTATTCTAAGATAACAAAATGCTGCAACAATAGAAACAGACAAAAATCCCAGGTAATCTTTCTCAAAATTATAGTTACAGCAAGGAATTTCATATTATGTTGCCCATGATAAATATTCTATAAGGGTTACTTTGTGCAGTTCTACAACAGTGTTTTTCAGTCTCAGGAGCTTCAAAATGTATGGGCTTCAACTCCAGAATTATCCAGCTACCATTCAATCCTGGGAATTGAAGTCCACACATCTTACAGTTGCTGAGGTTGAAAAATACTGTTCTAGGTTGATATGCAAAATTATAGAAATGTCTGTGTCACAAAATTTTTAGATCTAAAACCTATTTCAAATATATGTTAACTGAACCCATTCGTCAGAATTCAGAGGCAAGATGGTAATTCCACAAATTCAGTCCCACCTGAACTAGTTAAGGGCAGAGTATCAGTAGATAAATGGATTTATTGCAGACAAAAAGAATACTACTTATTTAGAAGATCTGCTTATTGCAGAACACAGAAATCAAGTTTCTTTCTCTTCCTTGGCTCCAGAATTTAAGTGGTTTCTCTTCTCCTTTTCAAGTCTTTGGACTCTGACTAATTCCTGCTTTGCCAGCTTCTTTGTGCCATGTAAATCCATAAAATTGGGTTAACTGAATAAATCATGATTCACTTAATCTTGGTCAAAATAGTCACAGTCAAAAATATTTGATGAAAACAGCAATTGGTGGATTCACACATTCCATTTAGCTAAAATAGTTTGCTATTTTTTTTTAGTAAATGTAATGGCAGAATCTAGGCATTGTGGCTTAGCAGGATTTATGTACTGCTGTAATTTGATTAACAAACCATGACTCATAAACTTCAGGCTTAGGCATGTGTATATACACTAAAATGACTAATTCAGCCTTAATAAAAATTTGTACATATTCTGTTGTCCTGTCCTATTTGAGTCTTCCCTCTCTTGCATCTAATCATGGTACCAACTTACTTTTATTTTCTACACCATCCTCATAATGTTGCCTTCATCTCCTCTCCAACAAATACCTCTGTCAGCCATTGTTCAGGATGCTTCACAAGGTTTAGCACTATTCATTCTTTTGAATGCACCTGCTCCAAAACACTTTTGCAAAATTAAAATGCATGTTTAATTTGGCCATGGGAAAGAGCCCTTTCTATTTTCCTGACTGGCTTCCGTCATCATTTCAACATTTATACTGCAAAACTACCCAAGAAATTAATCCTTCTGTCATTAAAAATGCAGCTGGTGTTGTGTTTGCTCTTCAGAATTAGTCCCCCCCCCCTATTTTAATGGCCCCAGCTGTATTAGTCTTTCATAAAACTGAAACACCTGGCATTTTCCCCCTCAAATGATGGTAATGGAATCCATTCTACTGATTATGAATATTGATATGATTGTAGTTCTTTTCTCTTGTGTTATGTTGGGTTGTTGTTGTTTTTTTGTTGTTGTTGTTCAGTTGTTCATGCACACAGACTGAAGTCACAAACTTATAGTTTCCTTAAATAAATGTATTTACACTGCTTTATAAATAAGATCTTTTTTAAAAATTATGACAGGTCAACATTTGTCTAAATTTGTTAGACATTGTCTAACAAATGTCTAAATTGAAACACACCACAAATAATGAAGATTCAGTGTAGGAAATGTTGACCTGCCATAATCTTTCTTCATGGTCATAAAAGGAAAGCCAAGATAGATGGGCTAAGAATAAGGCTGAATCTGGATGTTCTATTGAAGTAAAAGCAATTTCCTGATATACTGTATGTATGTATATACATATATATATAGCCTGTGGGAAGCTGGTTTTACACATGATCCCCTTGAAATTATATCATACATTAGTTATTACTTAAGACAGATAATTTTAAATAAAGGACAAATGTAATCTGGATCTGAACAGTACTGTAATTCAGTTCATATGTAGTATAGTGTGTATTAATTAGTTTGAGGCATACTCCAAATATTTTCCTCTTTCTGATTGCTAACTGTAGGAAAGTGATTCACATTTAAAAGCAATAATTGGGGATCTCAAGACATTTTAAAATGAAGTTTCCCTGGAAAGCAGACTATAAGTTCAAAATTTTTGTCTTGCACTCTAAAAGTCTTAAAGATACATTCTGATAGCCTGGGAATGAAAAATACTATCCTTTTCTACAGGTTCTATCCTTATCTTTAATATAGTGCTAAACCCAAACTCAGC
This sequence comes from Naja naja, assembly GCA_009733165.1. Classification (NCBI taxonomy): domain Eukaryota; kingdom Metazoa; phylum Chordata; class Lepidosauria; order Squamata; family Elapidae; genus Naja; species Naja naja. The sequence goes on along the minus strand of CM019148.1, from coordinate 24,098,545 downwards.
CTTAGCCTTATTTCTCTGTACATATCTCCAAATCAACTAATACCCTTTCAGAGTTGCATAATTATTTCACTAAAGACGACCAATTATTTGATACAAGACATAATTACTTACCCTAACTGTCATTTGCACAGTCGGTATCTTCTAACCAAGAGTAACCCTGCAGATCTATTCCCAAAGCCCACCTTGAGAAAGAATTCCCTGTGTTATTTGATGGCCAGCAATTGAACCACACAGCAGCGTCTCGCGTTCTCTTTTAATTTGTTGTGGATCACTCACACTCTGGCGACTGCATTGCCAAAAATAAAAATCGCAGTGCAACTCGAGAATTGTTCCAAGTCCTTCAGTTTGCACGCTCAGCTCCCTCTCTGCTTAGATTGGAGTGACCCTCTTTGAGGTGAAGGAATTCTTCAACAACCAACAGCACTCCCATGAATGAAAGGACAAACAGGGATTCCTTCACCAAGGAAACAAGAATCAGGAACATAATCTGGAATGCATGCACAATGTGATTCCACAAGGCAGGACATGTGAAGTGCAACAGGACTGATTTTTCCTTTGTAAGAGGGAACATTTGGGTGTGGCTGAGAATGCAGTTGGCCCTAAGTGGCATATTTAAATTCTTAAAACTGTGACCAGAAGAGTCCTCATTAGTCTGCCTTTTTTTAAAGAGTGTGAACTTACTCTGGATAACCTCCTCTGAAAAAATTCTGTTGTCTTTCAATTTGTCTCATGATTCAAAACAATACCTTTGACGCAAGAGACCACATGTTCCACCTATTTTTATGTAATGAAGCAACCACCTCTCATTAATTCACTTCTATAATGCCTCGTATCTTAATGGGCACATTTGGGAGCAGCTGAGAATGCAGCTGACCCTAAATGGCATATTTAAATTCTTAATCAAAAGCTATCATGGATATTTTAAATTGTATCTGTTAAGTTTGCATGAAGAGACAGACGCGGAGTGCTTCAAGCTCTTTGTGTATTAGTGACTACAGCTCAGAACGAACCCACTTTGGCTGGGCTGCGGCTGCTACTTATAGCCAGCAGCCGCAGTTGCCAGCCAATCAGAGTGCAGGGTTTTCCCGCACTTTTTAAACCAATCATTTCTTACATTTTGCAAGAACAGTTCAAACTAAACCAATGACTTTAAACCTGCATACATAACAGTATCCAATTTGGTGGGCTCTAAACATACACAAAAAGCCCACCTCATAGATCCCTAAATAACACATACAAGAACTCACATATTCCCCTACCATTACCCACTGTTCACTCTTCTCCACTCTTCCCCACTGCTACTCCTACTATTCCTACTCCTACTCCCCATAAGTACTGTTAGAGAAAAGCATACCTTTCTAGTTGCTTTTTGCTGCTTTACTTCCACATACACAAGCATCTCCTTCCCTCCCCTACATACTAACCTCTTTCATAGCAAAGCTTTTATAGGCAACTTTGTGGTCCTAACGCTAAGGAGACAGCACAAACACACACACAAAAAATTTTTCCATTCAAATTTGCTAGAATTATTTCAGTATTCTTTTTCAAACTTGGCAACTTCATTCTGAGAATTGAAGTCCAGCTTTAAGTTGAAGTCTTAAAGCTGCTGAAATTGAGAGATTAAATACCGCATTAAACAAGACACTAAGCCATGGATTAGTGATTTAGCCAAAGCATCTGGGTTATACAATCACAAACTAGCCAAGCACACTTGAACTGAGTGTGGTGAGTAAAACCAGCCCAACAGTTCTCCAGTGCTGCTATTGATTGCAGACTCTCTGCAAATCTGCAAATCTAATCCTGGAGAAAATCTATGTGGTTGCTAAGAGTCAACATTGACTCCATGGCTCATAATCAATTAAATAAAAATTGCAATTGGGTGATAATTTTTGGAAAGCTGTTGTGGAGTGTGGTGTCTGCTGAAGGTTTTCAGAGCTGTGTGGCTTCAGTATTTTCTTCTCTGGGTATCAGCTAGCCTTCCTGGCTATGCCCATAGTCATTTCTGTGGATGGCATCAGATCAGAGAAACTCAAGATGCTATACCTAATGGTGCTTAGTGAACTTTTAGAAATCAGGGGGGCTGCTAAATATCATCTGCAGTAATGACTGCCTTTAATATTTTACACATTCTGTTCCCCAGATAACTTATGAAGAGCAGACTAAAATATAGGCGGCTTATTTTGAAAATTGAATAAAGTTTATTTTAAAAAAATAGAAGGCTTAAAAGGGCAATATGATGCAAATTTAGACAAAGCAGGGGTGGGATTCTATCGGTTTGGACTGATTCTATAGAACCGGTTGTTACGATTCTATGCAGTTTGGAGAACTGGCAAATCATGCCCCTGGCTGGCCCCGCCCCTCTCTGCCCATCCCTCTCCTCCCTACTCAGTCAGTCCTTACCGCACATGCGCAACATTGCACACATGCCAAACATCACTGATTGCATTCTCCCCTGCCCAGTCACTCCTTAAGGTATTTCTTTTTTTTTCTCCTTTTGATGATCCACTGTTCCGATGATCAGCTGCGCCAGGATGCCCCTTGCTGTCTTACTGCTTTGCCCAGGCTTCCCTGAGGCCCAAGAGGCAAAAAGGGGTGCACGGGGTGTGTGTGTGCTGCGTGACACCCCCTCCCGCATGCTGTTTTTTGCCTTCCTGGGCCTCAGGGAAGCTTCCTGGGAGCAAAAACGCCTCCCAGGCGGTTTTCCGAAGGCCCAGGAGGCAAAAAAAAGGAGTGTGGGAGCGGTGCTGCAAAAAAAGCTACGCCCACCCAGTCACATGGCCACGCCCACAGAACCGATGGTTAAAAAATTTGAATCCCACCCCTGTGTACATTTGATAAAGGTAATTCTCAACTTAACAAGTTTGTTTAGTGACTGTTCAAAGTTAAAACAGCACTGAAAAAAGTGATTTATGCAGTTTTCCATGCTGTGGCATCCCCATGGTCATGTGATCAAAATTCAGGTGCTTGGCAATTGACTCATATTTATGATGGTTACAGTGTCCTGAGTCACGTGATCACCTTTTCAACCTTCTGACAAGCAAAGTCAATGGGGAAGCCAGGTTCACTTAACTGTATTACTAACTTAACAACTGTAGTGATTCATGTAACAACTGTGGCAAGTAACATTATAAAATGAGGCAAAATTCACTTAATTATGTCTCAGCAACAGAAATTTTGGCCTCCACTGTGGTTGTAAGAAAAGGACAAACCTGTATACATAATTCATAAAATTTAGATTTATTCTTCATATCATTCAGTAAAGCTCAGATTGGTAAACAGGAATATTATTTACAATTCCAAGGAAAATTTAAAGAGTGTAAAGATAATCCAACATTCTATCTCCCCCATATATTGGTTGCTGGTTGCCCTCCGGGTGAGGTTCAAGGTTCTGGTGTTGACATACAAAGTCCTTCAAGGCATGGGTCCGGGATATTTACGGGAGCGTCTCCTGCCGGCATCGAGAAGCAACCGCCCTGTGCGGGCCCACAGGCAGGGGCTCCTCGGGGTGCCGTCTGCAACTCAATGTTGCTTGGCAGTCCCCCGGGGAAGGGCCTATTCTGTGGCAGCCCCCGCCCTATGGAACCAACTACCTCTGAGACTCCGTTTGGCCCCTGACCTCCATACCTTCCGCCATGATCTGAAAACCTGGCTCTTCGAACAGGCTGGGCTGTGCTGACCTCTGGGGGGTGGGAGGTGGGGTTTAAATTTAGTTAGGATTGGTGGGTTTTAGTGCAATTTGGCTTGTAATATTTAATACTATTTTAGGTAATTAATTCATTGTTGGTTTTTAGTTGTTAGCCGCCCCAAGTCCCTTTGGAAAGGGGGTGGCATACAAGTCAAATAAATAAATAAATAAATAAATATTTTCTGTTAGATAATTGTTTCATAAAAGTAAATCTGAGTATTGTAATGCAATAATTATGATTTGAGCTCTGTACAAAAATTTAAATTTCTTACCACTGTAAGGTTTATTGATGGTCCACAGATAAATTGAGTATTTGACTATATAGATCTAGCTGACTGTTGTTTATGAATCATGTCTCTAACTTGTTATTTCTGTATGCTCTGGCTTACAAATTAGATTTATGCATTTACATAATAAATTATTTTTTTTAAAAAAAGTGTTTCTCATTTTTCAAATTTGGCAACTTTAAAATATATGGACTTCAGCTCTCAGAATTCCCCCAACGAGCTGGGAATTAAAGTCTATACATCTTAAAATTGCCAAGTTTGAAAAACATTGGTTTATCCAGTTCTAAAATTAAAACATAAGCATTATCAGAATATTTCATCATATTTCTGAAGCCTAAGTTTTCTCAAATTATATTTAGTTGAGAAAGCATTAATAGAAGTGAATTAATGAAGAGGTGGTTGCTTCATTACATAAGAACAGGTGGAACGTGTGGTCTCATGTCAAAGGTAGTTTTGAAGCACTGGTATTTAATGAGACATACTGAAAGGCAATAGAATTTATCCATGATTGGTTATCACTGTTCACTCTTAAAAAAAAAGGCAAAGTAATGAGAACTCTTCTGGGCACCATTTTAGTCCCCAGAATGCTTCTAATTCCCAATTTACCTTTTTTTCTGGATTAACAGGCAGTTTATCAATAAAGTATTGAACTGCAGCTAGCTATCCACTGTTTTCCCTGTAGGCATATCACTGGGATTTATACGTAATCGAAAATGATGAACAGAAATACCGTATATGTATGTAACACTTTTGAGGGTCCATTATAGCTATTTGTTATGGAATATAACATTAGGATTCTGGCTATGGTTAATCTTTTTTGACAACCAAGCAAATTCAATTAAAAAAAGGACACCCTAATTCATCTTGATGCTGTTGCCTATTATTTTACGTAAGACTGATTTTTGTATTAGTATCCCAAAATCAATTATTTATTGCCAAGCACTTTTCAGATGTAGCCTTCAGTTCCCAGAATTTCCCAGGGGTGAGTTTGGGAGGTTGAAAGGGAGAATGCATCCCGTGCAAGTGCAACCTTTATACAAATTCAGGTACTGTATAAATTGCCACGACTGGGTCTCTGCGTACTGAAGTCATGAAGTGAGACTTGAGAAGTCACTTGAAATGCCCTTGTTGCTTTTTCAGAACAGCAACTGAATGTATGTATTGCTTCAACCACAGAACGTTCCTGAAATATTTTGTTTGCTCAAGGTAAGAAATGTGGGGATCAGTACTGAATTTTATGACACTTTGTTGATCTCTGTGGAAATGTTATAGAAATATTAAGTATTTTGCAGTTGAGTCTGTTAGCAGATGATGGGGGGGGGAGAACATCTCTTCTTGACACATTAAAGTGGGTATGGTGCCTGGGTTGACTTCTCTCCTCACACGCCCCTCACCTCCATGATTTAGTTTTTCCACTTTTGGATCTGGATAGTAGCACTTCCTCAGACCGACCTGTTGTGTTTTTTCCTGTTCTTAAGCTGCTTTAACCCTGCTTGTTAGCTGTCCATTTTTGAACAGCCTCAGAAATGGACCTCCCCAAGTTGCAAAATGTAGATTGAGCCCAACTGTTCAGGAAAAATGACAGTAGATGCTGCATTTTAAAATATTTTGCCTTAACAATAAACTAGGAAAACAAATTCTTAACTGTTACAGATAAAAGTAATGCATCCCATGCCTCCTGTGTTTCCGGTCATCATTATTTATCAAAGACTGACAGGCAATTAAAAACCTCTTTTCCAGAATAATGTTTTATTCTGAGGATCATACACAATCACAATCTGGAATAACACAAGTGAAGTAATCCTAAAACTGAATGATCATTCTATTTTTCCAATCACAAGAAGTTATTGCCACAATTCTTTTTGCTACAAGCTTCATGCTTTCTTGTCAGATGGAAAACTGATTACAAAGAAACGCTGGAGAGCTTTTAGACGTTAAAAGAACATTTTACTGGCGATCTATCTCAGTGATGGAGCTAGAGTTGATCCTCCAGAGTTTAATTAAGCTAAGCCTGTGGATTTGAAGGAAAAAATAAAACATATAAGTATCAATACATAAAAAGAATGCATTGCAGGATCCAAAGAAAATCACATTTAAGTTCCCTGACCTTTCCCTACCACGTTTAGGTACTATCATAGCCACTTCCCATTTTTCCTCCGCTATTTGCACCAATGCAATATTATTTTTAATTCTTTCATCAAAATTCTAAAAATGAGCTAGAAGTTGGCTGCTGGATACTAAATTCTACCTGAAGATTTTTAGTACAGACTTTCCCAAGTTGTGTATTAATGTGCCTTACTACCTTGATCAAACACAGATATGACTTTACTTTAATGCATTATGCATTTCTTCAAGATACCATGAGGTCAACTGATAGCCAATACTAGACCACTACCAATAATTGGGTATCTTCAAAATGCGTCTTCTCATAAAGTTTAGATTATGCAGTATGTCAGGAATGTCCGACAAACCTGGAACTAACAGCTTACCAGAAGGCACACAAACAGGGAAAATCTTAAGTTTTCAGGATAAACTGCCATGCAATTATAGAAATCAGTTTTAAATTGTCATTCTGCATGGAATAATGTAGTTATCACTGTAAGTAAGCAATGTTTACTGTATAAATTAAGTTAAACAATTTAAATGCTTTCCTAACATTGTAACTATCACTCTCAAAAGCCCTCCAGCAATGATTCATAACAGTGCCTAAATGAGCTGTTCTCTTTCTCATGCTTCAAAAAGAAGCCTGCTTCCAATTTCCAGAGGAAGCTACATACCATTTGCAAATCGGCATTGCTTCAGCACCTCGCTGAACCCTTCACATAGCTTGAGATCAGCCTGGTTCTGAGCACACTCCAAGAACTGCTTCATCTCATACTGGCAAGGCGTGTATTGGGACTGCTGCATAGCAGGCTGGGTTGGCTGGGGCTCCTAAAGAAGAAATGCAAGCAATGAGACTGAGAATTGGAAGAGGGGAAGGGAGAGAATAACAGATCCTGAGAAGGAAGTCCAACCAGGACCTCTTCTTGTTACAAACTGCAAAAACGGGGAAAGTTCACATACACAAATTGTGGAATTCCATAATTTGTGGAATTCTCAGCCCTGCTGACAATTTCATGTAACTCCTTTCCTAATTAGCAGGCTTTATCCTCCATTTTTTTCAATTAAATGTCTCAAGCATTCCATATTTAATACAATTATGCTAATAACAGCAGCAGCCTGAAAAAGAGAATAAATGGTTTGCCTTGTAGAACACTATGAAGAAATGGACTCTTCAAAAAAGAGTAGCACTTCATGATAAAATATCATTTTTAAAGTACTACATGTCTTTCCCTTTTTGTTCTCCCTATTTATTAACTAGTTCACGATCTTTTTTGAAAGTATACATTTCAGAAAAGAAGTAATTTATTTTACCTGGTAAGTGATGTCAGGTCTTGCAGCTTCAGAGCTTCCACCCCCAAAGCCGCCAGTCATGGCATGTCCTAAAGTATGGCCCACAGCAGAACCTACAGCAACACCTGCAGCTGTGGTGGCCATCTGGGCCATCAGGCCAGGCTGCTTGGGGGCAGGAGAACCCACTGCTGAAGCTGGGGCTGGAGCTGGGACAGGAGCATGCGCAGCCATGGGTGGAGCTGATCGCATTGGTGCACGGCTATGAAAAGAAAGGGAGAAAACAGTTAAAAGTCAAGTATAGTATAATTCAAAATACCAGCTTCTTTCACACTTGAAGATTACTGAAGATACCTCTCTGCAGTATCTCTTGTATGTTGTCATGAACTGCTGCCACATTTCCTGCTATTTATTTTTTTGGCTTATATTCCACTTTTAATTCAGGAACTCAAGAGGCATACAGTACAGTTAGTTCTTGACTTACAACCATTCATTTAGTGACCACAGCACTGAAAAAGTGACCTATGACTATTTTTCATACTTATTACCTTTATTGTCAGAGTACAACATGTGTACAATGAGATTGGCTATTACGATCATTGCAGCATGCATGTGGCCACGTGATCAAAATCCAGGCAGTTAGCAACTGGCATGTACTTAAGTGACTGCATTATTCACTTAACTGCAAAAAAATGGTCACAGGGCAAAACTTACTTAAAACTGCTTTGTTTAGTGAAAGAAATATTGCATTCAATTGTGGTAGTAAGTGGAGGACTGCCTGCACTTACCACTTTTTGCTATTTTTCCCTCAAGCAACCACCCTATAAGGTAAACTGGGCTGGGAAAGGTCACGTTTCAGAACATACAGTCTGAAAGGACAAGATGAAGCACATCTGTGGTTTGCCAAAGCTTTCTGAGAACACTGAACCAGTATAGTATATTTGGAAACATTGCAATGAAATTCCAGCTGAAATTGGGAATTATTTTCCGAGTGCCAACCACATTCCCAGACTTTATCCACAGTTAAGTATATAAGTGAGGAAGCACACAATACCCGCTGTATCTTCTTAGTGTCTTGCACCATTACAACATATGAGAGACTCTGAAGCACTATAAACAACAATATTTATGTCAGTATTGTTCATGCTTTGACTTTTCCTTCTTTTAAGAAGCCTAAGATGAAAATTAAACAAATACAACTTGTTACCATTACCCTTATGTTCACATGAATCCACTTGTATCAGTCATACAATGTGCCTGTCACCTGGAACACATGTTTTCAGACATGCTGTATGAACCATCCTATGCCACACTAATATACTAAAGGGACAAATTTTTCATAGGTAAGATGAGGATCTCTTGTTCACAGAATAAGGTTAGAGTTGACTCGTTGGAGGCATCTGATTTTTTTCTCAAAGAAAAAGAACACTGATTTTCCCTACTGTAACGTTTAACTGAACTGTCAACATTACAAATTACAAAGCTGTGACTCTGTTAGATAAGTTAAATATTCACCTAGAGCTTATCTAATCTGCACTGCCCAGAAGACAAAAAAACACAGCTATGGATGATCTTTGGCGAAACTAGCTGACATTCATTTTGTCTGTCTTTTAATGAAAAAAAATGATAGAAAATGAAACCTACATTTAACAGGTCCATACACAAGTCACTCTGAATCATATATAGAAAGTAAGAAGATGTAATTTAAAGCACAATCTATATTACAATTTACAACTGCATTTTTATAATTTGCATTTACAATTGTAACTTTTATAAAACATGGAAGCCCGCAACTGCTCTTTTGAAGATCTAACTAAATTATGACATTTGACACATCTAATCAGTACAGGGAAGTCCATGCTTCTCCAGGATAAGCCTACAGTCAAGCAAGACTTTAGACAACTAGAATGTTTAAGCATAAATTCTATCTGTAGTTTTGGATATCCTATTTCCAAAAGGATATTGATGGATTAGAAGAGGTTTAGAGGAAGGTAACAAAAATTAAATGGGGATTTGAGATCATGTTCTCTAAGGTCAGGCAGGTGTTCAATCTGGAGCAAAGATGACTGACGGGAAACATATTAATTGTTAGTTACATAAAAAGGCTGCTATAAAGACAGTGAGGAACTCTTTTCTATTATGACAGAAACTAGGATAAAAATATTGGATTTATGTTGTGACTATCTTGATGCTGTTTAAACAACAGGAAAAAGCATTTTGGTGGTAAATTCTGTACTCATGGAATTTATGGGTTGTCCATCGAAAAGTAGCCACCACTCAGGTATGGGTTGTCCATCAAAAAATAGCCACCACTCAGGTATAATTTTCTGTACACTGCAGCAGGCTGGACTAGATTATCTTTCTGGTATCTTCCAATTCCATTTCCATGTTGCCATGATTTAACTCTTTTTAGATACTTTTGGCCTGGATGATTGAGTCTTCATCTATATGTTGCTTTTCATTTTGGAGAGAACCCCCCCTGCAGTCTGTATGGCAAGATTTGGTGCATTCCAACGACTCTCTGCCTACCCAAAATTTTCATTTTGACTGAAGAAGTTACTTGGATGAGTAACGAAACACCTCAATTTTAATAAACTCTGGTCCAGTTGCCATGATTTAACCTTTTTAAAATACTTTTGGCCTGGATGATCGAGTCTTCATTTATATATTCCAATTTCATTCTGTACACATCTATGGTGTTAATCTATCTTGCAGCCCACCACTTCCTTTTAACTAAGCCTGTGGTTTTGGTTTTTCGTTCTTTTCACTCCTCTGGACCCACTATTCCTGTTGCACACCATGGTATCCAATCAAATAAACTGAGTCCACTTTCAGCCCTCATGCCTCAACTCAGTAAGTATGGGTCAACCAACCTCCCACACAGGTTTGTTGAGTGGCAGCACTGAAGTTCACGAAGAGAGGTGTGTTTGTTGCCTTGATCCAGAGGTCTCCAAACTTGGCAACTTTAAGACTTGTGGACTTCAACTCCCAGAATTCTCCAGCCAGCTATGCTGGCTGGAGTATTCTGGGAGTTGAAGTCCACAAGCCTTAAAGTTGCCAAGTTTGGGGATTCCCTGCCTTGAACTAAGCCAGTTTGGTGTAGTGAGGAACAGGCTTGGTGAGAAAGCAAGAAGCTTCCTTTAGACCTAAAAGCCACTTGAGTGACTTTGGGTCAGTCAGTCTCCCTCAGCCCAGTCCGCCTCTCAGGGTTGTTGTGGGGAAAATATAAAGCAGCAGCATGAAGTATGGACCGCGAAATGGATGGCATATATAAGTTTTATAAATAAATGTAATAAAAAACAATGTTTGCCGCCTCTAATTGTATATATAAAAAGGCAGGATAAAAAAAATCCAATAAATAAGAACTCTCCCTCGTGCAACCGGCACTTTCCTTTTTTAAAAAAATTCCGCCCGCCATGTTCTTTTTCCTCTGCCTCTCTCAGCCCAACCCCCGGAGAGTCTCCTCCCAGCTCTCCAGCCCTCTCAAAACGGCCTTCTCATCCGCTCTCCCTGACGGGTCGCCGCCGCTCCGGGTCACGTGATAAGGCAAGTGACAGCCTGCGCCCCCACTCCAACCCCCCAAGCTTCCCTCAACGGCCTTTCAATGCACTCGCATCCGAAACCCGCCCCCTCCCCTCCCCCGAGGCCCGTTTAAAGTTCACCCTTGGCTGCCTCCCGTCCTGTCCGGATTTTGCAAGCCCGGATTCGCTCCCCTTTTGGCTGCATGCCCCCTCTCACCTGGCGGGTGGCGCCATCCGGGACGTTCGGCTTCGGCTCCCCCTCGGCATGATGATTCACGGACGAATGCTCAACCTTCCTTCCCCTGCAGCGGCTTCTCTCCTCCTGGTCGACCGTATCTTCCCCCTCACCGAGGCGTCCTCCGCGTTTTGCGATGTTTCTTTTTTTTTTTCCCACTTCCGTCCCAATGACCACTTCCTCCAGGCCCAAGGTCACCGAAGCCGCTTCGCCTCAAAGGGCATGCGCGATGACGCCACCGGTTCTCCGCGGCGGAAGACCTCGAAGTTTGTGGGAAAGCGAGGAAGGCGTCGGCGCTTTGTTCACGTAATCGGGGCGCCCCCCCCCTCCGAGAATGACGCCAAGGAAATCTAAATATGAGGGCCAGGGTCCGTCTCTGTTTCTTTGGACTTCTGCTCAAAAGCCTTTAACTGTATAATAACGGGAGGAACCTTGGAGATCCTAGACTTCTTGCCTGATTTCCCCCTTCCTCCTAAGTGCTCTTCAGATGCGCCAGACTTCAGCTATAGTTGTCATTTAGCATTTAGCACAGGGGTCCCCAAACTTGGCAACTTTAAGACTTGTGGACTTCAACTCCCAGAGTTGAAGTCCACAAGTCTTAAAGTTGCCAAGTTTGGAGACCTCTATTTAGCATATTTGGAGAGCCTCAACAGAGAGAAGGCTGCAGATATTTTAGTCAGGATGCTAATAAGAAAAGCCTTCCTTTCCCCCCTCCTTCCTCACACAGTGTAGACATACACTGGAATGAATACCATATGTACAGGTAGTCCTCAACTTACAACCATTCGTTTAGTGACCGTTCAAAATTAGAATGGCACTGAAAAATGTGACTGTTACGACTTTTGCAGCCACTTTTTTCCTGCTTTTTCAACCTCAGCTGTGCCGTGCAAATTTCACTCTGATTCACTCTGGCAAGAAAGATCATAAAATGGGGCAAAACTCACTTAACAAATGTCTTACTTTGCAACAGAAATCTTGGGCTGAATTGTGGTCATAAATTGGGGATTACTTGTAGTTTTGGGAGCACTAGACCACCTCTTCTTTCCTTCATTGCCTATCTGCACTAACCAGAATTTTAGGCTTTATCATAATTTTAATAATTCTAAAGGAGGCATGGATGCCATGATAAAATACTAATACCATCTTTTTAATAAAGGTGATATTAGTGTTTTAGCATGGCATCCATGCGTCTTTTAGAAATTCAGGAAACCATGTTTAGCGAAGACCATTTCAAGTTCAAAAACTGGCCTTTTCAGCAAGGTTGAAAACAATAGCGAAGTGTATTCTGGAAGTCCTTGAATATATTTGCAAGTTTTAAGCAAACGTGGCTGGGAAAGAGAGTGCTGTAATGTAAGTCAAAAATTTGCCATTTGCAGAATGCTATTGTGGGGGTGGGGGGGAACCTCACTTCTAGAGAATGAAATATTTGGGGGAATATTAAAAGAGGCAGAATATTATATTTCCCCTAAAGGAGAAACATGTTCTTAAAGGCAGAAAACAGCCGTCTTCCTGATGCAGGAAAACAGCCTCAAGCAGAAACCTGAAGTCTTTATAGAGATGGATATTTTGTACCCATGAAGAAAGCCAGGCCTTCCTATTCATAAACAAAATGTCAAATCCAGCCTTCTATGGGGAGCTGCCTTCAGCCACAGCTCCTAAGAAGGCTGGAGCAGATGGGATTAAATCTACATTCCCCATCTAGCTGCAAAGACAGCACATTGACCTCGCAGCCACAATGGAAGTCAGGCAACAATTAGAATATTAAAAGAGCACACTCAAGCACAGGTCAAAATACATTTCATAAGGAATAGACATCTCAATCACCAAGCTCCAAAAAAATGTATAAAAGCCTACCTATCCCAACCCCATTTTGTCAGCCACCCCAGAAAAATACTACTGTCACTGAAGTTTCTGGCATCCAAGTAAATTGAAACCACCTTCCCTGCAGCCAGCATCTGTTTTATTTCCAGTGTCTTTCTCCCAGCTTGGAACCACAGTTTTTTCTTCCAACATTATCTAGAATCAATGTTTTCTATTGTTCAATTCTTGCATGTAATCAATGTCTAATCACTTGCTTTCTGATGTATCACATATACTGAATATATTATGTTTCTGTACTCTATATAAAAACTTAATCCCCCCATTGCTTTTTAAGAGTGCCTGACTTCTAACTTCTAATCAATATTTTTATTAATCTGCTTTCTAATGCATCACATTTACTGTCAAATGTATCATTTGACACCACTGCCTTAATAACCTTCTTTTATTTTGCATGAAGTACTTGGGATTCATACTGAGCGTGGGGGGAAGTAACTGTACAAAAATTAGTATCTCTCTTCTAAATTCAGGGACCATGTTCTTTTCAGTTCCAAACCAACATGTGTACCTAAGTTTTAAAGGCAACAATTCATCCAATGTCCTTTTCATTCAGTTCTTCACTCAGGTCTATCAAGAACAGCTATTTTTTCCTAGAGCATTGATTTTCAAAGCATGATCTGAAGACACCTGAGTAATCTGTTATCTCTCATATAAAAATGGAAAATATGTAATCATGCTAAGAGTGGAACAGAAGTGCCCAGATTTGGTGTTATTGAGAAGAAATGGTTTCTAGGTAACACAACAGGGAACTGAAGTGGACGGAGACTCTGAAACACAGCAGCATACACTGAAGAGAGGTTCTTCAGCTACAGAGTAGCTGCAGTCAGAGATTGTGAGAAAAGATGCTCAGCAGGTGACCATTTCTGGAGTCTGAAAAAAAAGAAACAAAAGATGCCTTGAATCTGCAGCCCAACCTTGCCCAGTGTTGGCAGCAATAGACCTGTGGAAGCAAGATCTACTGCCTTGGTGAAATAATGCATTTGTTGGAGCCCTTGAGGGTACCCATTCAAGATAAGACTATGAATTTATGTGCAGTTAAATAATTACTTGACTGCATCTATAGAATCAAAAGGAGCAGGAATGAGAAATACAGCAGCAGGGGAAGGCAACTTTTCATTTTGGCCTACAAAGGGCATATCTGCAAAGGGCATTTTACTCCTCTGTGTGAAAACATGGAAATTAGATGTTTTCATTATTTGGCAGGATCCCTATTTACTTGGGAAAACATTCCAATCTTCAACAATCAAAGAAAAGAGCTGGTTTTCCAATTTAAAAAGGTTTCACTGTATGAAAGACTTCTGAAGGCCGATTGTACCAGCAGTATAGTTTACAAGGGATGTTTTAGACTATCCTCTTAATGGTATCAAAATGAGATGAGCAAGGAAGTGAAAACATCTCCAGAACTGTACTAGGAAGAGCTTAATCCTACTAATGTATTTTGTAAAACACTGAAAAGCACATGCATTTATCAAGGAACAGCTTCCCAATTTTACCAGAAAGCAACCTGCTAGAGAATTAGGACTGATTGGGACGCATATGAAGAAGGAAAAACTATATCAGTGTTTCTCAACTTAGCAAATTTGAGAGGTTTGGACTTTGGCTCCCAGAATTTCCCAACCAAGTAATGGGGAAAGCTGTGAAACACTGATCTACATTGTGGGTCCTTTAAGACTGAAGTGGAATGTATATGTATTGTCACTCAAAGGAAAGGGAAAGCTTAACTAGACACCCAAAGTGTATTTTGGAGAGATCAGAAATACTGGGGAAGATGAGGGCTTCTGGCAGCATATCTATTATTATAAATACAGTCAAAGCTCCCTTATTATTTTCCCAATCATTGCTTCATCACTGGAGGTTTTTCAAAAATAGACCTGACACAACTATTTGTCTGGGATAATATAAGGCTCTTGTCTTGAGTGATTCTACAATTCTATTGCCCTCGAAATGGCAGGGGAGCACAAAGAATGCAAAGGGGGCAGGTAAAGGAGGGGGCAGCCTTATTCCCGTGACTATCAACCGTGCAGCCTGGGGAAGGCAGACACTGTAACTTATCCCATCTGAAAGGCTCCCAGATCGGGGAAAGCTCTGAGAGCGGGACGATGCTTGTTCGAACCGCCAGCAAAGCCCCGCACCTTAGCGTTGGCTTCTGCGCGTTTTCTGGGTTGCAGAGGGGCAGATCTAGGTCCTCTCCCCGGACGCTGCTGCAGGCGACGTTTAGCTAAGCTAGCGCGAATCTTGGCGGTGATCTTCCGTTCGTGGCCGGCCGGGACGCGCCAATTGGTGCGCTGTTCCCTGGAGCGGCGGCTGCGGCCCTTCCCGCCGGAGCCGGGACCCCGCGGGCCATCGCGCCACGCCCGCTCCCGCAGCCGCGCCACGCGCTCCTCCTCCCACTCGGAGTCCTCTGACCCAGAAGAGGGCGCCGCTACTACGGACGCCCTTGAGCCGCTCCGCCCGCTTCGCATGGCGGCGCCTGGGCTTCGCCTTCCGCCCCGAAATGTTGTCTGTCCCGCTTCAGTCCAGTCATTAGACGCGGCCGAGGCGGGTCCTTCCCACCTGCGTCACAGAGCCGGATCTTAATGCTGTACCTTTCTCCTGCTCTCGGAGTTGCCGTGGTGACGCAGTTCTGAGGTTAAAAACTGGGAGAGCTGCAAATCTATCATCTACAATACAGGTAGTCCTCAACTTAGGACCAGAATTGACCCCCAAATTCCTGTTGCTAAGTGATTTTAGCCTCTTTTTACGACCTTTCTGCCATAGTTATTAAGTGAATCATTGCAGTTGTTAGTTAACATGGTTGTTAAAGTTAATCTGACATCCCCGCTGACTTGTCAGAAGATAACACAAGGTGATCACATGATCCTAGGACACTGCAACTGTCATAAATAGGAGTCAGTTGCCAAGAGGCTGAATTTTCATCATGTGACCATGGGGATGCTGCAGTGATGATCATAAGTACAAAAACCGGTAATAATTTTTTTCAGTGCTGTGTAACTTTGAACAGTCTCTAAATCAACTGCTGTAAATTGAGGACCAACTTTGGCAACTTTTAAGAAGTGTAGATTTCAACTCCTGGAATTCTGGGAGCTGCAGTCCACACATCTTAAACTTCCTGAAGTTCTGAAACACTCTTCTATAAAGAAGATGAAAATATTTATGATTTGTGCTGTTAATTTAAGTCTGTGTTTAAAGTATCATTACAGTTCGAATTTTCATTCTATATGGGAGTCACAAATGAGAAAGAAGTGCATTTTTAATTTTTTTAAAAATGAAAACTTTCAGGTAAATATTGAAAAGTCTGTTACTTTACAAACAAGACAAAAAACCCTTGGGGTTTTTTCCTTGTGTAGAATTGTGTACATAAGAATGTACAGTACAAAGACAAGCCAAAACAATACAGAGAAGCCCTTGGTGAATATTTTTCATTAGGTACTCTGGAAATTATCAGCAGAGCCATCTTTGTTTGGCACAAATAAGGCTCTGTTGTTCAAGTTCTAGTCACAAATTTTATCTCCATGTTTCCTCATTATTAGTTGACAAGCTACCTCCTGCTTAAAGCACATAGAACAGTTACAAAAGAATACTCAAACTGCAATGAAACCCACTAGAATCTCTTTGTTTCTTTGAGCTAGTGAAATGAGACTTCACTTGAAAGAAAACCATAACAGCAACCTTGCTGGAAGCCATCAAAGCTTTTTCTAGACCAGCACTTGGTTTCTCAAAGTAATTAAGCACATGTCTCTGCAGATGAGATTGCCACTGCTGTCTGTCCCACAGCTTATATTCAGAGGTATGCTAACTGACCCAGAGATGATAGAGTCTTAAGCCATTGAGCGATCTGTCCTCCATGGATTTATCTGATCACCTTTGAAACTGGTCGTTACCGTGCATCACAAACAACCACGAATTCCACAGCATAATTATGTGTTCTATTAAATACTTTCATTTGTTCTCATTCCAGTCAGTTATATTTGGTAATTCTTGGCTATAGTGTTTGAAGGAAGGCACTCCCTACCTGCTTTCCCCACAGCATGCATGCTTTTATACTGGCAGAGCACAGGAGAGAATTTAACAGGGCAATCAACTGGCTTATATGGCTTCATGCTAGAATGCAGTAAAAACTCTTGATCTAGTTGTGGTATGTCATGTATCTAAAAATCTTTAGGTGAATTCAAACCTTGATACTACCATAACCACACCATGTTTAGCATCTGGGAATTTCTCTGGAGGTTTTGCTACAATGCCTGACCGATTCCACTTCCAAAATACCAGTATGTCAAAAGTGACTTGGATAGCTCCATTACTGTTAGCAGAAAATACTATGCCATGGATTCAACCACATATCCAATCATTTTTCCTTTATTGAATTATAGCATGTAAGGGTTAGGTTTATTATTACTAAATATCTAGCCCAGTGTTGCTCTTACTGCAGGAATCTTCTACTACAGCAGGGGTGTCAAACTCATTGTCAAACTCTCATGTGACATATCATGACTTTTTCTCCCTTTGCTAAAATGGGGGTGGGGATGGGCAGCGTGTGACGCATGCAGCCCATGGGCCGCGAGTTTGACACCCCTGTACTACAGTATCCTTAACAGATGGCCATGCAGCCTGTGTTTCAACACTTCCAGCACTCTCCCCAAGGCATTCTGTACCATTGCTTTTTCTTCTTCTGATGACTCACCAAAATCTACTTTATTAAACCTTTGTTTCTTGTCTTACCAGAACAAGTTGGTACTGCCTTCTACATGGTGCCTTTTCAACCCTTTCACGGGTTACAAAAGTGTCCAAATCTCTCTCTTTCTGCAAGACAGGTTATTTTTGAAAACAGCACAAGAGAATTCTGAGAGAAAATGAGCGAGCTGCTCTTTATTTTTCTTCCTTTGAATGGTATTTTATTTATATCCCACCTTTTATAGTATTTTTATAAATAACTCACAGCAGTGAACTAACACTCTTTCCTCCATCTATTCTCCCTACAACCCTGTGAGGTGGCTTGGGCTGAGAGAGAGAGCGCACATGGGAGACAGGGAGAGAGAGTGACCGAGTGATCCAGTTTCCCAGAACCTTTCATACCAAAGGCAGGACTATAACTCACAGTCTCCTAGTTTCTAGCCTGGTGCTCTACAAACTATAAAATCGCACTGAAGGTCGGAAGCAGGGCTAGGATGTGCACTACCAGAGCACTTCTGGGAAAGGGGTTTGAAATCTCCAGTTCTGACCTACTGCAATGCATTTGATTCAGCTAGTTAGTTTATTCAATAAGCCGCAGCTGAGCAGCTGAGCTATTGTGTGTTGCAAGCTATGCCAAATGCCCGGTCACAAAATCTTAACCCAATAAATCGCAGCTTGTGAGACCAAGAAACAAACCCGGACAACGATAGAACACTCGCATTCCTTGTTTCAAACTCTCGCGATGCCGTTAATTCTCAAGAGGTAGGTGGGCGGGGTTGCCTCCCGCGCTCGCGAATGATTGGTCAGCCGGTTTCGGCTCTGTTACGACGGGAAGCGCCACGTTCTGCTCGGAACAGGAAAAAAAAGGAGAAGAAACACCCATGGCCCGGCAAGCCGCCGATGCCAGGAGAAAGTGGGCGTGGTTTTACTTACGGCGGCAAGCCAATAAACGAGTGGTGCGCGCGCTCCGCAATTCGGCGTGGTGTGGCGTGCCCTGCGCGCGCACAGGGGCGAGGAGTCTTCTGCCGGGTCCGCCTAAGCGAGGGCTGGGCTAAGATGGCGGCGCCCGTCCTGCTGCGAGTCTCGGTGCCGCGCTGGGAGCGGGTGGCCCGCTACATCGTGTGTCTGGCCGGGATTATTCTTTCGCTCTACGCCTGCCACCTGGAGCGTGAGAAGGGTCGCGACCTCCAATACCAGGCACTCTGTGACCTCAGCGAGCGTGTCCGGTGCTCCTCTGCCATCTCCTCCAGGTCAAGCAAGCGGGAGAATACGGGTGGGGGTTGAGGCGGAAGCCGCCACGAAATGTTTGGGATTTGCTCCGTTGGCTAGCCGTGATTGTGCGAAAGTTAGGAGAGCTGCTGAGTGTTTGTAGAGTTGCTCATCCTTTCTCCAAAATGATTCTGATTCAAAATCACTAGTCCCTCAAGTTTTGGGTGGGTATTTCCTCAGCCCTGAGGCTTTGCCTAAAACCCCTCCGCGATTGAAAACTTATTCACTAATCGCAGAAATAAGTCATTCCCAATATTAATTTCTCTTCCTAAAGTCTCCCTTGTTAATCATGTTGGCCTCTGTTACAGAGCTGTTAATCACAGCTGAAGATGCAAAGGGTATTGATTGTTTTTCTGGATCAGTTTCCTTCAGATCAGAATGATGAATGTTACTTTTAATTAACAAGAAAGGAAAGAAAAGGGAGAAAGGAAACATTAAAAAGTAATGAGATGAAAAAGCTTAGCATTGCAAATCAGCAAAACACTGTAACATACCAACTAGGTTAGTTAAGCAGTGTTAATATTACTAGTATTACTACTAGTTACTAATTTACTAACAAAAATTGGTTTTAATGAGAACTCCATTTATCAAACGTATTTGATAATGGCAGATCTGTGAAACCCATTGTAATTGCCAATCATTTCCTGTTTATATCTTGTGAGTGACTTTTTAGGGAGCTTCAAGTCTTTACAACTGAATTAAATGGAACAGCTCCATGAAAGCTCAGAACATTGAATTAGGATCTTTCCATTACTTTAGCATGTTAAATGTTGTCTCCGGTGTAGTTTGCTAATCAGGGTTGATAAATTGATTTTATGCTTAGCACCTAGATGTGCTTGAAGGAGAGCATGTGGTTGTTGAATGGACTGAAGCAGAGAATTGAAAGAATGGGGTGAGGCTGCAACACTAATGTGGGTGTGAACCTGAACTATTTTTACTTTGGCTGTATACTGTGTAGGCTTCAAGAATCGAAAGCTTGTGATAAGTTTTTATCTGGTGATGTCTGCTGACCCTCCCTGAATGAACTGAGTGGGTGGTTTGTAGAAATTAGGGAAAGGAAACATTTAGAAAAGTCAGGTGTATGTGGAGGAAGGCTAAATTCAACAATGCCTGTAGGTGTCTCTAAAGTATGAGTATACTATTGCTTACTAGCAGAATTTCAGTAGAGTGTTGGTATGGAAACATTTGGGGCCAAATGCTGAGTAAAGGTTTCTTATGGAGCTAAGTGTCAGGATTCCAACCACAGGAATATTTTATGAGTTGACACTAAGCCTGATGCAAATAGTAATAGCAAATAGTAAAGAAGGTTCCTGTCAAATGAAGTCCATTTGTGCAAAGCATGTATTTTATTATGGCTAGATAGATGTTCCTGCTCCAAAAAGATTTATCACTTAACAATAAATACTTTGTGTCTTGAACTTAAGTGCTGAAAGTATTGAAAGAAGCTCAAGTTGGACATCTGCTGACAGTCTTAGATATTGTTAGATATTGCTTGGTGAAGCTTTTAAGTTTACTCTCAGGAATAAAAGTTCTCAATTTTGTTATGCAGGTATTTTCCAACTTCTGTATTAAAAGTAAGGGTCAAAATATTCTTGCGTACCACTGCATTTATAAATGCCTATCATTGGTAATATTGTTTTTCCATACTACTGTGTACTTGCAATCATGTAATTTTTACAGTATTCACACAACTATTTATAAATTCAGTAATGTTCAGTCTACTTTAGCTTAGTGGAGAACAGTTTTTGTAGATGGCAGATTTATAATACTTGCAAGATCTCAAACAAAATTACATTAAAAGTTCATGTTTTTCAATTCAAAGCAGTAGCCTCAACTTTACATTGTTTACATTTGTTGACTTAAAATTGGAAAAATATTTTTGCCACTGCTTTAAGTGCTGGATATTGGGTTGGGTTTTTTTTAGGTTCAGAACCAAATTATGTTCTTTTCAGGTTGTGTTGGTAATTGCTGAAAGCAGCCAGTGATTTTTTTCTGTGTATATGTACTTTGCCAAAGATAGATTAAATCCATTTTTGTAATAGAATCCTTGCTGTTTGACTTATCATTCCCCCTCCCTCAAATGCTTCTCTGACAATACAATATCTTTTCAGCTGATATTATCTTTTCTGTTACGTTCAGAGCTAAATTGCCTAATAAGATATAGTGAGAGTCTTTGACCCCTATTTCTAGTTGGCCAATAAAGATTTCCCAATGAGACTGACCTCTCTTCGCTTTTCTCTTAGAGAATCTCTGCCATGTTCTGGTTTGATTGGATTTCACCTAATGTACATCAGTTTTAATTAACAGACAATTAGTGCTATCATAGTTAGCTGGGTTGGAGAGTAGGATGTCAAATCTAAAGGGTCAATTCAAAATCAGAATAACCTCCGGCTAGAGCAGGCATGTCCAAAGTCCAGCCCTGGGGCCAGTTGTGACCCGTTTTCAAATTTCGAGCAGCCCGCAGCCTCTTTTCCCAGCCAGCTCAGCCTGTCACTCATCCCCGCCTGCTGGCGTTTTCCCCTTCACTGCACAGCGGTTCCTGTGAATGTCAGGCTGAATGGTCAGCCCTCACACATTTTCACCTCACCAAATCTGGTCCTCCTTGCAAAAAGTTTGGACACCCCTGGGCTAGGGTCTAGTCAGAAAAACTAAGTAAAATAAAGGAATGTCAATCATATAAGGCGACTACAGAAATGATGAGAACAGCACTAGTGAACCACTTTAGCTGGAGGACTACATTCATTTTTCTACCGACCATGTATTAGTAATAAATCTGGGGAATGTTTAAAAAACCAGCGTTTAGAACCAAGAAGAGCTTTTTGCTCTGTTTCATCTTTTCTGCCACTTATTTGCTTTCTTTGCATTGAGAAAAAGGAACAGGGCAAGGATTCGTTCGCTCTTCTGCGTTGCACACCTGATTAGTTGATTTTCTTCTTTAATGAAAAAGGTCCTTTTCAGGAAACAAATTAGCAGGGGAAGACATGTCACCCCCCTGCATTATTAGGCTTGTGGGAGATTAGATCATGGACAAAGACAGAGCAAGTCCTGGTTTCTTCCTTTCTTTCTAGAAATTAAGTAGCATTGATTATTTTCTAGCTCTGCATCCCTGCATCAGTCCAGAAATCCTGAAACCAATCCGTGGACCACTTGCAAAGAGTTTCTAAATTATGTGTGTCATTAAGTTTCATAGGAGTAGGAATACTTGGTTCTGAGTTCCCTTGAAACATGCAAAGACTTACATTTTTAACAGAACTGCAGACACCTCGTATGCATATAGAACAGGTAGTCCTCAACATATGGCCACAATTGAGCCCAAAATTTCTGTGGTTAAGTGAGACATTTAAGTGAGTTTTACCCCATTTTATGACATTTCTTGCCAAAATTGTTAAGTGAATCACTGCAGTTGATAAGTTAATAACTTGGTTGTTAAGTGAATCTGGCTTCCCCATTGACTTTGCTTGTCAGAAGATTGAAAAAGGGTTCACATGACCTCGGGATGCTGCAATGGTCATAAATATGAACCAGTGGCCAAGCATCAGAATTTGAGAACATGATCATAGGGATGGTGCGTAGGTTGTAACTGTGAAAAACGGTCATGTCACTTTTTTCAGTGCCTTTGTAGCTTTGATCAGCCACTAACTAAATGAACTGTTGTAATCAAGGATTACCTGTAATTACCATATTTTTCGCACTATAAGACGCACCCCCCCCCAAAAAAATGGGTGGAAATGTCTGCATTTTATAGAGCAAATGTTACTGAAGCCCTGCCCACCCACCAACCTCCACCCTTTAACCTCTGCCTCCCAGCAATTTGCCTCCTTGCAGCAAACAGCTGGTTTCTGCACATCCCGTTTTTGGTCTCCACACTTCCTGTTTTCAGCCCATTCCAGGCAGCAGAGCCACCTAGAACGGGCCAAATATGGGGCACACGGAGGCGGTGATAGACAGTGATTGGCAATGGTGGCAATGGGTGGCAATGATCCCTGCAACCTGGAACAGCTGGTCGTCTGTATTCCGGGAGGCTGATCTAACCGCCAATCAGCTGCTCATGCTAATCAGGCTGTGCTGAAGTTGTCAAGGCTGTTTGCTGCAAGGAGGCAAATTGCTGGGAGGCAGAGGCAGATTTTTCTTCTTGTTTTCCTTCTCAAAATTTAGGCGCATCTTATAGTCTGGAGCGTCTTATACTCCAAAAAATAGGGTACTTTTCATGTTTGCTGTGCCTTGAAAGAAAATAGTGCCAGCCTTGCCTTGCAAATCCAGAATAGTTAGTAACGCTGGCTTCATTTGTGTTTTAAGTTAGCCATTTGTAACTAAAACATGTTAAATATTGTACACACCCTCTTTTTGTTTGCCTAGCTTCCTATAGGTTGACAAGGGAACTGGACATTTTCAGCTCTTTACTAAATTCAAGGTTGACAGATTTCTGGCAACAGCAGCACTTGTACAATATCTCTTCGGGGTTGAATCTTGGTGTTCTCCTGCATGTTGTAGTTATTGTTAGAGAGGGCATCTTCTACAAGTATATTTTCAGAAGTTGAGTAACATCTGAATATTTTACAGCTATAAGAAACTTGAACATTTGTGTGCAACACCCCCCACCCCATTTCCAGTAGTTTTTCAGTTTAGAATTGGGAAATGTCTGTAAAATTGTAAACTGGTTGAAATAGTGGTGCAGGAAAGGTGTGACACTTAGAGAGGAAAAATAATTGTGCCTATGGATTTGTTTTGTTTGATTTCTTGTTATGGATATATGACAAACAGATCAAACTGGATTTTAATTTTGAAAAGATTTGAACTGAAACTG
This sequence comes from Naja naja, assembly GCA_009733165.1. Taxonomy (NCBI): domain Eukaryota; kingdom Metazoa; phylum Chordata; class Lepidosauria; order Squamata; family Elapidae; genus Naja; species Naja naja. Next base: position 24,074,805 of record CM019148.1, on the reverse strand, counting down.
GTAGAGCCAGTATCAAGTAATTTTAGCTAATCAGACTTAGGCAAGAAAACAGATTGTATTTTTTTGTATACAGTAATCTAAGAATAATGTAACATAACCTTCCAGTCCGGTTATGGAGTGTTATTTAGATCTGTATTCATTAGTTTGCACATTAAAATAATGCTAGTTTCTAGTCTAATCCTCTCTGTGAAAAGTAACTGGACATACGGCTTTGGCTAGATTTGGGCAAAAAAGGGTTTGTCTAGCTCTGTCTCAGTAAACAAGTATATATGTACTGTATATTTGAAAGCAAATCTTGTGGGCTACTGCAATATGTGTAGATCAGTAAAGGTCAGACAAGGACAGAACAGCCCTTTCCCACTTGTTTCATTTGTCCTTAAGTTACTGCCAGCCTTGTTGGTTTCTAGTCCACTTGCCTGTGGATCTGTGTTGTTCAATTAAAAAAAGCTTCCAAATATTTGGTACCGTGATCAGAAATCCAAAAGTTGTTGCCTGCAGCTTATGATCAGAAAGGAACAATACAGAAGGAAAAAAAAGTCAGAGGAAAAAAGTAAGTATCTCTTGGTTACTAGTTCCACATGTAGTAATGAAAGGATTGGGTCTAATTAAGTGGAAAGGCTGTTGCTGCTTCCTTTCATTTCATGGCTGCTGATGGCAATTGGTAGGGATCTCTCAAATGTGTATTTGGGCATGATGAAGAATGCTTGAGTGTAATGTCTTCCCCCTCTGACAGTACGAATAATGGTGATTTTGTTGGTGGTTATGTCAACACTCTAGGAACTGGAAGATTGTGAGTTTTAGTCCTGCCTTGGGCACAAAACCAGTTGGATAACCTTGGGCCAGTCACTTTCTCTCAGCCATAGGAAAAAAACAGTGGCAAGCCACTTCCAAAATTTTGCCAAGAAAATTGCAGGGATTTTCCAGACTTTCATCAGGAGTCAACCCTGAACAAGAATAAAAAGTGGAAGAATCAGTGGACCAGCTAATCAGCTGCTGCAAAAAGATTGCACAGACTGACTAGGAACAACAGTGTGACTAAGTAGCAACAATGCTTCATTGGAATATTTGCAAGAAATACCATTTGCCTGCAAACAAGAACTTGGTGGGACCACAAAATAATAGAAAGAAATAGAAAATGATGAAGCTAATGTTCTCTGGGAGTTTAGAATTCAAACAAGCACCTGCCATATAACACTCGAGTCTTAGCAATTATTAGTAAAAAAACCCCAAAAAGTCTGGATTGTGGATATGACAAAAGAAAACAAAAATAGTACCAATAGTAAGGGATTCCTTGGGTGCAATCCCAACACATCTGTAACACTATTTGGTATTGACAAAATAACCATCAGTCAATTGCAAAAGGCAGGTTTACTTGGAACAGGTTACATCTTATCACAGTGCCTTTAATATTATTAAACCACAATAGCTGCCTATCTAGGTAATTGGGAAGGACTCAGTGTGGTGGTGGATAAAAATGCCAAATCTAGTCTAAACATCTGGCTGTGTGACTAAGTGTACTAGTAATAATATTAGGTGCATATTCATGTAGTCCTCATCATTTGTCTATTTGTTAGGTTATAGTCAGGCTGATATTTATGTTATATAATAGCATTGACAAAATGTATGAAGTTTCAAAGATACATTTTCTAATGAGTTGGGCCACAGTTTTGCTTGTTCAGATACTTTGTGAATGTTCTAGTGGAACAGTTAGGAAATGTGAACAGTGCAGCCCAAACACATCTGGTGGTCATAAGGTTGAGGCAGGCTGTTCAAAAAACAAACAAACAAACCAAGAAACTCATTTGCTTGTTTCATCAAATACTATTTTTCTAACTCTGAACTCTCTTTGTTCCACTGAATGTCTGCTCCTTTCTCCAAATTTTGGATATGTTTTTGCTCTCCATAAACCTACTGTTTATCTAGAAATTATCTTGTAATTCAACTGTTAAAAATAATATAAAAATTTATTAAAATACATTCACAGACAGGGACTCCTTGGGGTCCCATCAGCCGGGCAATGCCTGCTGGCGGTCCCCCGACGACGTGCCTACTCTGTCGCGGTCCCTGAACTCTGGAACCAACTTCCCCTGGGGCTCCGCTTGGCCCCTGACCTCCGCACCTTCCACCATGACCTGAAGACCTGGTTATTTGACCAATCCGGGCTGTGACCCATGGGTGGGGTGTTTTTAGATTTTGGTGGTTTTTAAGTTTTGTATTAATTGGGACCATTAGTTTAATTCTTTTTTAAATATTTATTGTGTTTGTTTTATTGTAGCCCGAGTCTTGAGATGGGGCATATAAGTTCCATTAATAAATAAATAAATAAATAAATAAATAAATAAATAAATAAATAAATAAATAAATAAAATAGAGAAAAATACTTTAACAGTGGTTGTTATACCAGGATTCGTTCATAAACTGATTTCTATTCCTGATTAACTTATCCAGGCAGAAGTCTGGAAAGGCATTATTAATTGGCAATTGCCATCTTCCTGGAAGTTTGCATAAAAGAATTGGACCCAAATGATGATGATGTGAGGTTTTTTGGACCAGAAGTTGACATTTCAGCACAATTCCTCACTTCAACTCCAATTTTTTTTTACCACGGACATTGAAAGCTGTTGAGAGCATTGCTATCTCTATTAATTCATATAACCCCTTTCACAATCCAATCACAGAGCCTACTCAGAAATCAAACCACAGGACCTTAATTTAATGTGCCTAAACCATTGGGAAAATTTCACTTAGATGTTAAATCAATCCATTATCAGTACCATAAAATGTTTGTGTTAATATGCTTTGACCTAAAACAGAAGCTTTTGTTTAAAAGAAAATTACTTAGTGGCCTTAAGGCAATTAATTTGCTCTCTTGAATAATATCATGAATTTTCTTTGAGTTTGACTGATGAACAATCTCAAGATACATAGGTGGTTTATATAAATGTGACGACATCTAATTCCTACTCTTTGGAGTGAGGTCCCCCAAACATCCAGGTGGCCCCCTACTGCTTGTGTTCAGAAGGCCTTTGGCTAGGGGAAGCCCCTTCCATGGAATGGGTGTGCTTTGTTACTGCATCTTTTGTCATCATTTTCCTTATTTTTACTGTTATATTTTTTTGCTTTTTTACTTATTAACTGCCTCTTGTTTCTGGGACCCAGGCAATGTATAAATGTAACTAAATAGAAAAGATATGTAATATATGTCAAATATATAAGTATAGAATTTGCCTTATCATATATTTGACAACTGGATCTCTCCACCCAGTATTCTCTGCCCAGCCTTTTGTAAATTTGCTACACTCCTGAAATTTTGTATTGAGTACTATTTGAGTCGTGTGTTATTTAATCATGATTTATTGAATCAGCCCCAGATGGCTAAGCTAAGCCAACATGCTAAGTCATTACTAATGAATTCATTAGCCACATTACTGCAATCCATTCTGCACAGCTAAACAGTGTCCCTATTCAATGTACCATCTATTCCCCCATCTGCAATTGTTCTCCTTGGAGATGCCAGGATCAAAGCATGTCTCTTATACATAAAACATGTGTTACTTCACTAGCATCTTTTTAATTCCTAGGATGGGGCGGAAGAGAGCAGAGAATAGATGGGTGGCACAATTATTTTGCCGTGTACATTTTTAGTCAGATGAAAGCTGTTTACCAACAAGCAATCTGACTGTGGTTGGCAGCTGCTTACTAATGGTTGTCCCCAACTGTTCCGAAAAGTTGCACTAATTTAAAAATCAATATTAATATTCTGTTCTTAAGCAGAAGAGAGTGTGGGACCAGCAAGATGTAGCATTTTGCATTGTTGTCTTGAGCAGCCAAACTCTTATGCCAAACAGTCAGTGGATTATATTTTACATGGGTGTATATATTGCACATCCAGTTCATGATTTAATGCCAAGTTGCCTGTATTTGTGCATTTCTTTAAAAGGTTCATTGATTTGGGTCACAAGCCCCATGTTTTAGGGATCAGGTATCTTAGACTCATTCATGCAGTATAGGCTATGAATGCGATAACTGAATTAACCAGTAATGCAAACTTGTTGAAGTAATTTGCATTTTCTCGTTGCCCCTTTTCATTCATTGAAAACAACTGCAGTTCAAAATTAGTTAAAAATTACCAGTCTAACTGGTTTCCCCCACCCCAACAGGTATGTACTTCTTAATCTAGAGGTGTGATGGAACATAGTTTTGGGAGTATTTAACTGGTTTTTCTGGTCTCTGAACAGATAGCAGTTTTTGTATATTGATTCCGAATGTACAGTATTCAGTTTAGCCCCTAAATATCCTTTTTACTGAGAATCTCCAACTGTCTTAAAAGTGGGCAAATCTTTTCACATAGGGATCCTGAGGCTCCTAAAATGCAGCATTTCTTAAGCCCTATTTCAATTGAAATGCTAAGACTTAAACCCAGTTCTTTCTTATAAAAGTATCTTAGGAGAAGGGACACGATTCTTTGCATAATTTGATATGATGCTATTGTATGCCTAAATATATATAGGTAATTTATATTAATTTTGTATATTAATGTTTAGGATTTTTTATCTGTTATTTAATCATTGGATTCTACACTTTCAATTTGTATATTTTTCTGTATTTCTCTTTTTAAAAAAATTGTGATAACACTTTTAAAACACCTGATGCCTTCTGCATTAAAAACAGGGACACCTGCATTCAACCCATATCTTTCCCACCCATTTGGCTCTAGGTTTCAGGAATGTTCTTAGCCTATCTGGAAGTTAGTCATACCTTTAACAGGGTTCAGGCTGATATAAGCAGATGATTCATTTACTTCTGTATTCAGTACTGCAAATTATTGCTTTTCACCTGTATTCTGATTTAAGCTTCCTAGGCTGGGGGTGGGAATGCTGGCTGAGTCACATATGGAGTTCTGTCAGAGTGTTTGCAGCATGATTACTATTGTGAGACAACCCAGGAGCACAACACAGCACACAGGCTGTTTTTTTTAAAAATTACATTTATATGCCGCCCTTCTCCGAAGACTCAGGGCGGCTTACAATTTTTGGGATACAACCCAATGTGCTCAGCAATAGCCTTCATTCCATTGTATATGCCTGCTTATTACTAAGCGGCATTTTTACAAAGTCAGCTTATTGTCCCCAACAATCTTGGGTCCTCAATTTACCTAACCCGAGAGGATGGAAGGCTGGGTCAACCTTGAGCCTGGTGGGATTCGAGCCTACAGTAATTGTAGGCAGCTGGAACTTAAGTGCTAGGCATTTAACAGCCTGAGCCACCAAGGCCCTTTTATGAGTCTGTTTACTGCATGGGTATAGGATAGTGATGGCTAACCTTTTCGTTGTTATGTGCCAAAAGTGCACCCATAATGCAATGTGCGCGCGACACCCCCTGCACATGTGCATGCCCCCCTGTGCACACAGTGCACCTCTGCGCATGCATGCGTGACCCCGAGTGCCATGCGTGCGACCCCCACACACACACCCCTTGCCCCCTGTGCATGTGCACGCCCCACCCCCCGCATGTGCAGTGGATCTGTTCCAGGCGACGACTCGCATGCCAGCAGAAATGGCTCTGCATGCCACTTCCAGCACGCGTCCCATAGGTTCGCCATCACGGGTATAGGAAATACTATGATGGAAAGAGAAAAGTACTCTACAGCCAAGCATTTTAAATTTTATCTTAAGGACCATGGTTCATTACTGAAAGTCAGTTTGGTGTAGTGGTTAAGGCACTCCGGCTAGAAACTGGGAGACCGTGAATTCTAGTCCCACCTTAAACACAAAGCCAACGGGATGACTTCGGGTCAGTCACTCTCAGCCATAGCAAGAAGGCAAGGGCAAACTACTTCTGAAGTTTTTAAAAAAGAAAAAAAAAACACGCAGAGACTACGTAGTCCCTAAGTCAGCCCTGATTTGAAGGCCAAAGAACAAAACAAAACAAAAATCAACAACAAAAACCCCTTACTATCCTGAGTAACAGTGATAGTTACTATTTGAAATGAAATTTGCATAGATTTTTCTTTTGCTTTGCATTGGTGGTGATGGATTCACGTTAGTGATAGTGCTTAGTTGGGTAATGGGTAGCATCTTGTTTGTGATGGATTAGGGCTCACGCATCACGCTAGCATGTGTGTTTTGTTTTAGATTAGCAAGTTTTAGTCGCTTTAATCATTTTTTGATGTAGCTTTAATATCGTTTATTATTGTGTTGTTTTATATATTGTGGATTGTTTGGTAAGCCATGGCTTGTAATCAAGATTTAGCATAATCTGAATGTTGTTCAATAAATTAGCAGGGAACACCATCCATCCATCCAATAATGCTATATATTTATTACCTGACCTGTCCATAGCGAATGGGGGTACATAAGTGCATTGTGTGTATAGATTTGTATTTTTATTAAAGCAAGTCCTTACCACTTAAGACTTAATGGACTATTTTCTTTCAGATGGGGTCGAGGATTTGGCCTACTAGGCTCCATTTTTGGAAAAGACAGTGCAATAAATCAACCAAACAGCGTTTTCGGTCTTGTATTCTATATACTGCAAATGTTGCTTGGTAAGTAGTGGACTACCACCTCTCACCCCTACCTACATCTTCCTTATTTTTTTGCTCTTCTAGGCATGAGTACCGTGTTTCCCCGAAAATAAGACCTACCCCGAAAGTAAGACCTAGCACTATTTTCTAAACCTGCCCTAATATAAGACCTACCCTGAAAATAAGACCTAGTGTAAATCTCCAGTTCCAGGAAGACTTTTCAGGGAGCAACCTGCACCAGAAACACCCCACACACACACTCACACCCACTATTTGGCACCATAAATATATAAGACCTACACCGAAAATAAGACCTGGTGTGTTTTTGGGAGCCAAAAAAAATATAAGACAGTGTCTTATTTTCGGGGAAACACGGTAGGATATAATTTTTGTGTGTGTGATTATTTCAGACTAGTAATCAAAATCTTGTATAATAGTATTGAGTGCTAACAATTGTAGCATGTGCTTCACTAATCTCCCATTTAATTCATGCCCGCCTGACAAATGTGATATCTAAGTTACGTTCACAGTCCTTTCAGCAGTGCCTGCAGATCCTAAACCAAAGCTGGAAAAGCTTGCTAATTCCCAGGGATTTCATAGCAGGGTGTTTTTTTGGGGGGGATGTGTGTGTGATTAACATTAGAGAACTGGGGCTGATAATCAGAATCCTCTTTACCTCCTTCAGCTATCTATGATAGCTAGAATTCCCTTCCCAATCTTTTCCATGGTGTGCCTACTCCTTCCTTTAAATCCAAGCCAGACTTTTGCAAATAGCCACTGCTTTAGTTGCTTCTAGATGATGGCAAAGAAAATTTCCCTCCAAACAACTAGATTCGAAAATTCTAATAAAAATAAACCCCTTTCCCCCCCCCGCCAAAAAAACCCTTAATAATTAGATTTTAAATGATTATGCACAGGTAATCATGATGCATTATACACAATACTGTATTTGTGAGTGTACTTGCAGGTGTGTGTAACAGTGTCTGCTCCTGTTCGCCCCTGTCTGCCCTTCCTCTTTCATCCTCCCGCTCCCCCTCTTACTCTCCCAACTATCAAGACTTCAGGTTGTGGGATCCATTCTCTTATTTGCATGCCATAGAAAAAGGCCATGCATGACATTGTTGCTGTGTAAAACAATATAGGGATGACTTATGCGTCTTCTTCACCTGAGACACGGAGCTGTACCCGCAGTGAGTGTGTATGAATTTCCTGCAGGAGTCCTAATCTCCTGCTTCAACCTCTTGACCCGTTTTTAGTTCTGTTATAAAGTAACTTTTGGATCTTCAAAGAGGGACGGACGTGTTTCGTAACTGAGCAGATATAATTTTATTCATTTAATAATTTTTTTATGTTGCCCACCTGCCCTATATGGTGACTCTGCACAACTTACATTTTTATTTTATTTTATTAATTTAATTTAATGCTTAATGGATTATTCACATTTTGTGAGCCCAGTCATAATGTTGCTTTATTTCCTGGAGACAGTTAAGAGAATGTGGAACACTCCAAGGTCTCATGCAGTCTTCTTCCTCTCCTGTCCCCAGTTTTGTGCTGCTTCTCCAGCCTGCAAACTCACCCCTCCTCTTTTTTTTCCCCCCCAAAAATAAACTTGGGAAATTTTAACGCTTCACAAAATTAACTGCAAGGTAAGGTTTTGCAAACTGAGATTTGAATTGCAGTTAATTGTAGGTCGTGCTTAATGTCCACACAACGTTATATTAATGTTAGTTGCAAAAAGAGCAAGGCGAGCTGCTGTATGTTTCTACAGTTCTTAAAATCAGTGGGCTGAGAATCCTGGGTCTTTTTCTTTTAGACTGTATTAAAATGGGTCTGTTAAGATAAACCAATGAATACCTTAAGTTGTAGTACAATCTTGAAACTCCTGAATAATTGGGAATTTATCTGTTGAAATGAGGAACGTGTACTGTATTTTTAAGGTGGTGGGAGAGATGGATATCAGCTTGCTTGGCATTTCTGATGCTAGCCATCAGTCATAAGTGCTGGATCCAAAGCATAGATTCTTCTAAGTGAGTAGATTGTTTTCTACAGTGGTCAGTCAGATGGGCCTGGGAAAGTCCACGATCAGGGCATGAGGACCCTATTCTCTTCCATTTTAGCAACAGAAAAGTAGAGGCAGTCTGCCTCTAAATTTGGAAATGCCATTTAATCAGGATTATGAACAGCAATAAACCTCATGCATGTATCTACATTTCTCATAAATTCTGCTCCTCAGTTAGTGAACTTTGCTGTATTTTAACAATTATCCATAAATTAGATGTTGTAGGTGTTTGCAGCATTTTAGAAATACTTTGTGAGTGGAATCAGCTACCCAGAGAACTGGTGGGCTCCTTTTCAATGGATGTGCTCATGTGGAGACCGGACAGTCATTGTTTTGGAATGCCACCCATTGGATTCTGGCATGGGGCAAGGTCCAGTCCTTGCCAGTTTTATAATTCTGTGAAAAAAGGCATTGGTTGTTTCCTTCACATCAGCATGCAATGAACAGCCTTTTACTAATTTGTTCTTAAGCCTTTGAGTTGAGGAGAAACCTCCTCCTTGGTTGATCTAACAAGACTTTGAAATGGTGCCAGGCAGGTTTGACCACATTTTGCTCTTCTAACCCCTTGACCTAAGTTCTTGTTGATAGATAATGGCTTGTAACCAAAGAAAGCCACCACACTAACTGCTTGTCTTCTTCTTCTAGGTATGACAGCAAGTGCAGTAGCAGCGCTGGTCCTCATGATGTCCTCCATAGTGTCAGTAATAGGATCTTTGTACCTGTCTTATATTCTGTACTTTGTGCTGAAGGAATTCTGCGTAGTCTGTGTTATCACATACTTGCTGAACTTCGTTCTCTTGATCATCAACTACAAACGACTAGTATACTTGAACGAAGCCTGGAAACGGCAGCTCCCACCCAAACAGGATTAACTGCTTTGCAAACTTTTGACTGACAGATTGAAGGCCCGGCTTCCGTTTATGTTCATTTCCACAGTAAAAAGATTTTTTTTTAATTATTATTCATATCACTTGCTTTCCCCAGGAATCATAGCTAATTCAGTTAGAGTGACTCAAAGGATAGGGGCCCTGGGTAACTTCTCAGTCAATAGCTATGGTGAGGAACTGTTTGCGAACGTCTTAACCTGATCAGAGACAAGCTTTAACTTTACTTTGAAGGAGTTTGCAGAGGCATATTCTTTACTCCTTCTTTACCCTTCCCCAAATATTCCAGGTAGGCTACAGGAAGTCTCCCATCTCAGTGTGAATTGAGGTAGGGGAAGTCTTAACTGGGAGATCATGATTATTCTAGACTTTATAGGTACCATAGGGAAATGTTGCCCTGTTTACATTATGTGTATTGGTAGCCAAGGAAATTTGACCACACAGATGGAACTAAAACATTTACCACAACTTGGCACACAGTGGTAGAAAAGACTGGCTATGTCCTGGCAAAGAAAGAAGGTCAGCACAGCTCAACCAAGTGATGACGTGAAGCATAACTTTGAAGAACAGTTCATTGTGTTATTGAGATTTTAAAAAAAATGAAATTGAAATTAGTTTATTTCCCTGGAGAAGATTTGCAACAAAAGATCTTTGCCAAGATGCTGTTTTTCCCCAGGATATGTCTAAAGAAAAGGAATTCAAATGGCATTTTAAAAAAAAAGTGTGAACTAAGTTGGGTTTCCTTGCAACATCTGAACTGTTTGCTGTGGATGGAAACAGTCTTTGTCTGGGGATGCTTAACAAGGCTAATGGGGCATCTAGAGTTGCCCAGGCCTCATCAGTAGGAAGCCTGTACAAATGGAGTTTGAGGGGCAGAATTGGCTGTGTACTTCAGAAGATGTGAGACAGCCAAATAGTGTTAGCCAATTTGATTATAATATTTCTAGCTGCTGTATAGAATTACAACTTGACACTGGATCTCAGTAACCCACTGGGTAAATGAATGCACTGAAGAATTAAGATGCAGTCCCTCTGTGAGCCTTTTGGTACGTAAGTTCCACAGAAGTGAAGGGGGGGCGTGTATAAAGAAATGTCAGTGGAGGGTGCTTTGATGTTCCTGAGAAATTCCCCTTCATTTAGTGAAGCTTGTGTAGGAAACCCAGATTATGGACATAAATAGATTTATATCTGTAGAGGCAGAGCAATTTCAAATTCCTACATACACATTTGTCTAAGGCTTAGGGAGATGTACATTGACGCTCCCTCCCACAATTAGGATAAAGGAAATAGACAGTAAACAAAATTGGCCCAAGATTCAGTCATGGTTCTATTGAAAGAGCAAGTTGAAATAATTTCCCATTCATATCGTCCTAAAATGCAGTGTTTTTTTAAAAAGTGCCTTCTGTCTTAATAAACCAAATATTGGGGGTGTTTGAAATTGCCAGGCAGAAAGGTTCTTGCATCTATATATATAATATTTTTGATGAATCAGATCTTTGCAGTGTGTAGTAGGTGATCCTTTGAGCTTCTCTTATACCAGGGCACTCTGGCATCATAAATGGTTCCTTGTAGGACATTCCTGGAGGGTTTTTTTTTTTTGAGAGAGAGACAGGCTGCTGACCTGATTGGGACAGCTTTGAGCTCTACAGTCCATGCTGACTTCTGCTTTTCCTGCTGGAGGACCTTAGAAACACATGCTTTTTCTCAGAACATAAAATTTTGTCTGCTATATTTAGATTTAGAGCTTAGTTTACCCCGGAGTCTCTCAGTATGCCTCGGTATGTCAGGCAAGCAGTTTCTTATATGACAGCTGGGTCATAGCGGTTCCAAGCAAACCAGAAGAGCTACTCCTTAGCAAAATTGCCGTGTTTCTTCCTGTGGTGGCAGAACGAGGAACCTGTTGCAGCAGCCTGTTTCTCATTGGAGTGCAAGAATGTACCAGAAGCTTCCAGAGAATGAATTGAGTTACAGGAGTGATAGGATCGAAAAGGAGTTATCAGTGACTGAAGCAGCTTTTGGAAGCAAATGGATGTTGTGATCTGCTAGAGGCTTCTTGTGATGCGTATTCACCAGTTGGGCTCCCTGAGATCATTAAGACGGTTCTTCTCCTCACAAGATGAACACATTTGGAAGACTTGTATTAAGGGTAGAAAGCAATTTTAGCATCTTTTATAGCAGAGATAGCCATGCACTTGGGTCGTAACAAGCTAACTAAAAAGACCGGGTCAGGTCAGAATATATTCAGAATACAACAAAGGGCATTGTTGCCCAAAACTTGAATGCTGTTGTTTCCTTACCATCAATGCTTGCTCCTGCTTATTCCCAAGAAGAGTGATCTTCCCGAAAAGTTCCCTTTTAAAATTCCAGTCTGCGTCTAAACCCTTTCCTCCTCCTGAGTCTGTAAGGGGACCTCTTTTTTGTGTGTGTCGTTTTCTTAAAAAAAAAAAAAATCAGCATTAAGGTATAAACACAATTCTCTTAACGTTTTGTAAAAGTGCAGGATTTTATTTTCCAATGGGAGCAGCATCTGCTGAAGATGGGATGTCTGACAGTATTTAAATGCCTGCCAAATGGACATTCGGTTTATGTACAGAACTATGGTGGAACGCAAGTTTAATGGAGGAAGACAGGTGTTTATGGTATATATATATATATATATATATACCATATGTATATACCATACATATATATATATGTATGTATGTATATATGTATTAAAAGGAACACTAATTTCTGCTTGTTGTCCTTGTCAAAGAGTTTCTCAGAAATGCGTTTTGTATTAACCAGAGTACAGTTAAAGCTTGTCTTGAATTTTGAAATTAGAGCTGATGGGGGGAATATAATTTACAAATTTTTTTACATTTGGTATGTGGAGAATATTTTGAAGTTTATACCCTCACTGATAAAATTTTATTTTAAGACATCAATGTAACATAGTGTGAAGCTTTATTTTTTTACATGTCTGCAGATGAGATGGGGCTTTTCTATCTTTCTAAGTAGAGATTTCCATTATCTATACCAGGGTGGGCAACTATGGCAACTTCATGACCTGTGGACTTCAACTCCAGAATTCCTGAGTCAGGCTCTGGAATTCTAGGGGTTGAAGTCCACAGCTCATAAAGTTGCACAGTTGCCTATACACCAGTGTCAGTTATAGGGGATACAAGGAAGTTGTAGTTTTCTTCCTAGGACTTCCCCTCTCACCCAATTCCTTGGGCGGGAGTGCAAGCAGGCCCCATTTTCCCCTCTGCTGAAAAGTTACCTGTTCTGTTCATTTCTCTTTCCAAGTCAACACCTTTTAAATGTTGATTCTTATTTTTTTTCTTGTTCAAGAACAGAGGTGTGAAGGTATCATCACCCTATGTATGTTTAAGCAAAATCCTGACTTCTGTACCCCACTCCCCCATCTCCCAATTTCAGTAGTATTGTGTGGTGTTAAATGGTCTATGCAGCCATAGATTGTGTTGGATGAGTGTTCTCAATCAGGTCCCCTTCAGACATGTTGGGACCTCCCCCCCAACTCCCAGAATTCCTGGGCAGCTGAAACAACTTTGGACTAAGGGCCAAACTGGACAGGATTTTGAAGTAGAGACTGTAGGGCACCCTTTGCCCAAATGGAAAATTGGTCCTCCTGAGTGCTGGGCTGTGAGAAGCAAGCCAATATTTTTTAACACAGCGGAACCTACTCCTTGCCTGTGCATTGTAATATTTGCAAGCCTCCAGCAAGCAGATGATGGGAAAAATCTCACTGCAGGTGTGGACTCTCTGCTGTCTTCCCTCTTCTTCCAAAAAGGTAATTCGTTCTCTTTAAGGTGCTTGGCCATATTCCCAAACCTATATGGATGATGGAAGATGCAGCAGTTCATTGTTTTTCTCAAATGCCACTTTTACTCTGTTTCACTCCCAATTCCCTTCTTTTAATTTGGAAAGCTTAGGAGCCCCTGCTCTTTGGTTCTGTCACATCAGCTAAGTTGCTTCTAATTTTATGCCAGTGAGGAAGGAGGGGAACTTGTTCAGTGACAAAAAGTTCAGGCTTGTTTTTTTTTAAACTAACAGTATCCCAGGAGGTAGTTTTCTTGAAGATCAGTTTAATTCTCTCTATCACCACCCCCCTAAATCTACATCTCTCCCACTTGTTGATGGCTCAGAAGAAAGGGCCCTGACATCTTTTCCCAAGAAATCAAGGGTTTCCATAGGTCAGACAAGCCCTTTTCATTTCTTAGAAATCTTACTCAGCCTTAGTATGGTCCTCAGTGCTTGTAATGCAGTTTTGAATGGATGAACAGCTTTCTTGAGATACCAGAAAATGTATCCATGAAGCAGATGGCTCCATTGCATCTAGTATATTGCCGTTCCCAGGAAAGGTTTCTGTCACTTGATTTTCAGGAGGAATCAAGAAGTAGCAAGAGAAATCTATACCCTTGGAAGAGGAATTTTTCTACTAAGGCAACTCTTTAAGGAAAACGTCACAGTTGGCTCTAGAATGAGATGAAACTTTCAGGAAATAATTACTTTGGGGCTCCATTCGATATTCTGATTCAAAACAAAGAGATAAAAATGATTTTTTTTGCCGATTAATATCTCCTGATCTGTATGAACAAAAATTGGTCAAAACAGACCAATTAAACATGACCTAGTAAAACTAGTAAAAAAAAAGATGAAGTATTCCGTTTCCATTTTTTAAAAAAATGTATTAAGCATGGCCTAAATATTCAATGTGTGTTCTGTCTCGTATGTTTGATCTGACAACTTTTTGATGTGCTTCGAACTCCAGAACATTTCCATCTCGATTGGAGTCATTCCATTCTTATTTTTTTATTTTTTGGTTCAACATAGGACTGTGACATTCTGAGATTGAAATTCAATTTTGCTAACAGGGGAATTAAAACCATGTAAATATTGTAAGAATGTTTATTTGTTGCACATAACTTTTTTGGTATAAAAATAAACGTAGAAATTATCTGTGGATGTGTTTGTAGAATGTTTTGTAATCTCCTGTGCTGATTTGTCTCCAGCCCTTACTGAAATCATAAATTCTTTGATCTTTAGTTACCAAACACTAGCCATTTCTTGACATTCATGTTAAAAGTGCCACTTTTAAACCAAAAATCCATAGGATTGCAGTAGCTGAATTCAAGTATTGTGTTGAGCTACACTTTCTTTAAGGACTGTTCCTCAAAGGAATTGGCTGAATTCATAAAAGTTAAGGCATAAACCATTGGTCATTAATCAATCATAGTGACTAGGCTTATGCAATATGATGTGATTGCCTTGTTTGTGACTTAGTATTTTGTGGTATATTCATTAAATGATGGAAAACTATCACATGAGACCCCAATTTAATACTGGATTCATAGTGGACTGTAAGCCATAGTTATGGTTGGTTTGGCTTGGCTTTGTGTTATGGCAACCCAAACATTGAGCGTTTACAGACTATGGGTAATATGTGTATGGAGTGATGCTTTTTTTAGCCCCCTAGGCATCTACTGTATAATGTTCTGTCAGATGGATAATATATTGTTGACAGGAACTGCCATGTTAACTTTTTTGACACCCTCCCCCCGAAATGCCTTTACTGCCACTGAAGGAAGACATGGAGGTGACACACATCCCACAAGAGCCTCCCAGGGAAGAAAGAATGACTTCTAGAACTGGGAGAGTTAAGAGATTAACCATGATAAGGTGAGTGCTTTGTGATATGCCATGCTTCTAAATTGAGACAGAGGTTTTCATGAGAGAGAATTCGTATTTGTGTTATATTGAACATGGAGTATAGGACATGCACTTTTCTTCTACAATACCCTAATTCAACTCACTGTGGATCCATTAGCCATTCTGCCTTTCAGAAATCTTTTTCTAGGTATTCTGTACTTATTGGCAAGCCAGTCAGTTCTTTGCAAATAGTCATACTTCTGAGGTCCTTACATTTTTTATGGGTTCGTCAGTCAATTGAAGTGCCCTCTAGGAATGTTCTTCCAGCTATCCTACATTTACAGTGAGTCAACCCTTAATTGTGGGAATGCCCCCCACATTTTTTATTATTTTGCTTTATTGCAATAGAATCTTTCCCAGGGACCTGGGATAGGCAGATGTGGATGTTTGATTATATTAGACGCACTGTTGCTAGATGTAAGCTCCCTTTTGCCATTGACTGATGATGAATTTGTTAATGTGGATGGCATTCAAGTAGTGCTCCAGTTGTTTTGGGATTGCACCCAAGGTGCTTATTACTATTAGTACTACCCTTGCTTGCCTTTGCTACAGTTGTTCAATTACTATTGGTAGATCTTTATATTTTGTTATCTTCTCCAGTTCTTTCTCTTCTGCTGTCTCCAGGTACTGCCACGTCCATTATCCAGGCTTTTTTTTATCTTATCAACAGTTTTAAGTCTGGGATTGTTATGTGGCAATTGCTTGTTGGTTTGAATTCTAAAGTTTCAGAGCACTTTAGCTTCTTCATTTCTTGTGCCTTTATGGTTCCACCAGTTCTTCCAGGCAATAATAATAATAATTATTATTATTATTAATATTAATAATAATAATAATAATAATAATTAATAATAATAATTAATAATTATTATTATTCACAAAAAATGACAGTGTACACAGCAAACAAGATAACCATGCTGGATTTCATAGTACAAATCACTAGTCGAACACTTCCCAAGCGTTTAGGACTGCGTGATGTATCAGCGGATTATGCGAGCAGATCCCAGTAAGGTGGCCTTCTGCTGCTGACCAATGGTGATCTTGTCAGCGTCAATTGTTTTTAAGTGCCTGCCTTGGTCTTTAGGCACAGCACCCAGTGTGCCAAGTACCACTGGAACCACCTACACTGGTTTATGCCAGAGTGTCTGCAGTTCAATTTTCAAGTCCTGATATCTGGTGATTTTTTCAAGTTGTTTCTCGTCAATTCTGCTGTCATCAGGTATGGCAATGTTGACAATCCATACTTTTTTCTTCTCCACAGTTGTGATATCCGGAGTATTGTGTTCCTATTATTATTATTATTATTATTATTATTATTATTATTATCATCATCATCATCATCATCATCATCATCATTATTATTTTATTCATTAAACATGAAACTCAGTCAACTGAAATTTAAAAATGTATCACAAATACTGACTGGCTCTGATGATTGATATGGGTTGCTGCCTGCATCCTAGGTGGTGGTGGTGATTATTATCAACAAATTTATTTGCTGCCTATACAACAGTTCAAAGCAACTCTTTAGTAGCTTGAGTCCATCAATCAGTTCCACCCTCAGGAACATCTTTGCCAAGATGTCCTACATTCATGGTATTTTTCATGCACTTACACAATCCATGCTATCAGGCGTGCCACATTATGTAAGCTACTCCTTTTTGTGTTAGATTTGAGTTTCATGTGTGCCTGAGGCTTAAGTATCAGACCACTTTACTATTTCTTTACCTAAACAATAGTGAATGATGTTGACAAAAAAATAAGATATTGTTTCTTCTACTTAAAGCTTGTCAAATAGTCATAGAATTGAGCATCTGAAATTTAGTAAATGATTACCAAGTTTATCAAGAGCAAAGCTAAATATCCTTGTATTAAGAAGAGGAAAGAGAAAGGAGATTGGACAGGAGAAAATATCTTTCTGATATGTTAAAGTTGTAAGATAATGTTATAATCCATGGCATGGTTTATTTATACTTTGTTGATCTTTCAGAGACAGACTGAGATGGAGAAGGAAGGTGCTCTGGGGAAAGTGGGAACCAACAGGATGATCCAACCAGGAAAATGAAAAGCAGAATGATCTTCCTCCCTATTCTGTAGCTATCTCCTCTTTTTCAAATTTATCAACCAATGTCACCTCAGCCTCTTTTTTATCCCACTTCTCCATATATGATGACCTTGTCCTATTTTTCAAATTCCTCTTCCTGTGGAAATGTAGCTTAGTTTTATCAACCTGTGGTTTGTGATTAGAGCAGCATCAGCATCTCTGTGTGTAGGGTCAAAACAGGCAAGATGGTGGACAGAGCAGCACAGTTGATGCCCTGACCCTTTCTATGTTTTTGCAACATCGAGGCATGAAATTAAGGTTTGGACTATGCACTGCCAACCTCACCATCTTGCCCATTTTTATTTCCTCCTACGGAACCCGAACCCTAACCCTACGGAAGCCAACTGATTCAGTGTCTTTGTGTCAGCTGCAAAATCTGAAACCCAATGTCCCAAATTTACAAGAGGTTTGTCCCCTGTCAAAGAACTAGAAGTCCTTATGCGTACTTAGAGCAAAGTCATTCAACATCCAATATGAGACGATTGATTTTAAAAGCTTTATTTTAGCAATATAAGCATCTCGCTTTCACTCTCTCAGTCACACAAACTACATGTTCCAAGAAGTATTTCTTGCTGTTAGCCAATTGACAAAAAGGACAGAGACGTTCAGGGAGCGTTCTTTGAGATGATCTTCAGTGGAGTGGAAGATGGGAATTCAGACTTCAGCTCTCTTTTTATAGCTTTCACACTGTAAGATTCTTAACAGATTACTCCTCATCCATCTGCAGAGTCCTTTCATCTTTGTGGGGGTCATTAGGCTGTTCCTGTTTGTGCCCTTATCATGACCACCTCATGAGTCCATGAGGTAGTCATGATCAGGGCACAAACAGGAACAGAAACGTGATGGAATGATGGATTCAAG
>CM019148.1:23438076-23455662 GCA_009733165.1 Naja naja | reverse complement strand
GATGAGCCCTCTATGACAAAGAAATAACAGTCAGTAAGAATTGGGGTGTTGGGATAAATGGAGGTAGTGGAACCTTTTCAAATGCCAAACTACAACATGGATGTTGCCATGAACAGAGTCATCAGAAACAGTTGCCCAATGAAAAAGATCCTTGGGCTCTTGAAAGAGGAGACCAGATGTTTTCTGTGCATGGTCCTGGTGGATCCCCAATCCACTTTGCAGTTTTGGATGTGTTGTGATCTTGCCATGATTCCTATAATTGCATATGGTGGCCAAGGCTAGGAAGGCACCATACAAGTTAAAGGGAAAGCTCCAGGGCTCCTAGAATCCAATAGATCTTGCTAACGTAACCCAGACCTGGATTGATTTTGGGGCTAGACTATTCTAGCATCTTCTAATAGGGCTGCCTTTGGGGCCACAGCATCTACAGTATCTCATGTCTATGTAAGGTCAAAGCGAACAAGATGGTGACCTGAAAGTGAGGGGTTTACATCACAATACTCCATCTACCACTTAGTCCATTCTGGCCCACACAAAGATGAGCAGACATTACAGCTTTGAAAATTGTAGGAAATTCCAGATACGTTTATTAGTGGACATGAATTATTAGGAGCGTAGAAAACTTTAAAAAGTCAGTCTCCCTCTTTTATGTTCAAATGCTATTAAACAAGAATGTAATAGATGGGAGGCACAGATCATTCCTTTTACACTTCTCCTTTTTCTGTTTCTTCCCATGGACCAACGAAACCATCTAATGGATGCTGGGGCAATGCATTTCTTTGGCAAGAGCTTTTCTTTGTGGTAATTTTAAACATTCAAAATAATATTACTTTCAGTTTTATGAGTAGCTAATAGACATCTTGCTATATAGGCCACCTCAAGCTCCTGAAAGAAAGATGGGATGGAAATCAAATGCATTAATTTAAATTTTATGCCCATTCCCAAGATGGCAATGAAGTGGATTCCCTACTGATGCCAAACTATCAGAGGACGCCCTCAAAATACATGAAGAACGTTCATAGATGACTTACGGACTTTAAACATCACAAGGGAAGATGCTGACATACTCGCCCCAAACCGAAAATACTGGAGAAACCCTTGTTGCCCCATAGGCTACATAGCAGTGGTGGGGTTCAAAAAATTTACTACTGGTTCTGTGGTGGCTTGGTGGGTGTGGCAGGGGAAGGATACTGCAAAATCCCCATTCTCTCCCCAACCCACTAACCTGCTTTCCAGTTCCTTTCTCCTGTGCAGGGCAACAAAAGAAGACCCAGCCGATCAGCTGGGACTCGGGAGGCAGAGAATAGATGGGGGCGGGGCCAGTCAGCGGTGGGATTTGCCAGTTCTCCGAACTACTCAAAATTTCTGCTACCGGTTCTCCAGAACTGGTCAGAACCTGCTGAATACCACCTCTGCTACATAGCATGGGAAGATCTAATGTTAATACTAATGCTAAGCCAGCCATTTGGTTCACTATTACTTTACAACCCTCCCTCTTTTCGGTCCTAGCATCTCTGATGTTCACTATGAATAATAGCACGTTCTCACAGTTGTGTAACAGGTCAGAGTACTGACTTATCTTGACTTATCTACTCTGATTGGCACTGGAGAGAAAAACGTTTTCACAGTTTTGTTCTCTCTGATTCTTTAACTAGAGAGATGGGCAATTGAATCTGAAACACCTTCCATGCAAAACAGGTGGTCTCCCATTGAGGAATGGGCTGTTTCTCAGGAGGTTTCAACCAGAGACCAAAACTGCTGTGAAAACCACAGCTCTCTTCACTTAAATCTACTCCCTGCCCTTCATTCGGGTGTATTTTAATTGGAATTTAACAGCTAAGAGAGTTTATTATGATAATGTGTTTGCCTCGGTCTGCGTCTCTGCACATATGTGTAGCAAAACCTGCTAGGATCTATTTCCTCTTATTCCCACAGGCCTACTTAAGCTTGGCTTCGACATCCAAGAGACACAAGCTCAGCATGTCTGCAAAGACAATCCCAGCTTGGCATCAGAATAAAAATGAGCCCTGAAATGCATTTCTGGATACTGTGTCATTCATCAAAATAAAGATGCTGGGCTGGGCTGTCACTTGTATCCCTTACGCTAATAAACACACCCATCGGCAAAAACCATTAGAGATTCTCCCAGACTCTCAGGGCCCGAGAATGCAAATACTACTAAAAATATTTCCATGTCTTCTCTAAGATCCCTAAAAAGCAGCTCCTTCCTGTGGCTCTTTGTTGTGTCCTGTCGGCCGCCAGACCTTCCAGTGGCTGAATCAGAGGAGGAAGAGGAGGTAGTGGGAGTCAGGGTCAGCATCAGGACAACCTGGGAGCTCCGAGCTGGAAGAGGGAGTGGAGCTGGCAGAGAGAGACACACACACACACACAGAGGCGGAGCCTGGGCCATCTGTCAGCCTTAGATGGAGAGTCAACAACCCCCAGGTCTGGAGGTGGATGATGAAGAAGAGGAGGAACAGCTGGGTCCAGTGCCTGATGCACAGATGCTAGAAGGCAGAGAAGAGGAGAGCAGTGGAAAGCCGTGTGAGCTGATACTTGGGAAGGAAGACCCAACGCTGCCAGCGAAGCCCCACCCTAGCTCTGAGGTAAAAGGCAGGCGGCGGAGATGAATAAATGTGGCAGACAACTATTCATCTTCTGGCCGGATGGACTTGTTAGCCTGCGGTGAGAGAGCAACTTTTTGCTGGGGCTGCTGGCACTACTAATAAAGGAATCTTTGAGTTAACTTAAGAGGGTTTGTTGTGTTCAGGAACCTGGGTCAGAAAATCCTTTATTGCTCTAGTTGCTAGTATATGCAGCCATTAAGGCAATCTAGACATACCTGACGTTGCTTATGTTTTGTTCAGGCAATATATCCAGAATGGATAGGGGAACCTTTTTACCTAGCAGCAAAAATTTGCACAGGAAGGAGGGGTAATGATGCTTATGAGGATTGCAGAGAATCTGGTGTTAAGTTTTAAGAAATCGAGTGCAGGCTATTACTGTTATTATTTGCAAAAACGAAAAAGGAGGGTAATGGTTGAAAACATCCAGCACAGCATACTGGGAAATGCAAATATTCGCCTATTGTATTATTAATAAGCATGTTGTGCAAACACCACCTAGTAGGGATCACTGTGTTTGCTGACCTTTATTTTGAAATTAGCAAGGCAAAAATGATATTAACGCAAATGGCTGTATTTTCCCCCGTCAAATTTCAGCAATGTGGTCTTAGAACTTGGATAACAAAGTGCCTCCATAATTAGATTCGTGGAACATTCAGCTTTGCTTACATCTCTTAAGAGTAGCAATATTTATTTAATTAGTTGTTCCTTCTTCCAAAATGGCACTGAGTGTCAAAATCAGCATAAAACTGTTACACGAGGCAAAACGAAATAAAAATTAGGAGCTTCCAAGTCACACCAAACATCTCTAGCAATATCCCAGGAGGTTGAACGAGAGCCAGTAAGTCACATTTGCAGGATTTCTCAAGCAGAGAAGAAATGTTTCCAGATTCTAACCTAGCTCTATAGGCCATTCCTGGAAATATAATAAGCATCAGATATGACTCGGAACTCTTCAGTTCACACAACACAATCCACATTCAATCATTTCTCTGTCAGTTATCTCTCTTCTCTTCCAGTTTTTGCACAGCTTCAAACAAAAACATTTTACCTTTTCCTGGTAAAACACTGCAATAAAATACATATGAGTGGGAGGCAGCCAAACATCCGGTATCTTTCCCATTTCTGACCGAGTTCATTACACACAGTGCTGCCTTTTGTTTCCCATCCATTATAACATTTACCCTAAGGATAGGAAAACAGTGGCCCTTTAGAAGTTGCAGAACTTCAACAGACAGTGGGGGTGAAGGAGTGCCAGAAGTTGTAGTTCAACAGTAGAAGCTATAGTTCAACAGTATCTGGATGGCCCTGGCCAAGGATTTGGAAGACATCATAAAAATAAATTTCTTTCCCATTTCTGAATTAAGCTGCTGGTTAATATTGGGGGAGGAGCATATAGCAATAGCACTTAGACCAGGGGTGTCAAACTCAAGGCCCGCAGGCCAAATCCAGCCTGTGGGGTGCTTAGATCCAACCCGCAGTGAAAATGGAAGGGTCCTCACGAACTCCATTTTTGTTGGCAGAGTTCTGGGGCCACCACAGGTGCCCCCCATATGAGTGACGTCGAGCTGGCCATGCCCACCCTGGTCATGCCCACCTGACCCCTCTCACCCGAGGTCAAACAAAACCCTGATGCGGCCCTCAATGAAATCAAGTTTGACACCCCTTGGACTTATGTACCGCTTCATAGTGCTTTAAACAGCCCTCTCCAAGCGGTTTACAGAGTCAGCATATTGCCCCCCAAAATCTACACCCCCATTTTACTGACCTTGTAGGGATGGAAGGCTAAGTCAACCTTGAGCTGTTCAGAATCAAACTCCTGGAGTGAGTAGTGAGTTAGCCTGAAGTACTGCATTTTAAGCACAACGCCACCACGGTTCTTATAATATATGAAAAGATGAGGACTGAAAACAAAGTCATAAATGGGGCAAATGTTCACAGGGACCTTGTTTCACAATATCTCACCATCCTGAGACACAGCTTGGTACCGGTCTTCAGGTTGGCAATCCTAGAGATTCTAGTGAAAATGCAGATCCCACAAGCGTAAGATTTCCATGCCTCTGTTTAAGAGATCGTTTCAAATTAATCTTGTTCTCCCGAGAACTGTTATTTTTGCAAATGGAAGGAAGCTCTGCTAATTTTTCTTCTTGCTTCTCAATGAATAGTTTTATGAGTTTCTATGGATTATTTCAGAGTAAGCTGCTAGAAAGGACCCTTGTGGCAGACAATGTAGCCTATGAACTAAAACATCAATACAAACAAATTATTTTCCTGTATTAATTACAAATCAGACAAGGGAGAGATTTGTTCATCCACGGGTTGCCACAGTCTCACAGAAGGAAGCTGCCAGCTCCATGCCAGCAACTTAATTGTTTCAAATTAAAATGCAAACCTGCCTTCATAATAGTCTCACACATCATGCTCGTATGATATGTTTCTGAGCTCAGCATGATCTACAAACAGAAAAGCATACCATGGTTTATTTGACAACTCTATATCACTGGTTGAAAGCCTGGTTTGTTTTGGGATAACTGACTGTAACTGTCACTTTGTTAGGTACAGGATACATGGTTTGTGGCTGCCTGTCTTATTCTTGGTTACCGTCCCATCCAATCACCAAGAATTTTTTTTTAATTTTCTAAGCCACAGAGTTATGAAACAAGAGTTGCTTAAAATGATAGGAAAATTGGCCAAATTTGATTGGCCAAATGAGGAATGAAAATTTTGGATAATCTGCAAAACTGGCATTGACTTGTTTTTGGTTTGTTCAACAAAACATAATTAAAACGAACCATGTTTGCTACAATGTGGGAATGCAATTTTCTCAATTAGGTCAGGACGGTCTATTTTTATAGGAAATGGCTCTTTGGTACTCATCGTTAATTGGTTCCGGGAGGTGCAACGAGTACCAAAAATGATGAGTACCAAACATTTTTTCCCCGTAAGGAATAATGTAGTAAGTCACAAGGCAGCTGACACCAACAAGTTCTAGTTGGTGTGTTGAGTAGCAAATGAACAATGAATATCAGGATAAAATTTTCATGTCAAAATGCATTGAGTATCAAATTCAATGAATTTCAAAGCAGTCGAGTACCCAGGTACCATTGTACCTTTATCATTATCTTTTAATCCAGAGATATAATCTGAGACTGCAGGATTGCAAGTCTCCCCCCACCAATATGAATAATTCTAGCAATTCTACTGGATCTTCGTAAAAACGGAAATTAAGTGAAATCTCCTTTTTATCCAGGCCTTGGCTGTGTCTCAAAGATCAAGTGCAACCCTCACATCGGATTGAAAACTGAAACTGAGCTATTGAATTGTAAGGCTTGCTCCCATGAGTTATATACAGAAATAGATATCTGATTCTTTAATAATCCTATAGCTGCCCAAACAGCAGAGAGGGAACCTTTTTTGACTTACAGTGTCTCTAGGAATCTATGAATTAGTTTGGTACTGTTCTATAAAGTCTTAGTAAGGCCACACCTGGAATACTGCATCCAATTTTAGTCACCATGCTATAAAAATAATGTGGAGACTCTAGAAAGAGTACAGAAAAGAGCAACAAAGATGATTAGGGGACTGGAGACTAAAACATATGAAGAATGGTTGCAGGAACTGGGCATGGCTAGTCTAGTGAAGAGAAGGACCAGGGGAGACATGATAGCAGTGTTCCAATATTTGAGGGGCTGTCACAGAGAGGAAGGGGACAATATATTTTCTAAAGCGCCTGTAGGCCAGACAAGGAACAATAGATGGAAACTAATCAAGGAGAGATTCAACCTAGAAATAAGAAGAAACTCCCCAACAGTGAGAACAATCAACCAATGGAACAGCTTGCCTTCAGAAGTTGTAGGTGCTTCATCACTGAAGGCTTTCAAAACGAGACTGGATAGCTACTTGTCAGAAATAGTGTAAGGTCTCCTGCTTGAGCAGGGAGTTGGACTAGATGATCTACAAGATCCGTTCCAACTCTGTTATTCTGTTAAGAGGAACAAAGTAACTAATCCAAATTCTGTGGCAGAAGACTGATTTTAATTCAGTACCTGCATCATACTATCACCCTGGTTTTTCAGTCCATCAAAGCTGCAGCCATTCCTGCTTACAGACAGCAACACTTCGTCTTCTTATCTTCAGTTTTGCATAATTTGGGTTAGACCCAGGACAGGCTGCCTACCAGCCCTAGGTTTGGCAGTTAAGCCAGGAATTCCAACACAACCTTACAAGAATCGCTGCATTAAGGCTCACTTTTTGCATGGCCCAAGTCTTGTTCCTGCACCTGTCTCAGGAGATCAATGGTGCTACTTGTCTTGTTTATTCCCCTATCTGTTGCACCCACTCAGGGAGTCAGGAGACAGCCCACCGACAGACAGCATCGCCACTCTGCTTAATGCTGAATTATTTACAGTAACAGATAGCAAGTTGCCTGATGAATGGCCTCAGTTTATAGTCCTGACAGAGCAATTGTCTCCCCTCCCCACTTTGCAATTTCTCCAGGTAAGTGAGAGTTCCTGCCAGACACACCTCTTCGCAGCACTGTCGACATAATTCAGTGGGGGGAAAGATACAGGGGTGGGAGGATGTTAAGGAATTTAATGGAAAACAGAAGGTGAGGGGTCAGCATGTTGATGAATTATTCATCTCAGCATGCACGCTCTGGCCTGCTAGTGCCTTCCCTGGAGCCAGAGACAGCGAACCAGGGAAATTTATGAGCAGGAAAGTAACATGTTAGCCCATCAGAGTGTCTCTCAGCCTACCTGGAAGTGTGCAACGGCTGCAGTGTTTATTCAAGCTGAAAAGAACCATTTAAAAAGGTGCACTGGTAAATCAGGCAGACTATTTTATCCAGACTGGGCAGTGGGAGGAAGTGGGAGCCGCTTAGCAGGAGGCTCCAGTTTCTTGAAATAGCTGCCTGCTTGAAGACCAGCTCGGTTTGCCAGACGGGCCCAGAAGAGTCCATCTCAGGTGCTTTCCAATACATAGATGGAGATGACAGGATTTCATCACTTGGAAACCTGAGACATCATCTCAAAGGATCAAAAAGCTGCAGAATCTTCCCAAAGGGAAGGCCTAAACTTTTGCTTTGCAAATAGGTGATTGGTAAGGGAGAGGAGAGAAGGTGGGTAGTCAGTGCTTGCACACCATGGACACTTTGGCTCCCCAAATTCCAAGCTCAGCAGATTTCTTCAAGAGCTGACTTGGATGAGAATGAAACATCTTCAAAGAAAAACAAGAAAGCCCAATTTCCTCTTGAAAAAAACACCTTTGGGACAACCATAACCTGGATGACTGAGAATCTCCATAGACATCCCTCTGTTAATGCAACCTAGGACTGCCTTGGCTTTTTTGGCTGTCGTCACACACTGCTGGCTCCTATTTAAGTGATTGTCTACTAGGACTCCACCTTCTCTCTCACAGTTACTCCTATTGAGCCAGGTTTCAATTAATCTATACCTGCACATTTGGTTTTTCTTGTCTAAGTATAAAAACCTTACTTTTCTCTACCTTGTCTTCACATAGTTTATAATGCTGATGAAATAGAAGCCAGACAGCTTTAAAAAGAAACAAAAGTGAAGTTATTAATGGATATTTGTCATGATGATTGTAAAAGAAATCCATGTTCAGAGGCAGTCTGTCCAACACCTAGAAGAAATATTTAGAACAATTGCAACTACCACTGCCAAATCAGCAGATGTATTTGGCTGTCCAGTATGAGAAACAAACAAACAAACAGAAACTTTGACCCCAGAGCAGCAACACTGTGTTCTGGGTTAACAAAATATAAGATGCTGCATCAAGGAAATAAATCTTACTATGAACTATTACGATGGCTTGTGCACACAATTTGCTAAGACAAAGGGTGGGATCCGACTGGTGCAACTACCGGTTCGGTGATATTACATTTTGTGTGCACATGCGTGCTTCGTGCGCACGCACGCGTGTATATCATCATCATCTAGCTGCCTGGACAACTGAACAGCGCTGCACGCGGGTGTGCAGCGGTTGAAAAAGCACTTTTTTCCTGCTTTTTCAACCGCAGCTGTGTCACGCAAAGCAGCTGCAGTTGAAAAACCAAGAAATAAAGGTCAGGTAAGAGCCTGGGCGGGTGGGTGGGGGCGAAAATAGCAGGATTATCCATCTTTAACCATAGGGGGAGTGGTGTTGCCCCCTGTGGATAGGGCGGAATCTGGGGTCCTCCTGGATGCATGGCTTCGATTGGAGGAGCAGGTGGGGCCGTCGCCAGGGGCTTTGCCCAGCTCCGTTTGGTTCACCAACTCGCCTTTTCTGGACGCGATGCCCTGCGCACAGTTACTCATGCCCTTGTTATCTCCAGACTGACTACTGCAATGCTCTCTATTTAGGACTACCCTTGCATACTATCCGGAGATTGCAGCTGGTGCAAAATGCGGCGGCGGGTGGTGATGGGAGTTTCCGGTTCTCCCATGTTACCCCCTCCTCGCTGTCTGCATTGGCTACCGGTTGTGCTCGGTGAGATTCAAGGTGTTAACACTAACATACAAAGTCCTCCATGACATGGGTCCGCAATATTTAAGGAAGCGACTCCTGCCGACATCAAGTACTAACGCCCTGTCGATCACACATAGGCAAGGACTCCTTGGGGTCCCGTTGGCTGGCCAATGCCGGTTGGCGGTCCCCCGACGAGCCTATTCTATTGCGGCCCCTGACCTCTGGAATCAGCTTCCCCCGGGACTCCGTCTGGCCCCTGACCTCCGCGCCTTCCGCCATGAATTGAAGACCTGGTTATTTAACCAAGCCGGGCTGTGACCCTTTGGGTGGGTGGTTTTTATCATGGTTTTATCATGTACTTATGTAATTATATCTTAATGGGACTTGTTAGTTTAATTCTTTTTTAATTATTTATTATTCTTCTTGTTTTAGTTGTGAGCCGCCCTGAGTCTTCGGAGATGGGGCGGCATACAAGTCTCATTAATAAATAAATAATAACAACTGAGGCAAGAAATGTCATAAAATGAGGCAAAAATCACTTAACAAATATTTCACTTAACATATATTTTGGGCTCAATTGTGCTTCGTTAAGTCGAGGGCTACCTGTATTTCCCTCCCATGTATCAACCCCTTCACCCACCTTGATGATGTCCTCATTGCTGGACTTGCATTTGACCATTGCTGAAATATCCAAGATAACTCCCGTCATCTCTATGGCGATGACCTTCACAGGGATGGCAACTGTCCGTCCTGTGAGGATGGCTGTGTTGATGATTTCTGTATCCTTAAGGATGATAAAGGAGACCATGTTTTATTGAGTGGACTGTGGTCCCACCATCTTCTCCTCATGAGCTAATTTCTCCAGGATATTCAGAAAGGTCTGTTGGAGGGGTGTGGTGGCTTAGAGGTGGAGCTCTCACCTCACAATCAAAAGGCTGTCAGTTCAATCCTAGGTAGCGGCAGATATTTCTCTCTCTGGGCACAAAGAGATAATATCTGCTGTGAACTCTGCATTGGCGACAGGAAGGGCATCTGGCCAGTAAACACTCAGCTCCATTCAGTTGCTCCGATGCAAAGGATTACAGGGTTATTAAAAGACAACAATATTCAGGAAGGTCTGTTTGAGATGCTGTTAACCTTTGCAATGATGCTTGAGCCCAGGGAATTCTTCCCAACTTGGTGTTCTAGAGCTGGGGTAGCTACTAGCCATGCAGTTAGGGATTATGGGATTGGAAAATCAACACTGCAGGGCACTAGATTGGGCAAGACTCCTCTAAGAAATGCTATTTTGATGGCATAATTTCTTGAGTTATTCCCTGATGTTTAGGGTAGTAAACTTGAGACCATAAAGATACATTCACAGAACTTATTCCAAAAAAGCTTGTTTTCACTGATTCCCAAGCAGAGTGTAAATGTACATTAAGTTGTTCTGATATTGACAATTGGGGAGGTAGAAGTTCCTCCATATATTTATTAGATTTTTTTATCCTGCTTTTATTATTTTTATAAATAACCCAAGGCTGCAAACATATTTAATACTCCTTCATCTTTCTATTTTTCCATATATAAACATTAATATAAACAAAAGCATATGCATATGTTTAACCCACCCACCCAAAGAAAAGCCAGATAAAACTTTTATATCACTGATTTTAAGAAGTTCACGCCAGACTAAGCTATTAAGTAATCTGCTTGATTTAAGAGTTAGCATGTTACATGAAGCCAACTAATATGCTTTGTACTATATATACTGTAATTTATGGCTGAGTGTGATGGTTGGATCCAACTAATTGTGTTTTTTCAGCCCATTTTGGTTAAAGAAACCAAAGCATAACTGCCTTGATTCATTCATCACACTAAGATATCTTTTAATTATTTATCTGTATTAAAATGATCAAGCAAAGGTTAAGTCTCAGTATCAATTTTAATTCGAATCACTCAATATATGGGTGTCTCTACTTTCAACCCTAAACTAAAAGTCCCATAGTTCCCATATAATGAAGTTAAAGGAATTAGACCAAGCATTGAATGCATATCTCAGGTCTAAGATAATAGTAAGGCAGAGAACTGAACTATCTTCTAGCTTGCTTCTAAGAAAGAAGCTCACCATGGCCAGGGCAAGGATGGCACGGATGTCCCTCTGAATTACTGTCAGTTCAGTCACAGCCTTCTCCAGATCAGGCGGTGGGTTGTGACCCCGATAGTCTATATGCCACATGATGCGTCGAGTCACGGATTGGCTGGTGAAGTTCTCCATTTCAAAGTCCAGCTGCATGATCTCGTAGGGCGAATCCTGGTCCCTGCCAGGAGAGAAAGGGCTTGGATGACACCTGATGCCACAGGGAGGGTGGGGAGGGACACAGCATTCAGTCCACACAGAAAGACAAACATTAGAATTTCCTCCCATATTTGGAAGATGCTCATGCCTCCAATCCCTCATCTTTACCTCATCTTTCTGAGGAGAGAAATTTGCCTGATGTCAGCTCCTGAGAAATTTTACTGCTCTTCAAATCATCTTCTAGTAGCCAGCTCACCAGGCTAAGCAGTACAAGAACCTTAAATAGTTATGTGAATTTTTGGTGGTGGTTGATTTTTTCTCCTGCCATATCCCCCTTTTCTTTGTATGCAATATCTTTTTATACTGTATTGTCAAGATTCTCTTATTTTATTGTTCTTTAATCCGCCTTACTGCAAGGCTTTAAACAAACAAATGTTATTTCTGCAAACATTTCTTGATTCTTTTTTTTCTCCCCATCAAAGGACATCCCTGACAAAATGCCATATTTATTACATTACTGTTGCAGTATTCAGGTTGCTTGGTAATAAACTGCTAGGCATTATAAAAAGATTAGCTCTTACTTAAAAAAATATTACTGTAGCAATTGCTCAAGAGCAAAGTGTGTTCTCTACTTAGAAATAAGTCTTTGTGTGATGTCCTTAGTAAGACTTACACGGGACCTATGGAAGAATTACTAGTTCTATCTAAAACATTCTAAATATAAGTACCTGGACTGCATACAATCTTCTTTAGAAGTTATTTATCCACTGAAAGACTATAATAGAATGTTGAAAACAGAATAAAAATACTAAACTAAGTCAAATGCAGTGACTGAAAATTATTTATCTGCTAAGAGGGAAAGAGGAAAGGAAGCAATCGCAGCAATTCACATACCTCTTCAACTGAAAGCAAGCATAAGCTTATCCAAAAATGAGAAATAACTCCAATATATCAGCTACCACCTCGTCAGTGATTAAGGCAAGGATTGGCATCCCCAGAGCCCCTTCCTGCATAGATTCCCTGATTACCAAAATCTATTGTTGTTAACCATTAATGCAGCCTTCCATCCTTCCGAGGTTGGTAAAATGAGGACCAAGAATATTGAGGGCAACATGCAAATAATGCTTCTACCTTGCAAACCGCCCAGAGAGTGCTGTAAAGCACTATGGGGTGGTATATAAGTCTAAATGCTATCACTATTATTTTAAGCTCGAAGTACAATAATGTAATGTAAGCACTAAAGGTAAAGGTTCCCCTGGCACATATGTGCTAGTCGTTTCCGGCTCTAGGGGGCGGTGCTCATCTCCATTACAATGCCCAAAAGCCAGTGCTGTCCGAAGACATGTCCATGGTCATATGGCCTGCATGACTAAACTCGAAGGCGCGAACACTGTTACCTTCCCACCAGTGCTTCCTATTTTTCTACTTGCATTTTTACATGCTTTCAAACTGCTAAGTTGGCAGACGCTGGGACAAGTAATGGGAACTCACTCCGTTCTACGTGGTTCTAGGGATTCGAACCGCCAAACTGCCGAGCTTTCTGATCGACAAGCTCAGCGTCTTAGCCACTGAGTCATCGCGTCTCCATAATGTAAGCACTACAGCAAGCTAACCATAGTACAGGTAGTCCTTGATTTACAGCAGTTTGTTTAGTGACAGTTCAAAGTTAGATAATTCCAGCAACTGTTCTTTATATGTTTTAGCCTCCAGTCCCTTAACCATCTTTGTTGCTGGGTGGTGTGTTATCTCCACTTGGGCCCCTTAGTTGCTCCATAACTGCCTGTCATTCTATGGCTCCAAAATTGCTGCTAGAGAACAGATTTAAGATATTTGTGATGATATGGGGATATTTAGCTGATATCTTCTCCATGCCTTTTTCTACTTGGTCAGCCCTCCCAGCCTCCATTCTCAAATCTCCCTCTCTTTCACTGAAACCAGTAATCACATTTTAAAATAAAAACCAGCTCTTTCTATTGTAATTCTTCAGAGGCAGAAAAAATAATAATGTATTCATTTATTCATCAACTTATAGAACTTGCACTCATAATGCTGCGATGCTATTGTAAGATTTTTTAAAAAGCTCTCATAAATAAACAGTGAAAAAGAACATAGAAATAAATTGTGCCTCTGGTCCAGCAGAAAGAAACACAAATGCTCTTGAGAATAATAAGATGGACAGTCTATAAATTTCATAAATAAAAATAAACAAAACCCACATAACATGGGCTCAGCTAACCTCCAGCCCCAAATCCTTAATGATTTGCAAAAAGAAAACAGAACTAGGACTATCTGAATGTCAGGTATACACTGTTCCTGAGGTGTAACTCAATGTATTTCACGTAGTCCTCGACTTACAACTACCCTGTTTAATGACACTTCAAAGTTATGGTAGAATGCAATATTGCAGGCTGATTCTGCTCACTGCCAACAGTTTGATTCTCAGCGACTCAAGGGTGACTCAGCTTTCCATCCTTCCGAGGTCAATAAAATGGGGACCTAGATTATCAGGGGCAATAGGCTGCCTCTGTAAACAGCTTAGAGAGGGTTAGGATTAGGGTCAGGTATATAAGTTTAAGTGCTATTGCTATTACTATATTTATTTATTCATTCATTCATTCATTCATTCATTCATTCATTCATTCAATTTCCATAGCTATTCAACTCAATCAAGTGATTCTGGGCCATTTACAATTCTGTAATTTTGGGTCTCAGAAACTAGCCTGCATTTATGATGGCAGCGTCCCACAATTATGTGATTACAATGTATAATTGTTGTTATGGAAACTAAAACTGATGTTTACTTCTGGTTTCTGGCAAAAACGCCCTTGTGGACAATGGATTTGCTTAGCAACTGCAGCATTCACCTAACAACCATGGCGATTCACTTAATGACTTCTGCAAAAAAGGCCATACTATAAGATACGATCACATAGTGAATCACTTAAGGACTGGCACAACTTATGCCCATAATTCCAGGCTTAATTATAGTCATAAGTCAAGGACTACTTGGTAAGCAAGAACGATACACAGGCTGAACAATGAGGTAATAGTTATATGGTGTTATAAGCTAATATAGGTTATATAATTGGTGATTTAACATGGTGGGGGAACCCCACCACGGTCTTAATAATTCTGGGACTGGGCAGCAGTAAAACAGAATTAAATAAATATATATGTTTTGAATCAGACAATCATGTTATGCCATCATGCAGTTTGCTTGTTCAGGGATAACTTACTGAGTAACCATAGCAATTGTGTTTTATTTAACCTCTGGTCCTGTCGTAGGCTCTGACATCTGCTTAAAACCAAAAAAGAATTGCTTTTTCAAGCATTCTCATGGAATCTCTTTAACAAGATTAGTTTTAAAAAGAGAAAGGGATCAGGATACAGAAATTCCAGCAACAGACCTATTTCCTACCTAATGCCAATATATCTCCAACATCCATTAAGTGAAATATTCTTTATTTCCTTACTTAAATGCCATCCTGTGGAATAGCTAGATAGCAGATTTTTTCAGTTATAATGAAGGAGCTTGCTGTTGGCTTTTGACAGGTCTCCTGAATCTTTTATCAGCTGGGAAGCAACCCTTGTAATACCCTTTCAATTTTAGATCTTGTGCTGAGCAGCAAGATCTAAAAGGATTTTCTCCCTCATGTTAATGCAAGTGGAATTTATCCTTAATGCATGTGTTACTTTGGCATTCTGCAGGTGTACACTTTCCAGAATATTAGAATCTGGGATCGTACCATGAAGGGGAAAAAAAAAGAAACTATCAGAACTGAGCCAAAAAAAAAAATACTCCAAAGATACTAACAGAACTAATAGAATAACAGAGCTGGAAGGGACCTTGGAGGTCTTCTAGCCCAACCCTCTGCTCAGGCAGGGAACCCTATCCCATTTCAGACAGAGAGTTGTCCAATCTCGTACGTTGTCTAATTCTCCATTCACTAAGGACCAGTACACACAACTCCATCCAACGCTTGCCTTCAGAAGTTGTGGCAGCTTCATCCCTGGAAGCTTTCAAAAAGAGACTGGACTGCCATTTGTCAGAAATGGTTATGATCTCCTGCTCAGACAGGGTGGGGAGTTGGACTAGATCAGTGGTTCCCAAACTTTTTCAGATCATCTCCAAGGTCCCTCCCAGCTCCACTCTGATCGATTGATTCAACCCAAAAGCAAGGAGAAACTTCCTGACAGGGAGAACAATCAACACATCACCACAATATACAACATCCCCTAATTTAAAATGATAATAAAATGGGGTTGGACAAATCTATAGGTAAAAAATAGGATGGGATGGCATTGCCCCAGAAAGATTGGTACACAGTATAATCCTCCTGGACTCATCGCTTGCTCGCTTGCTTGTTCACTCTTATTTGTTTACTGCCCATCTTGTCTAGAGATGATTCTGGGCATCTTACAAACATTAAAATTGGTAAATATTAAAATAATAAATAACAACAACAGTAAGTACAGTTAAAAGATGGGGAGGAGGGGAGCACGAAGTACACAGAGGGAGATGAGATCTTTTCTTAATCCAATAGCCACCTCCAAAATGGTGCAAACCCACCCCACATTGGGGCCCTGAGCCAACTATCAGAGCCAGGTCTTCAGGCCTTTATGGAAGGTCAGTAGAGTACAGATTCCCTCAGGGAGGGTGGAGTATGATATCCATAACAGCCTGAGCCACCAAGGCTAGGGCCTTGGTGGCTCAGGCTGTTAAATGCCTGCATTTAAGTTCCAGCTGCCTACAATTACTGTAGGCTCGAATCCCACCAGGCTCAAGGTTGACTCAGCCTTCCATCCTCTCGGTCGGTAAATTGAGGACCCAAGATTGTTGGGGGCAATAAGCTGACTTCGTAAAAATGCCGCTTAGTAATAAGCAGGCATATACAATGGAATGAAGGCTATTGCTGAGCACACTGGGTTGTATCCCCCAAATTGTAAGCCCCTGAGTCTTCGGAGAAGGGCGGCATATAAAATCTAATTTAAAAAAAATATATTCCAAAAGGCAGGAAGCACAGCAGAAAGGGAACTTCTCTCGGATCCCACCAGTCAGAATTCCTTGATTGACGGGGTCCGTAGCATGCCTCCTCTGCCAGCATGCGTGGGATGAGATAATTGTTTGGAGGATACCCAGCTGCTATGTGTTTCATTTTGAATTTTACCTATTGTATTTATTTTACTGTAAATTGAAGCAAAGGTGGCAGGATACATTTCTGGGCGGACCTGGTTGCTGCCTTTGATCATGAGAAGTGGGCTTTGTTGATCCAAAAAATGGACCCTGCATCTCTGGAATAACACTAGGATGAAGAAGCAAGCTGCACAGACTCACGTATGTGAAGTAGGAAGCTTATAAATAGAAGGAAGGAAGGAAGGAAGGAAGGAAGGAAGGAAGGAAGGAAGGAAGGAAGGAAGGAAGGAAGGAAGGAAGGAAGGACAAAGGAATGAAACTGGGCGTTGGTACTTACCTGATAATGCTTCGGGAGCTGCACGAGCATCCAGGCAGTGGGAGGTGCTTAGTCTCTCCGTTCTGATAGGCTGGGCTTTACTGAAGGACGTTTGACTCCTCCTCTCCTCCCACACGCCCCCAGTTTAGCTTAAGACGAAGGGCGGCCAACACCGAGCGACAGAGTAGATCCCAAGCTATCTCAAAGTCAACGAGGACACGAGGTTGGAACAGGAAGAACCCACCCCAGACAGAAAGGAAGAAAGGGAGGGGCTGGATGCTCGTCGCAGCTCCCCCAGAAAGGGCGATCAGGCAAGTACCAACGCCCATTCTCCAGCGAGCTGCTCGAGCATCCAGGCAGTGGGACATACCAAAGCTGGGCCTGTCCTATGGAGGGACTCCGTCTGGGCGAAGACACCCCCGGGCGAGTGGACCCATTGCAACACTCTCCTGCCAAAGGAAGCGTCAGCGAAGCAAAGACGCCAACCTTGTAATGCCGGACAAATGGCAATGGCGAGGCTCAAGTGGCTGCTCTGCAGATCTCGGAGATAGGAGCCTGAGTGGCCCAGGCAGCGACGAAGCGCACTACAGAGTGGGCGGTGATACCGAAGGCACTGGCAGGGACTGTGAAATGTATGCTGCAATAGTGGCCCGAACCAGCCACCAATGGTAGAGGGAAGACACTTTCCACTTTGGGAGGTTGGACTAAAGGAAACAAATAGAGCCTCAGACTCCCAAACGGAGCTGTATGCTTAAGGTAGACACAC
>CM019148.1:23224872-23437076 GCA_009733165.1 Naja naja | reverse complement strand
ACCAGACCTGGCTGCAACACCAGCTGCTACACCCCCCTCCAACCCCCAAACTAAGCAAACTGACACACGCTATAAACACATAGCCAGACCTCAAACTGAGCCAAACCAAGGCCCAGAATGCCACACACAGCCTTCCACCCAGGATACTACATCACAGAACTCAGAAGATCACAACACAAAACATCAGGAGGTTGCAGCACAGACAATCCACCAGGAGATTACAGCACCACACCCAGGACGTCACAACAATAGAACTCAGAAGGTCATCACACAGCCCATTACCCAGGTCGTTACAACACAAAAGGCTGAGAGACACACAGCCAGCACCTCAGCCACACAGGTCTCAGGAAAAAGCCATCCATCTGCATTATCAACTCCACAAACCAATCAAAAAAGTAACAACACATCCAACTCTAGAGTTTAAAAGGGAAAACAGCCACGATCACACACTTCTCCCAGGAGAACTAAGCTGAAGACACCAGCCTGAAGATGACGGATGAGATTACCGTAAACGTTGCCAAGGTATCTTCTCAATCATACTACAGGGACAAGACCGAATACACCAAGACCTACATACCTATATATATAATATCTAGAATATATATATATATATATATATATATATATTAAGCCTTGCTTATCGTTGAGCAATGCGAGATATATTTTATTCCTCTCATAGTCTTCTTTTAAATGAAACTTTTGATTCTAAGAATATCAGTTATGTTTGTCTTCTACTTGCTGGGGCTAAAAATGTCAGGTTCTGGGCTAGGGTAAGGGTTTTCTTTTTAAAGAGAGAGATTTCAGGGCCTATTTCATCCTGATTGTTGCCTAACATTATCTGAAGTGGTTCTTGGGGGAAAAAGAAAAGTCAACTAAAAAAAGGTGAAATTGGAGCAACTTTTTTTTATAAGAAGAGATTTGGGGGAGAGGTAGCTATATAAGAATTGTGTGCTACATTTGCCCCTCCACACTGTTTGCAGTCTCCAGCCCGCCCCCAATTTATGCTACTAACATTTTGCGTTATATTAGGGAAAATGCTCAATTTGAAGCATTTTCCATTTAATCAAGAAATATTCATTTAATGCTCTTTCTATGGTTTTAAGAGAGTTCTTTTCACATTTTCAAAAATCTGATTCTCTGAATCCTCAAGTCATAGTTCTTTATCAATAAGGGCATCCCTTTTTTCTACAGGTAGTTTCTCCACTTATGGAAGCTGTCCTTGGTGAGACACCAGTGACTGTGGTTGATGAGAAGGTTACCATTGTGGAATTGAAAGCTCAGGTGGTCTCAAACCTCTCCCTTTCTCTTCATGCCAGCCCTGGAAATAGCCACACCATTGTGGCCAAGACAACAGCCCAGCAGACTCTCAATTTCTCCAAGCAGGTAATGTTGACCATGCTTAGGAAAGTGCACACACGTTGTAGTTCCCAGAAACCCCCAAGGCTCAAGGGAATAGATTGGTCCCTGTTCTGACCCAGCTCCCCGGACACAACAAACCCTCTGACGTGAACTCCAAAGATTCCTTTATTAGGAATGCCAGCAGCCCCTGCAAAGGTTTCTCGCACAGGCTAACAAGTTCGGCTGGCCGGAAGATGAATAGTTGTCTGGTACACCTATTGATCTCCACCCCCTGCCTTTTATCCCCAGAGCTAAGGTGCGGCCTTGCTAGCAGCAGTAGCTCTTCCTTCCGCAGGATTGGCCCATGGATTTCCACTGCTCTCCTCTGCCTTCTGTGCTGCTCTCCTCTGCTCTTCTCTGCATCTGCAATCCTCATAAGCATGCTTCTTTCCCCCTCCTTCCTGTGCAAATTTTTGCTGCTAGGTAAAAAGGTTCCCCTACCCATTCTGGATATATTGCCTGAACAAAACATAAGCAATGTCAGGTATGTCTAGATTGCCTTAATGGCTGCATTTACTAGCAACTAGAGCAATAAAGGATTTTCTGACACAGCTCCCCGAACATGACAAACCCTCTTAAGTTAACTCAAAGATGCATTTATTAGTAGTTCCAGCAGCCCCAGCAAAAAGTTGCTCTCTCACCGCAGGCTAACAAGTCCATCCGGCCGGAAGATGAATAATTGTCTGCCACATTTATTCATCTCCGCCGCCTGCCTTTTACCTCAGAGCTAGGGTGGGGCTTCGCTGGCAGCGGTGGGTCTTCCTTCCCAAGTATCGGCTCACACGGCTTTCCACTGCTCTCCTCTTCTCTGCCTTCTGCACATCTGTGAATCAGGCACTGGATCCAGCTGTTCCTCCTCTTCTTCTTCATCCACCTCCAGACCTGGGGGCTGTTGACTCTCCATCTGAGGGCTGACAGATGGCCCAGGCTCCACCTCTGTGTGTGTGTGTGTCTCTCTCTCTCTGCCAGCTCCATTCCCTCTTCCCCCTCGGAGCTTCCAGGTTGTCCTGATGCTGACCCTGACTCCCACCGCCTCCTCCTCCTCCTCCTCTGATTCGGCTGCTGGAGGAGCCAGAGACCGACAGGCCACAACAGTCCCATTCTCACAGATGGCCAAAGAGAAGGCCAGCTGTTCTCTTCAAACTGCAGAGAGAGGCCCCTGGGATGAGAGGTTGCTTCATCTGAGAATATTCTCTGTAGACCAAGACCAGGATATTGCAGGAAAGATGGAACTTGGTCTGAACAAAGTGCTCCTTGAAAATGTCCCTAAGAGGGGACTGAATTTTTCTGTGGGAACTCTAGTTCATTGGAGAGATGCTGCATCTTTAAAAGGTTCAGAGAAATATGTAGTTAGTGAGTTTTCCAGGCTTTTAGTGGGTTTTGTTTCATCACTGAAAACTGCAGCAAAGTTCTTCTCACAATACATTATTATGTCACTGGTTTTGCTCAATCAGGTGAACAAACTCAATTAAAGAATCTGGCAGTTGCGTTCACACCACATGCTAAACATTATTGCTTTTTAATCGGTTAATGTTGTTGTGTGGACTCGGCCTGCATGTGTATAGGAGAAGGTAGCTTACCAGGGAAGGAAATTTTTACAAGATTTCCATAGCCTTGTAAACGTTTGATAGTTTGCTAGAGTACATCACATGTGGTCTACATATTCCAAATGATTCCAATCAGTTTACAGAGCAAGCTGTACAAAAACAAAACATAAAGCCAATTGCAAAATATTTGATGCAACCAATAAAAATAAAATAAAATAGAAATCACAGAAGTACATCACGTCCAGACTCCCTCCCTACCCAGGGGGACATAAATAGCCGTGGAGGCTTCAAAGGGCCTACAAAATTTCAGGTAATCCTTGATTTACAACCATTTGTAAATTACAACCAATCGCCCTGTGCGCTCCCACAGACAGGGCCTCCTGGGGATACCGTCAGCTAAACAGTGTAGGCTGGCGGCCCCTAGGGGTAGAGCCTTCTCTGTGGGGGCGCCCACCCTCTGGAATCAACTACCCCTTGAGTTGCGCTTGGCCCCTGATCTCCGCTCCGCGACCTCAAAACATGGCTATTTTTGCAATCCGGCCTGGACTGACAGGGGATCGGGGGTTTTAATTTGATTGTTTATTTGGCATAATTTAATATCTTTTTAATTTCTTTTAACGTTTGTACTTTCTGTCTTTTATGTACGCCTCCCTGAGTCCTTCGGGAGAGAGGGAGGCTTATAAGTCCAAATAAAACAAAACAAACAAAACATTTGTTCAAAGTTACAACAGCACTGAAATTCAAAAATGACACAATCAGTCCTCGCACTTAAGTCACTTGAAGCAGCTCCTCTATGGTCACATGATCAAATTTCAGGAGCTTGGCAACCTGCCTATGTTTACAATGGTTGCAGCATCCTGGGGTCATGTGATTGCCATTCATGACCTTCCTAGCTGGCTTTCCAACAAGTGGAGTCAATGGGGGGGAGTCGCATTTGCTTAGTGACCATATGACTCACTTAACGACCATGACAAAAAAAGGTCATAAAATCTGGCACAACTCACTTAACTGACTTGCTTAGCAACAGGTCTCAATTCTGATCGTAAATCAAGGACTACCTGTGAAACAGATATCACTGTCTTTCTTAATAATAGTGAAATAGGGTCAGCCTTCTGGATTTTTTTTTTGGCATGAATTACATGTCATTTGAGGATGTTGTTAGGCAACAGGATATGCACCAAGGCTGCATTGCCAACCCCTGCAATTGGACATACTATGATTTATATATTTAAGCAAACATAACCAATTTCCTTTCGTTAATCCAAATGTATGGTTTTCCATATTGAGTGAATATGGAAAGATTGAGATTATTGTGACTGGGTATGAATAAATCAGACAAAAGGGAGACCGATTTGAGAAAAAAGGACAGGTTAATGTGCAGTAGATGGGGAGATGGGAATTTGCATTGCAGAATATCTGGAGGGTGGCAGGCTGGAGAAGGTTTTATATAAAACATGGAAACAGATGGATGAAAACAGTAGAAATTGGGGAATTAGGACTGATAAGAGAGTGGTGGTTTTGAAACTGGGGGTCGCAGGTTCTGGGAGATCAAAGGACACCTTGTTATATCTTCCTCGATCGACAAAGAAGCTTTTCTGAAATTGTGCTTGACAATTATTCATGACCTTTCTGTCCCTGCAGCCCAAATATATCAACTGAAGGAAAGATATTCTGGAATGTTCTGTAGTTCCTAAGATAGGAGAGTTCTTAAATAAAGACTTTAAAAAAAACCAGAAAATCATTTTCTATTGAACGGAATGAGGAGTCCTGCATTTTGAACTGGGCTCTCCACAACTAAAAGGTTCTAGTCTCCAGAGGTCACATACGGCCTGTGATTTAAGTCCTTTGAGGTCTCCTGGGAGACCCAAAAAATACATTCTTGTGCAAAAGCTTATGAGTGGATCCAAACAGTTTTGTCTTTTTTTGTTTTCCCCATTTCTCAAATAGGAAGCTCTGCTCAGTCTCTGGGTGTCGTACAGTGATGGCACAATTGCTCCCCTCTCTTTGTATGACCCAAAGGATTACACCTTGGTGGTGACAAGCCAGGACAAGTCAGTGGTATCGGTGGTGCCCGAGCGGACCTTCCCACTAGTGAGGGCTGAAGGGGAAGGGTCCGGTGAGCTGATCAAAGCTGACCTGCTGATTTGTGAGAGCTGCCAGAAGACCAAGCGCAAGAGTGTGCTGGCCACCACGTTGGCCAATGTCCGTGTGCATTTCAGCTCTGAGGAGGAACCTACTTATGACTATGAGCCTGTCCAAACTCCTAGCAGACCTGGACGGGAGAAGAGTATGCCTCGCACCACACCACGGGTGGAAGTAGAGTGGCCTCTGGTGCCAAGTCAGGAGAGTTGGGCACCCAGCGTCATCCTTCCAACAGAGGACTTCCCAACCATTCCCACTGGCTACGTACAAGTCTCCCGAGGACTCACAGACCTGGAAATAGGCATGTATGCCCTGCTCGGCGTCTTCTGTTTAGCCATTCTGGTGTTCCTTATTAATTGCATTGTCTTTGTACTCAAGTACCGGCACAAACGGATCCCACCAGAAGGACAAACCAACATGGACCACTCTCACCACTGGGTCTTCTTGGGAAATGGACAACCATTGCGGGCCCAGAATGATCTTTCTCCTCAGCCTGAGAGCCCAGGCAACCCACTGGAGAATGTGCAGACCTGCTGCCATGGTGACCACCACAGCAGTGGCTCCTCGCAAACCAGTGTGCAGAGTCAGGTTCACGGGCGGGGGGATGGCTCTTCTGGGGGCTCCACCAGGGACCAGAGTGAGGACCCGCTCAATTCTCCCACTTCCAAGCGTAAGCGGGTCAAATTTACTACCTTTGCCACCATGCCCTCTGAGGAACTGGCCTATAATTCTATTCCTATAGCAGATGAAGAGGACTTGGAGTGGGTCTGTCAAGACATAGGCTTGCAGGAGCCCGAGGAGCTGCACAACTACATCCATAGGATCAAGGAGATTGCATAATGGGCCGGACCCAACACTTACAAGCCAAGGAGAGAGATTTACGGGGATGCTCTCTCTGGGCTTGAAATGGCTAAGATTGCATTGCCCTCCTGGGCTCTTGTCTAGCTCTTCCTCTCAGTGGACAAGCCCACCTGCACGACCAGGAATGGTTTTACAGGAAAACCAGTCATCTTGTAGAATGGGATGAATCTATTCTTTTCTTTTCTTTTGGAGGGAGAGCTCTTGTGAAAGCCTGCTTGTGGTCACTCTGTATAGTTGAAGGAGACTTGGCCGGAGCAGGCTGGGTGCCATCACTCCATTAAAGTGGGGTTGGGGACTGACTGGCGCCGTCAAGCAGGCCAAGAGAAGGGAGTGTCTGAGCCATTGTTGGTTAATGAAGCCAGAGTGTGCAATTGGTCCTTGCACCTGATGGGTTGCTTGGGGGAATGTTACTCCTTGCCTTGCCAACATCCACTGCTGCCTTTGCTGCCCGTCTCTCTCTGAAAGGCGATGCAATCCTTTGGTCTCTCGGCTTTTTTTTTTTTCTTGCACAATAAATGTTGACTCTTTAAAATAAATAATATTCAGGGATTCTGCTCAGCCCAGGGGGAGCCAAATGGAACAGTCTTCTGGTTGGTGGGGAGGGAGAAACCTCAGACCAGATTGCCATCAGACAAGGTGGCTGGGAGTCACTGTTGCTATCTGGGGAGGGGGGAGGCCGAGGAAAAGGACTGCCCTCCCCCCGCTTCCTCTTCTACTGCCTGTACTGCCTCCTCCCTAGTTAGTTCCAGTCTCATTTTTCCAAAATTGTGTATTGATAGTAAGCGCACCCTCTAACTTCAAGCAGGAGAGAGTGGAAATTAACCTTCCTGGAAGAAGCCATCTAATTTCCAAGAGGGATCAAGTTCCTAACCTGCCTGTTTTTTTTAAACATGCGGGATGTTTGGGCTTGAAAGATCTTCCTGTTTGGTTTCTCCATCAGTTGACAGCCGTGTTGGGAGCAGTTTCCCTTTCTGATTGAGAAAATGCATTTTTTCCTATAGAAGAGGGAAGAGGGAGGTGTAGCTACTAGTCTTTCACTGTGAGCACTCCCTGAACCCTCCCCTGTTCCCTTTCTCACTGTCTGAGCTTCTGTGATGTCCAGGAACATGGAAAACAAAGCTCTTCCCAAGGGTACAACAAGGCATAGATTGCACGAAGGGTCATGATATAAATTAGAAAAGGGCAAGCAAGATGGGGTCAGGCATGATGATGATACCCTGATCAGGAGCTGCTATATACAGAGGGCTGGACTTTACATTTTTATTTAAAAGAGAGAGAGAGATCAGTCCAATCTGACTTCAGGATCCTAATTTTTCCAGAAGTCTCTCCCTGGCTCCTTGTTCTGTCTACTTATTCTTCTCTTTGGGAAAGAGAGTTGGCACTTGCCAGTGGAAATGCTGGATTTGATCCTCAGAAGGATCATGATAGCCTTGACAATCAACCTGGTGGGTGACCTCTGAGCAAAGTTGAAGAATCTCTTGACATTGCAGTTTCTCAAGAGTCCTGGGAGACTTTCCGATATTGGAATGAGTAGGGAGAAAGGGCACATACAAGCAGAGGTCAGCAGAACAAGTAAGTATAAAATGATTCATTGGGAGCAAAGCACTACGTTAATTTTTCATATACACAGCTGGGGCCTGAGCTGTCTGTTACTAATCAGGAAAATTATCTTGGGGTCATAAAGGGTACCTCGGTGAAGATGCTGATGTATATGACTGTTGTGGGAATGACAAG
The DNA here is from genome assembly GCA_009733165.1 of Naja naja. NCBI lineage: Eukaryota > Metazoa > Chordata > Lepidosauria > Squamata > Elapidae > Naja > Naja naja. The sequence goes on along the minus strand of CM019148.1, from coordinate 23,429,394 downwards.
CTCCAACTAGGAAAAATAAAGAAGGAATTAAAAATGGTCAACATTGTAGCACACTTATATAAATCTAGAGTATGACCACTCCCGGAAATCTATGTATGGTTCTGGTGGCCATATTTAAAAATGAAGGTAATTTGAGCTGAAACTACAGAAGTGGACAGTCAAAGTGACTGGGGGTTGCCAAAGCTTCTGATTTGTTTTATTATTTATATGCACCCTATCTCGCCTAAGAGATGACTGTGCAACTTAACATCAGTAGAGAAACAAGGTACAACATTAAAAATAAGAGCATAAATATTAAAATTAACAAGACAAAGAAGGGAGCAAGCTACAAAAGAGGTGGAGGTAGAATGATTCTGCCATATGCATGGCATGAAGAAAGTAAACAGGAAGAAATATTTGTCCTTGCTTCAGACACTGCGACAAGGATCATCCAATGATTAGAAGGAAATTAAAATAGAAAATAGTTTTCCACATGGCACATGCTTAGCCCATGAAACACTGAATTGGAGCCACCATGTTTTAGATGAAAATCTATGAGTCTTGAGGCACAAGATTATCTTTAAGTTCAGGCACCATGTCTTCAAATACCCAGTTGTGAGAAGGAATGATAGGCCATACGCCAGTCTGCAGAGAAGCAAAATATTGGACTAAGATGTACTTTGCCCTTACAAGTTGCAATCACAATGCATCTGGAGAACACCAGTATTGCTGGCAATGCACAGCAATCTGTAGAAGATTGTGGGTAAAGCTGACAAACCAAGATGTGGAGGCAAGGTCAGTTGAAGTTAAGAGGCATATTCCTTCTTCAGAGCTTATTCACCCACCCTCCTAGCCACCTGCTCAAAGAGGTGAGTATATTAATAAAAAGGATTAATAATAAAACAGCACTTTGCACTAGTTGGATGTCATGAGACCCTGATGGCGCATATTATTTTGCTGTTAACCTTCAATACATCCCAAGCTCTTGGTGTTTGAATGTTTGCTTTTAACAGGACTCCAAACTATGCTATGAAAAATTAAACTGTCGCATGGCAGAAACTGCAGTACAGTCACCACACACACCTGGATGCCAAATGTCTCATGCCTGATTCCCACATGTCCAACTAATGGAGGAGAGACTGCAGTGGCCAATGAGACTTCAAAGAGCCTGCAGTAACCCTAGTATCCTTCAGCAGCTTCCAAATTCCAGAGATTAACTTACAAAGGTCAATTATGATACTTTCTCGGTCCACCTGCCTAGCCATTCCTTAGGTCAGGGGTGTCAAACTCAAGGCTGGATCCGGCCTGTGATGTGGTTCGATCCGGCCTGTGGGGCTGTCCTGGAAAATCATCGCTTTGCCCCAGTCTACCCAATGCAAAGAGGAAACATGTCAGCAGTTTGGGGAATGGAATCAAGCTGGCCACGGCTACCCAGTTGGCCACACACCCCAGCCCCCCAGAGGTCAACCACAGCCCTGATGTGGCCCTCAATGAAATTGAGTTTGACACCCCTGCCTTAGGTTATAGGTTCCTCTTTATATCAGTGACTGAGATTGTCAGGCTGAGTAGTATGATTGCTGTAGCAGCTTTGTGTATCTTGTGAGTTGCCACATCAGGTATTCCCTGGATCATCCTGGAAATTTATAAAGTGGTGTGAATGCAGCCACTTCCTTCCTTCAGACCAAGTCAGCCTTAGATTAGTTTGTTCCCAACATAGGAAAATATAGGCTTTGTTCACACAACATAGTTCATGTGATTACTAAACCCATTTTCTGGGTTTAGAGAAGACATTAACCACAAACAACCAAACGGGCTGTTAAAGTTAACATTAAGCTTGTTGCAAATAAGCCATAGAATAAATTCAGAGCATGCAGAAAATCCCATTTTCTTGTTTAAAGGGGCTTTTCCAGTCGAAGGATTTAATAAAAGGTAGGGCTCCCATTCTGGCTATGTTTCAAGAATAAATGCATGCATTGGATGCTGGATCCCAAGTTCAGCCAATGAGCTCTTTGGGATCTTTGCTTTAAAGTTTGGGAAGCAACTGTTCCTGATCAACATACAGGCAGTCCTTGACTTACAACAGTTTGTTTAGTGGCTGTTCAAAGTTACAATGGCACTGAAAAATGTGGCTTATGACTCTTCATACTTATGACTTGCAGCATCCTCATGGTCAGGTGAGCAAAATTTGGATGCTTGGCAACTGGTTCATATTTATGATGATTGCAGTGGCCCAAAGTAATTTTGTGACCTGACAAGCAAAGTCAATGGGGAAGCCAGATTCACTTAACAAACATGTTACTAACTTAACAGCTGCAGTGATTCACTTAACAAGTGGCAAGAAACATCATAAAATTCAGTTAACAACTCTGTCTCGCTTAGCAATGGAAATTTGAGGCTCCATTATAGTCATAAATCGAGAAATACCAGTAATTGCAAACACTTGTTCAACATTCTTTTAATACAAGCTCCAATTCTCTGGCTGAGCCCATAAATAGCACAGTAAACAGAATTTTTAGTCCTCTATATAGGACCATAATGGATTTACAGTTGTAATGGTTGTACATTTTATTAATTTATCTTTCTGCAGTTAAGTGAATGCAGTTATTAAGCAAACCAATAGATTTGCTTTGGGGGCAGTTTTGCTGTGAACCAGAAGTGCCAGTTTTCAGCAAAGCTCTTTAAAAAATGTCACATGACCACAACTTTGGAGTTGGATTGTAAATCCCCTTTTTCAGGTCAGTCGTAACTCAGGGACCATCTCTATTGGTTTATCAGATTTCTGTCCTGCCTTTCATTCAGGAGCCCAACATGTAGCATAACCTTTTTCTGCAACCATGTTGTGAGGTATGTTGTACTGTGAAAACAAATGTCTCAAAGACATGGATGAGTTTTCATAGCTGAGGGTGGACTAGGCGGCGGCTAGCAAAACACAAATGCTGTGCCTATATAATGTGTTATGGTCAAACCATATTGTGGCTCAATGCAGTTGTCTGCTTCACACCACTTGTTAACACAATTCCCAGAGCAGGCTTAACTTGACTACTGAACTCCTTTTTGTGATCTTTACAGATTACAGATAATCAGAGTTGGGAGGGACCTTGTAGGTCATCCAGTCCAACCCTCCACCCAAGTAGGAGACTTATTTTCTTGTCTTAATGAATTAAGAAACAAAGCAAATGGGATAGATTAAAATAACATTCTAAGCCATGCTCCCCTCCCCCCAAAAACCACCCTCTACATAAGAGGAAAACTAACCAAGAATTACATGGTGACTGGGGAATTTTGGGAGTTGAAGTTAACTTATTTTAAACTTGCCAAGGTTTGGAAACTAGTCGTTGGGCACTGCTTTCCTGGACCATCCTGATTTGATTAATAAGAGTTAATTCCTTCAAGCCAGGTTCTTCATTGGTAACTATCAGACAACACAGCAATAAACTTGGAGCTCTGGGCCAGCCTAAACAGCAGTTGATTTAATCCAGGAACTCTTGGCTATTAAAAATAAGATATCTATTCTAACTAGACATCTAACTCTTCCCCACCCCACAAATTTCTAAGGTATTTCACATCATTGCCCACACTTAATATAAGCTCTATGTATGTACTGTATGTATGCACACACACACACACACACATATTCGACTTTCAAATGCAAAATGGATATGACAAGGAAGTTATAAGGAAATATAGTGAAGCTGCCAGAAGATGGCTGCTCTCTGTTTTCTTACTAAATGTTTCCATTCTCCCCAGTCTCTCCTTGTAAGACCTACTGCCATTCCATAACCTCTTCTGGTTTTTTTTTTTAACATCAGTCTTAAAATCTGATGCCCAGACAGAATAACTTGAGAGTCTAACCAATGTGCAGTAAAGTGGTACTATTACTTCCTCTGATTTAGAAATATCCATTTCAAATCCCAGGGATAGTTACATGCTACATTAGCTAGTGAATTGGTGAGCAAAGTCTGGGATATATTATAGCACCTAATGGGCAGTCTGATAGTTTTATCTTTGGGCCACAAAATGTGGTGATAAAAGGTTTTCTATAGCCAAATGCTCACATTGTGGAAATAATTTGGAACCAGACTTAAGATTCAAAACACCCTCTCTGGCTTTTTGCTAAATATTTTACTAGCCCCACTTTGCTTGCTTTTCTTCTTTGAAATGTTAGCGATCGATGTGGCAAAAGTTAATCTCCATCATTTGGAAAAGGAGCATGTGGTTTAAGCAGCATGCTGTTCAGTCTGGGCTGCCCCCAAATAGCCAAGAAATAGGGACGTTTGGCTGTACCTGTAAAATTGCATTTGGCTCTGTGAGTTATGTTGGGATCTCTTGAGGATCTCCCAATCATACTGGTGTGTGTGTGTGTGTGTGTGTGATGTTTCTGGAAACAAAAGACATTTTCACATTGTTCTTTTGAAATTTTCTTTTGGAGCCTGATTTCTAAGAAGTGATGTATTGTTATTTTTAAATTTCATCTTGAACCACAGCAGTCCTTATGTCTGAAGCAAACTCTACGAATCATTTAATGTGGTTGTGCACATGATCATGCTGAATTATATCCTCACTCTCCTGATATAGCTGGACACAAGAGTTTTATGTGGAACTTCTGGGGCATTGTTACACTGGAGGAAATGTAGATTATTACCACCAACCAAGAAATTCGATACACCCTAATTTGCTGGTGCTGAATATAATCAAGTGTAGGCACGCAACAGCAATATTTGGGGAACATCTCCAGGTACTCCTTGCTTAATGACCATTGGTTCAATAAATATTTGAAATTATGCTGGCACTGAACGAATGGTACTGTACTTGACAATGATTCTTGAACTTATGGCCATTGCAGCACAACTGTGGTCATATGGATGAAATTTGAGCGCTTGTCAACTTGTCTAGAATTACAACCGCAGGGATGCGTCAACTTCCTCCACCTATCTATATCCCCTCCCCATCTCTGCCCTTTTGGGTGCTCTGGACAGTGGCATTTCTTGGCAAGGTCAGCACTGGAGCTGAAATGGACTCCTAGGGCTTATAGCAGTCTTAGTTGACCACCACTGCCCCCAGACCTCTGCCCCCAGTGCTGCTGCCAAGGAGTGTTGTGGAGGGTGACCAAAAGGGAGAGGAAATAAGTGAATGGGGGGCGGAGTTCAAGAGGAAACAGTCCCTTATCTTGGGGACTGGGAGGGACCAAGCTGGGAATGTCTTGGCTTTGAGTGGGACCTTACCTAATGAACAGCGGAATGTGGTTAATGAGGGCAACAGGGACTGCCAGGTTTGTCACTGGTAAGCAATGCGGTCACGTGACACCAGAGGTGTTATTCAGCAGGTTCTGACCAGTTCTCATGAACCGATAGCAGAAATTTTGAGCAGTTCGTAGAACCAGCAAATACCACCTCCACCTATTCTCTGCCTCCCAAGTCCCAGCTGATCGGCTGGGTCTTCTTTTGTTGCCGTGCAGAGGAGAAGGGAGCTGGAAAGTAGGTTAGTGGGGTGGGGAGGGAATGGGATTGTGCAGTAACCTTCCCCCAGGAGTGGGAAGGGAATGGGGATTTTGCAGTATCTTTCCGCTGGAGTGAGGTGGGAATGGAGATTTTACAGTATCCTTCTGCCACGCCCACCAAGCCAAGCTATGCCCACCAAGCCACGCCCACAGAACAGTAGTAAAAAAAATTTGAACCCCACCACTGTGTGACACCATAATTAATAACTGTATCATTTAGCAATGGAAATTCAAGCCCTCATTGCCATGGTTAACCAAGGGCTACCTGTAAAGCTGACATAACTGCATTTCTGAGTGGAGAAAACTGAAACAATACATTGCAAAGAATGCCCTCAAGCCTAAAAGAAATCTCAATAGGTGGGCTCTATTTCAGTACAAGTCAATTCCTTTCCTACACATTGCAAACCAAAGCAAAATCAAGCCATGAATGAATGGGTATAGTGCAGGGCAGTGGTGGTATTCTACCAGTTCAGCCCATTTCTGCCGAGCCGGTAGCAGCAATGAGCAGCGGAGACCGAAGTGGTTCTCTCCGCCGCTCTGCTGTTGGGCCCACCTGCTCGCCTGGGCTCCCATACTCACCTTTATCCTCTGAATTTGAAGCACAGCTGCTTTGCATGGCACAGAAGAGTGCTGCGCGGCAGCTGCTGAAGCGACCGGGATGGTGCAGGCTTGCAGGAGGCGAGTTAGAACCCCTCTGTGCCTGCACAAATGCCTCTGCCTGCACAAAGTGTGCATTTGGCACACGCATGCATGCAAAGTGTGTGCACGTGTGCAAAGCGTGCCCACCAAGCCACGCCCATCAAACCAGTGGTAAAAATATTTGAATCCCACCACTGGTGCAGAGTGCTGTACACGCGCCTGTTGCTGCGCTGTGCGCATGTGTACAACTTTTGCAACAAACCATCAGCTGTGCCACCCGGACAGCTGACAAGCGCTGTGCATGGGTGCGCAGCATTTGAAAATCCTCTTCTTTCCTGCTTTTTCAACCTCAGCTGTGCCGCGCAAAGCAGCTGAGGTTGAAAAAGCAGGAAATAAAGGACAGGTAAGAGCCCAGGTGGGCGGGTGGGCCAAACTGATGACCAAAAGGTCGTTGCAGTGAACTGGTTTGGTGTCTGTTGCTCTTCAGATCTACCAATTTTATAGAACCAGGCCAAACTGGTAGCATCCCACCCCTGGTGTAGTGGGAGTTAATAGCTTCTGGATTTGAGCACAATGGGCTGATCTGTAGCCTGGATACAACATCAGCTCTGAATAGAACAGAATAAAGTTGGCAAGTCTCATGAGCATCTATGGCTATAGGGCAAGTGGTGCTCTGTGCATTATGACATCATCAGGCAAAGAATGGAAATTGTGTACAGGTGGTCCTTGATTTAGGACCACAACTGAGCCCAAAATTTATGTTGCTAAGTGAGACAGGTTCTTGAGTTTTGCTCCATTTTCTGACCTTTCTTGCTACAGTTGTTAAGTGAATCACTGCACTTAAGTTAGTAGCATGGTTGTTAAATGAATCCGGCTTCCCCATTGACTCTGCTTGTCAGAAGGTGTGAAAGCAGATCACGTGACCTTGGGACACTGCAACTATCATAAATATGAGTCAGTTGCCAAGCACCTGAATGTTGACTACGTGACCATGAGGATGTTGAAATGGTCATTAGTGTGAAGAGCAGTCATAAGTCACTTACGCTGAGCTTGTCGATCAGAAAGCTCGGCAGTTTGGTGGTTCAAATCCCTAGCACTGTATAACGGAGTGAGCTCCTGTTACTTGTCCCAGCGTCTGCCAACTTAGCAGTTCGAAAGCATGTAAAAATGCAAGTAGAAAAATAGGGACCACTTTGGTGGGAAGGTAACAGCGTTCTGTGCACCTTCAGCATTTGGTCATGCCAACCACATGACCACAGAGACGGCTCTTTGGCTTTATAACGGGGATGAGCACCGCCCCAGTGGTGGGATTCAAATTTTTTTAATACCAGTTCTATGGGCGTGGCTTGGTGGGCGTGGCTGGGGAAGAATACTGTAAAATCTCCAGTCAGAGGTGGTATTTGCCGGTTCTCCAAACTACTCAAAATTTCCGCTACCGGTTCTCCAGAACTGGTCAGAACCTGCTGACTGCCACCTCTGTATCACCCCCTTGAGCCGGAAATGACTAGCATGTATGTGCGAGGGGAACCTTTACCTTTACCTTTAGTGCTGTTCTAACTTTGAATGGTCACTAAAAGAACTACAGGTAGTCCTTGACTTACAACAATTCATTGAGTGATCATTCAAAGTTACAATGGCACTGAAAAAAGTGACTTATGACTGTTTTTCACACTTATAACCATTGCAGCATCCCCATGGTCCCATGATTTACATTTAGATGCTTGACAACTGACTCACATGGGGCCATGTGATCCTCTTTGGTGACCTTCTGACAAGCAAAGTCAATGGGGAATCTCAGATTCATTTAATGACTGTTACTAATTTAACATCTGCAGTGATTCACTTGACAATGGTGGTCAGAAAGGTCATAAAATGGGGGTAAAACTCACTTAACAAATGTTTCACTTAACAACAGAAATTTTGGGCTCAAGTGTAGTTGTAAGTTGAGGACTACCTGTATTGTAAATCAAGGACTCTCTGCAATGTATAATTTTTACACAATAGCACATATAACAGCATTGGAGTTTCAGCCTTGAGACTACCTCACAGCACTGGTGAGTGTTTGATGAATATATACATGATCTTATGATAACAAAAAATACCATCTTCTTAATTAAACTTATGATTTAAAAATTAAGGAAATTAAAATGAAAAATCTGCAAGGATCAGATGTGTGTGTTGTGGTTAGCCAGCAGCAGGTACAGACGGCTGAGGAGAGCAAGGACTCAGATGAGGGGCCAGGACCGTTAGGGAGTGGAATGCTGCCTTCAGAGATTGTGGGGGCTGGCAGCAGCAATGAAGAGGTTCCTGAGGAGCCTGTGCCAAGTGCGCATGCGCGCAGGATTGCTGGCAGGAAAGAGCAGCTGCAACAGCACGGGTGACTTGGGAGTAAGGCTGCAAGGTAATGGCCCCTCCTTCAAGAAGATAAAAGGCAGCTGTGAAGCACATGTTCTTTGCAGGAAGCAAAGACATTTTGAAACAGCCTCGTGGACATTACAGTTGGTATTTGAAGACTCTTGTGTTGTGAAATATTTCTTATCTGTGATTCTTGGCAGTCTTGCACAGTTTTGGCAAGGTTTGTGCTTATCAAAGTTAATTAGTTTGCAGCAGCCTTTTAACCGGGGATTCATAAGAATCATTAGAAGGTTTCTGTTCCCTTTAGTTATTGTTTGTCTTATTGGAAAAGGGTTTGGGTCAGAACAGTGTGTGTGTCAGTGGTGGGATTCAAATTTTTTTACTACTGGTTCTTGGTGGGTGTGGTGTGGCTTGGTGGACGTGGCATGGCTTGGTGGGCGTGGCAGGGTAAGGATACTGTAAAATCTCCATTCCCTCCCCACTCCTGGGGGAAGGTTACCACCAGTTCTCCGAACTACTCAAAATTTCCACTACCGGTTCTCCAGAATTGGTCAGAACCTGCTGAATACCACCTCTGGTGTGTGTGTATATATGTGTGTGTCTGTGTGTGCACGCAAGCACACACACACACACACATATACACACACAGAGAGAGAGAATTAAGGGGACCTGATAAAGGATGATGCTTGATATTTACAAACTCGGTATAAACATCTGAAATACTAGATTGATTTGAGAAATCATGAAAGGGGGCAAGTCCTTTAGTGAAATCTGTGAAAAGATTTTTATGTTGGATGTTCACTTTGGAATTGGCTCAACATCTCAGATGTCTATAAGAACCGCAGAAGACATTGCAAGTCTAGCCTCACATCTTCCATCCCAGTTCATTCAACTTGCAAGATACATATTGTGGATTCTGATGCAGGCAAAGCAATGCACAAATGCAACAATCTTGAAGGAAGAAAGAGTATTATTACACTTAGTTATCTGGAATAGGGCCATCTTGATGTTCACCCGTATCATAAGTACCGTAAAATCTAGGATTTTTCTGCACTGCTTTCGATGGGCATTTCTACTACCCCGAGGGAAAGAAAATAAACTGCATCAAAATGAAGCTTCAAGTTTCATCTCTCAACAAATAAATATTGATTCAATAATCACTTCCTTTGCTTACGTCACACGTCAATCCTAGATTTGACTTCCCTTATTGGTTCCAACAATGGAAGGGAAGCCCAATTAGAGGCATCCTTAGTGGGCTCAGAAAAGCCAAGAGGGGGTCTATCTTTTTTTTAATTAATTTTTTTATTTATTACATTTCTTAGTGCTTAATAAACATCATGTTATCTGGGTATTCAATTTGCTTAACAATACATATTACGTTCTTAATCGGCACCCTTTTTTCCCCAACCACTGATAAAATAGATTCCATGTTTGGTAACATTCCGTGTCTTCTTTCTGTTTCATTTTTAACGTCAGTCTGAAGATGGTGTCTATCAATGCACCAATGAAAGCCCTTCCCTTTGGTGAACATATGGTACGTATGACCCATGTAACAAGGGATAGAGCAGGAGTTGGACTAGAAGACCTCTAAAGTCCCTTCCAACTGTATTATTCTACTATTCCGTTGTTATGCCATTACACCTGCCATCGTGATATTTATTTTTTAGTCTTCTTGGGGGAGCCCTGGGCCCAATCTAATCTTTCACTAAATGATAGGCCCAGAGCCATTCTTTTGAATTTTGGCTTCATACCATCAGATAAAGAAAACCATAGAAGCTTATTTGTATGAATAACATTAAATAACCTTTGAATCTGGTTTGAGTGAGTCCTTGATGGGCAACAGTATCTTTTGCCTATTGAATGAAAGAGCTCCTGGCAGATTAAACTAATGAAAAGCCCTTGCAATTACATTAAGGCAATCTAATTCCCTTTGTCTAGTTTTAAAGGCTTGTTATGATGTTTAAAAAGCCACATGCAAATAATGGAACATAATAAAAAATGTAATTGCATTAAGATATGCCAGCAAATATGACATCTTTCCCAGCGGCTGAAATCTGTTAGGTTTCAAACTATACATAAATCATATAAACAAAATAGTGAGACTATTTATTTAAATGCATTATAGCCACCTAACCCCCACGGAGTCTCAATGATGTAGGACCCCTCCCCACCAGTCTAGATTAAAACAATCTAAAAATGACACAAACCACTCCCCACAAAATACAACAATATCAGTGGAACAATATTTGTAGCTCAGGGTTGAACTGTGGGATTCTTGGTGCTCTCCAAGCTTGGTTGCTTTCTTGCAGATGTTTCATTACCCAACTAAGTAACATCAGTGGCCTCAGAAAGCCCTGACGATGTTACTTAGTTGCGTAATAAAATGTTTGCAAGGAAACAACCAAGCTCAGAGAGGAAGCTCTCAGGCCAGGGGTGTCAAACTCGTGTCATCATAGCATTGTCACATGACATATTGCAACTTTTTCTCCTTTGCTAAACTGGGCGTGGGGGGTGGCTGGCGTGTGATGCATCTGGCCCATGGGCCACAGGTTTGACAGCCCTGTCATAGGCCACCCAGCCAATCCTCTCTTCAGCTCGTAATCTTGGTCACCACGTTACAAAAAAGATGTTGAGACTTTGGAAAAAGCGCAAAGAAGAGCAACTAAGATGATCAAAGGCCTGGAGACTAAAACATATGGACAATGGTTGCAGGATTTGGGTTTGGCTGGTCTAGAGAAAAGAAGGACTAGGGCCATGATGGCGAACCTATGGCATGCACATCGGAAGTGGCACACAGAGCCACTTCTGCCGGCACACGAGAGGTCACCTGGAAGAGCCCCACTGCACATGCGCGCGTGCCACCCATCCACCAGCTGATTGTCAGGGCGGGTGCAGGAGATGTGTGGGCATGCACGGGGTCTCGCACTCATGCACAGAGATGCATAGCATGGGGGATTGTGCATGCATGCGCAGGGGGCATGGGGTGGGACTGTGCAATTTTCAGCATGGGAGCCCAAAAAGGTTACCCACCAGTGGACTAGGGGGACATGATAGCAGTATTCCAGTGTTTGAGAGGCTGCCACAAAGAGGAGGGGGTCAAGTTGTTTTCCAAAGCACCAGAGGGTAGGACAAGAATCAATGGATTGAAACTAATCAAGGAGAGAAGCAACTTGGAACCGAGGAGAAACTTCGTAACACTGAGGACAATCGACTAGTGGAACAGCTTGCCTTTAAGAAGAGACTGGACAGTCTCTTGTCTGAAATGGTATAGGGATTCCTGCTTGAGCACAGGGCTGGACTATAAAATCTCCAAGGTCTGTTCTAGCTCTATTCTGATTGATTGATTGAATCTAGTGCTAAACAACTTCTTGGCATCTTCTCAAGGACCACCTAACACTATTGGAAGTCAGTGTCTGGGGTTATCCATCATTCAAGCCATTATTTGTTTTGACCAGGTTTCTTCATAGCACGTAACACCCTGAACCAAAATCCAAACATAACATGCCTTACTTCATACAACGTGCTAAATAACCATGTCTAAACTTCTGAGGACCAATGACAATTTGGAATTTAGAGGAACCCTCAGAAAATTACCTCCATGGTAAGTATGGCTGATTACCAAACACCCAACCAGCCAATCCTCAGAAGGGAAATAGTTGATCTACTTTCATGGAATGGTCTCTTCCACCTGGACAGGAACACACTGTCTTCCTCCCCACCCACCTAAAAGCACTGGACTGCAACTCCCCAATTTCTCTCCATCATCATAGAAAAATCCCTTAAGTTTATGTAAGGCTTGGAACAAATTCTATTAGAAACTAGTGCTGCATTTTATATTATGTTAGATCCCCGTTGATGTTTAAAATGTAAATCAAAGTGACATGCTTGTTTGTGGCTTAGTGTTGTGTTTGAAACCAGTCGTTCTATTTTATTTTTTGAAAGTGGCTAAGCAAAGCAGAGTAGCATAATTTCTGGTCCCCTTTACTGTGTCTGTGGTGACACAAGATTCATAAACAGAATTTATGCAGATTCTTGCAACTTTGCTGACTCAAACATTCCATTAAATTAATATCCAAGCTCAATTACCAAGATTCTTATTGTGGCTTACAACAATTATACAATGGAGTAACAATTCCTTTTGAAAGCACTTGCATTTGAAAAAAGAAAAGAAAAGAAATAATTGCAATTTTGAGGTAATGAGAACTGGCTAGAGATGAACAGGATTTTATTTTTTAAAGCTTCAAATGTACAAGCATTGTAGGATGTTTAATTTGAGGGGAAATGGTAAAAAATAGCCAGTTTAAAGATGATCTGATTCAAGCATGTGAAGATGCTGAAACCCACAGATAATAATAAATAATAATTCATTAACTTTATATGCCACCTGATTCCAAATGACTCTGGATGGGTTTACAATTGTTAAAAAACAATTCAAACGTTTAAAGAAAAAAAAGAATAATACAAACAGCACGAAAACAGAACAAGACGAAGAACAATAATGACGAAGAAAATAAACCCAGAAGGGAACAGGAAGGAAGGGACATCAGTCATCCCCTCCAAAGACCTGGGCAAAGAGCCAGGTGTTAAAGGCCCTTCAAAACACCAGCAAGGTGGGGGCTGTTCAACTCTCAGGTGGAACCTCATCCATGATGTTATGTATGCAGAGTTTAAAATGACTGGTTATTGTTGTAAAGTGTTTGAATTCATTGGTTGTAAAAGTGTGGGAAAACCCTGCACTCTGATTGGTTGGCAGCTGCGGCAGCTGGCTATAAATAGCTGCCGCGGCTGAGCCAGTCGGGTCCGTTCTGAGCTGAAGTCACAATAAACCTTGAGTTGAAGCACTCCACGTCCTGCCTCTCTATGCGAACTTAACACTGGCGACAAAGGTGGGATTCCCCTGAAGAGAAGGCAACGCGGAACAGAGAAGAGCGAGATGGCTGCGCTGAACACCCCCCCCAGCCCCATTCGACCCGAAGAATGAAGACTGGGAGTCGTATGAAGATCAGTTTCAGATGTTTTTGGAAGGAAGCGATCTTGCCGCCATTTCTGAGCAGCGGAAGAGGGCGGTTTTTCTCACGTAACATTGGGGGGGGGTGCGAATTCAGCAGCTTAGAGGAGGCCATGCACGATCATTTTGTTTTGGGCCTTAAAGACAAGGTTTTGCAGAGCAAATTACTGATGAAACCCAAGATCACGCTGAAAGAAGCCATAGAGGAAGCATCTTCAGCAGAAGCCACCAAATCCTCAGCAGCAGCCATGAGGAAGATGAACAGGGCCACAAGCCATTCTGATGGGGAAAAGTCCACTACAACTCATTTTGATGAACTTGAATCTGAGTCAGAATACAGTGGAGAAGAAGAAGAAATCAACAGACTCAGAATGGAGCGGAAAAGAAACGACCTGAGAAGGAAGAGGCGTGATTTCCACTGCATAGGTTGTGGAAACCACCCCGCACTGAATGCAAGTTCCTGGACACCATTTGCCTCTGATGTGAAAAAAGAGGACACCTTGCAAGAGTCTGCAAATCATCCAGAACTCCACCTAACAGAAGGAAGTTTGCTACAAACAACAAAGACAGAGAAGTCAAGCCAAACAACACCAGTGAGAAAATGGGGCAACACACAGAAGCAAATGGAAGAAATGAAACTCATCAAACAGTAACTATTGGTCATTCTTCCCCTTTAAATAACAAGAAAAGTGCATGTCAAGGTATTCATTGAAGGAAGGCCTTGCCAAATGGTAGTGGACTCAGGTTCATACTTATCCATGGTGTCATGGGACACTATTCAGAGACTGATACCAGACATTCAGAAGACTCACTTCAAGAAGCAGGCATTAACTCTTAAAGACTACCAAGGGAACAAGATTCCAGTAGTTGGAACAAGATAATTCAATGTGAAGTTCAAAGGTCACATCAAACGCCTACCCCTGACCATCGTGGATAAAGATTGCCCAAGTTTGCTGGGGCTAGAATGGTTCACCCCACTGGGCATCGAAGTGACTGGCATCAATCACGTAAGCAACACTGAGTGGGAAGAGTCCTTGAAGTCTGAGTTTCCAGAGGTCTTCAGCGACGGATTAGGCAAGTATCACATTTAACCTAGATCCCAAGGTACAACCAATCAGATTAAAACCCAGAAGGGTACCCTTTGCATTGAAGGAAAAATTGATGAACAATTAGATAAACTTATAGCTCAAGGGGTGCTGGAGCCCACAGACCACTCCAGGTGGGAAACACCCATAGTCACGCCAGTCAAGGCTGACGGTTCCATGAGAATCTGCGGGATTACAAGGGGACATTGAACCATGCGCTACAGCAGAGCGCATATCCGTTCCAGTGGTTCATCATTTATTACATTCTCTGGACGGGGCACAGTCTTCGCCAAATTGGACCTGGCCCAAGCATACCAGCAGTTAACAGTAGATGATCTAACTGCAGAAGCCCAAACCATTGTAACCCATTGGGTGCATTCAAATGCAAGAGGTTACAATTCGGAGTAAGTGTGGCGCCAGGCATCTTTCAAAGCCTCATGGAAAGGATGCTACAAGGGTTGCCTGGGGTGGTGCCTTATTTTGATGACGTTTTAATCTCTGCTGAAAATGACACTCAGTTACACGAGAAACTCAGAAAGTTCTAACCAGGTTCAAAAAGCGGGTTAAAAGTCAAAAAAGAGAAATGCACACTAAGAACTGACAAAGTAGAATTCTTGGGTTATATGATTGATAAACATGGCATCCACCCCACAGAAGCCAAAGTTCAGGCAATCAAAGAAGCCCCAGGCCTAGATGCAAAACTGATTTGCAAGCATTCCTGGGACTTATTAATTTCTATCATATGTTTCTACCTCAGAAAGCAACCACTGCAGAACCCTTACACAGATTACTGGATAAAAATCTGCATGGGTCTGGGGCACAAAAGAAGAAGCTGCATTTAACAACATCAAGAGACAAATCACTTCTGATTGTGTCCTGATACAGTTTTCTGAGAATTTACCTGTAGTATTGACTTGTGATGCATCCCCTTTGGAGTGTGGGGGTGTTGAGCCACATGCTTCCCAGTGGAAGGAAGCCCCTATTGCATTTTACTCTGCACTTTGACCAAAGCAGAGAGAAACTACAGTCAGCTGGACAAGGAAGCATTGGCTATCGTGGCAGCAGTCAAGAAGTTCCATGAGTACGTATATGGGAGAAGGTTCACCATTGTTACAGATCACAAACCTCTTTTAGGCATTGTGGCAGGGGACAGACCAACGCCCACCATCCTGTCACCAAGAATGCTGAGATGGACTGAATTTCTTGCTGCTTATTCATACAAACTCATTCACAGACCGGGAAAAGACATTGGGCATGCTGATGCTTTGAGTCGCTGCCCACTTCCTTTGCACACTGAGGACCCTGCTCCTGAAACTTACACCTTCTTTCTAGAAACTGTTGCCAAACTTCCAGTTCATGCTGCTGAAATTGCTAGAGAAACTGCCAAAGACACTTCATTGGCTCCTATTGTAGGCTGGATTAAAAGGGTTGGCCACTACATGATCTACCTCAAGCTTCCCAACCTTTTAAATCCAGACAAACTGAATTATCTGTCTTGAGGGGATGTATTTTGTGGGGTAACAGGGTGGTTATTCCTGCAAAATTGCAGAAAGAGGTTTTGGAAATGTTACATGAGGGTCATCCGGTATTGTCAGAATGAAGGGATTGGCCAGGAGTTATGTATGGTGGCCTGGTATAGACAAAATGGTTGAAACCTGGGTTGCATCCTGCCCAAACTGTCAGCAAGTAAGGCCTGCTCCAC
The DNA here is from genome assembly GCA_009733165.1 of Naja naja. NCBI lineage: Eukaryota > Metazoa > Chordata > Lepidosauria > Squamata > Elapidae > Naja > Naja naja. Next base: position 23,413,129 of record CM019148.1, on the reverse strand, counting down.
CCCTCGCCCCAAACAAGAATGGGAATGTCCTAGGGGTCCATGGTCCAGGATTCACATTGATTTTGCTGGCCCTACCAGAGGGCACACTTTCCTTATTGTAGTTGATGCATACTCCAGATGGTTAGAGGTTATCCCCATGGTTTCCACCACTGCAGACGCTGTTATCAAACAACTTAAGAAACTTTTGTAACTCATGGGTTACCTGATGTGCTTGTTTCTGACAATGGTCCTCAATTTACTGCTAATCTTTTTGAATCATATTTAGCGCAGCAGGGTATCAGACATGCCCTTACTGCCCCTGGGCATCCTTCGACTAACGGCTGGGCTGAACGCATGGTATGTTTTACCAAGGAGAAACTCCAACAATTGGGTCCAGGGGACATCACTGAGAAAGTTGAAAACTACTCAGTATCCAACACATCACTCCTAGTCCATCCACTAACTTAACTCCTGCCAAGCTTTTGATGGGGAGAAAACTCAGGTCTACCCTAGACCGCCTTCACCCCACTTATGCACCCAACGCACCTCTAGATTCCACCAGCAAAACTCGCACATTCACTGTGGGTGATTCTGTTTATGCTAAGAACCTTGTGGGTGAACCACTATGGATTCCTGCTGAGATAACCCAGGTTACAGGCCCCAGGTCTTACAGGGTTCAAACTGAGGATGGTGTCTTGTGGAGTAGGCACATAGACCAGTTATGGTCCAGACTGCCTCTGGAGCATCACCCTTGCTCCTCTCTGGATCCCATGCCCTCAGCCTCTTCTAGGGGGGGGAAAGGGGAGATAATGATGGTAATCAGCAAGTGAGAATCAACCCCATGGGTAACGAGCTAACATGACAGGAACCATCCCAAAACCTGTCAGGGTACCAACAACCATTTTTGCAAATAGAAGATTGCACATCACTACCAGATTTAGGGGGTGACATTGGGTTGGAGATGGATTGGGAGGAGAGACCAGGTTGTAGTAACCAAGCAGGTTCTACCAATACAAGAAGTCCTAATAAGGGAATGTTGGCAGATACATTTCCTTCCTCACAAAGTGAGATTCCCAAAACACCTGAACCACGCAGGTCTCAACGTACATAAGAGCCCCACCTATCTACAAGAGTATATTAGATAGATGGGGTTTGAGTATGGACCAAACCTAGTGGGGAGGGGTGTTATGTATGCAGAGTTTAAAATGACTGGTTATTGTTGTAAAGTGTTTGAATTCATTGGTTGTAAAAGTGCGGGAAAACCCTGCACTCTGATTGGTTGGCAGCCGCAGCAGCCGGCTATAAATAGCTGCCGTGGCTGAGCCAGTCGGGTCCGTTCTGAGCTGAAGTCACAATAAACCTTGAGTTGAAGCACTCCACATCCTGCCTCTCTATGCGAACTTAACACATGATATATGAAATTTTCTAGTTCTGGCTTATACAACTGCATGAGCTGCAGCTTGGTGAAATATGAGTCCAACATGGACTCCTATTTTCATTATTCAAGAGAAGCCTTGTTCCAGGATATGTGAATCTGAATGGGAAGGATCAGACACACATTTAACCCTATCAGGAGTGAAGGATTGTGAGTTTTGGGGGACCCTCATCTGGGGACTTTCCATCCAAGTAATGCATCCATTCAGAACAAACCTCCAAGGCAGGTAGATGCCTCAAAGAACAATTTTTGGATACATCATATTGGCAAAACTGGTGAAAACTGATTCTGAAAGTTCCTGCGGTTTTCACCTAATTAAAAAGTGAACGTTTCCCCCTTTCCCCAAGTCATCAGTCACATTGTTCAATAAAGGTGCTGGCCAGTTGCCTAGTTACTCCACTCCTCTTCCAGCCACCTGTTGGAACGACCTTGGTTCTCACAGGAAAACTTTTTGTTTTGACGGCACAACCTCAGATAAATATTCCCCTCCTCCCTGTCCTGTCTTCTACCTTATGGCAACCCTGAAGCCACAAAGATCGCCTCAGCCAGGTTCGCTTCAGGGTGGACACTTTAATCTTGGAAGGGGTTGTATTTCCCAAATGAAAAATCTGGGATCCACTTGGACCTCACAACTCCTGCTTAAAGGGTAGGTCACTACTGTAGCCCAGAGGACCTTGGCACAGCTTCATCGGATACACCAGTTGCACCCATTCCTGGATCAGGAGTCCCTCCAGATGGTCATTTGAGCCATGGTGGTGCAGTGGTTAGATTGCAATATTGCAGGCTAATTCTGCCAACTGCCAGCAGTTGGATTCTCACCAGGATCAAGGTTGACTCAGCCTTCCATCCTTACGATGAGGACCCAGATTGTTGGGGGCAATAGACTGACTCTGTAAACCACTTAGATAGGGCTGTAAAGCCCTGTAAAGCGGTATATAAGCCAAAGTGCTATTGCTATTTATGTCCTAATCCCCTGTCACAGTTGGACTAATGCAATGTGCTCTATATGGGGTGCCCTTGGAGACTCTTCAGAAATTGCAAATGGTTCAGAATGCAGCAGCATGCCTTGGTATGCCCATGAGGCACCTTTGCACTGCAAGATGCACTAGTTGCTAGTAGTTCTCTGGATCCAATTCAAGATGCTAGCTGTGGTATCACCTAAAAGCACTTCATGGGATAGGGCCACCAATCTCCCTTAGACTCTGCCCATCCTGTAATGCAATGGACCCCCTTGATCTATGGGAATCCGGGAGGTGTGCCTTCTGTGCTTTGGCACCTGCTCTCTGGAATAATTCCCACCCAGAAATCTGTTTAGTTCCCATCTTGCTAATCTTTAAAAACCTGGCTGTTAACCCAGGCTTTGGGGTAAGGTCATGATGCATCTCTGGATGGTTGGTGGTTGTATAATTGTCTGGATGCTTACATTCTTTTTACTATTCTCTTATTATTTTCCAACTTTAACTGTAAGCTGCCCAGTCATTCTGGAACCAGGCAGCTTCTAAACCTGCTAAATAAATAAACAAGCAAATATATTCATAGCATAGTGCTAAGATTTCAATTCTTAGGTTCATCTGGCCATGTCAAACCATTAGCTAGCTAGCAGGGGATAAGAAATGTTTCTGTTTCAGATTTCAGATTTCAGAAAGTTCAGACACGGCAATAATCATCTATATCCTGGGTGCCCAACTTATGGGACTAGTGGGCACTTATGGCATGTGAAGAACATAAGGGATACAAAGAGCATCTCATAAAACAGCTGCTGCTTTATCTTGCATCTTACCCATTTACAAAATGACCTTTGAGCAGGGAGATAACCCAGTTACAAAACCCCCATTTAGCAGGCTGCTTGCTGTCACTGCTACCTGCTACTCCTGCTTATCTTTGTGTTTCTTCTGGACAACTGCCGCACCTCTGAAATTTTCTATTTATTCAATTTCTATAGCCACTCATCTTAGCCAAGTGACTCTGGCCAGCTTATCATTCTAAAACTATAAACAGTTAAAATGATTAGAAAGAATAAAAACTCCAACTCTTCCATCCTAATCAGGGTTCAACTAGATGCATGTCATTTCTTCTTCTGCCAATGATTATAGTTATTGGTTTGAGGTCCTTCCTTCGGAGTCCTTCCCAAATGAACAGTTCTATGATATTGAGGAATAGACCATGGATGCTAATTGGGTCGCTGTTAAGGCACCAGGCTAGAAAGCAAGAGACCATGAGTTCAAGTCCCACCTTAGACATGAAAGCCAGCTGGGTGATCTTGAGCCAGTTACTCTCAGCTCACAGCCACAGGGTGGTTGTTGTGGGAAAATATGTCAGAGTATATTCATGAACTGGAATAGAGAATGGTAACAAGGTCAGCCAATGAATAGGCATAGCAACTAAGTCAGCCAATGAGGACCATTTTGGAAACTGAAACTAGAATTAGCCTAGGCTGGAAACTGAAACTAAAAATAGCCTAGGCATGGCTCTATGTTAAGCTCTGCAGCTCTGAAGCTATATTGAGCTCTGAGTCTCTCTATTGAAATGAAACTGCTTCTCTCCTCTGCTTGCTTGCTGAACTAAAGTGAAACTGGGAGTTCTCTCTGTTCTGCTCTGCTGAGAGTTACTTGCAACATGTTTCTGTCTGAGTTTGCTCCATGTTGGAGAAACCTACAACTGGTTTGTAAAATCTACTTATTATGTTTATAAAGATGTTAAATGAAGCATCAGCCATCTGTGTATTTTTCTGGCACTGAATTAACACTGCAAAACTCTGAATAAAATAGGAGGAGGAGATTGTATTGGATATATTCAATACCTTGAGTTATTTGTAAAAATAATAAAGGTGGGATGCAAATAAAACAAATAAATTCTGTTACTGGATGACAGCCAATGTATAATGTCTAGACTCAAAAGCGCAGAGCTTCTGCAAATATTAATTTATTTTTAGAAAATTATATAACCTCCCTTCAATACAGAGTTTTCCCAGAACAATTTATGAGGCATATTAAAATCATAGAAACAATAAATCCTTATCAATAAAACCACAGCCAAAAAAGAAGTCAAAAGGCTTATTGTAGCATGAGAAGTAAAAAATAAACATGTTTCTAAATATGTTAACATTACATATGAGACCCTAGAGCCGGGCCATGGCTTAGAGGTGAAGATGCTCACCTCCCACATGGAAGATTAAGAGTTCAATCCTCGGCAGATGTTTCACTATCAAGGGCACAAAGAAAAAAAAAATTGCTGTGAATTCCATGTAGCTGTCCAGAAGGGCATCCAGCCAATAAACAGCTCCATTCAGTTGCCCAGACTTCACCTGGATAACAGGGATAACAGGGTTGTAAAAGAAAGAAATATTTGCATATGAGTCCCTCCTTGAAGGAGATGGGTATTTATTTATTTATTTGTTTGTTTAAAAACATGTCAGCTTTTTCTTTCCTGCCTTTCCTTCCTACCTATTGTGTCTGGAAAGTCTGGAAGGTATAGTCTAACAGTCTCAAAAGCATCAAATGGCAAAGGCTAATGATGAATGTTACATCATTTTGAAATGTCTGAGCTGTTACAATATTCTCCCCCATTTGCATTGTGTTATTTTGAAACCGAAGGATGCGGTGGCTCAGTGGCTAAGACACTGAGCTTGTCGATCAGAAAGGTCGGCAGTTCGTGGTTCGAATCCCTAGCACTGTTTAACGGAGTGAGCTCCCGTTATTTGTCCCAGCTTCTGGTTACAAACATCCATCTTATTGAAATATGAAAATCCTCTGTTGTGTAGTTAACCTTTTCGAAAGACACCCTAGAATTCCCTGCAGGGTCTGGGAATCTTCCTGGGAATCCTCTATGAGACGATATGACCTATTAGAATCAACAACCTGTGAGAGCCACTGAAAACCAAGACTCCTTTCACTTACTTGGCTATCTGTCAATTCTTATCCTTCATCACCATTATCCCCTTCAATCAGTATCTCTCTATTCTGAGCAAAAAAGGAGCTGTCTGTGTTATTTCTATGGCATTGTAGCAGAGACTCTTTGCTATCTTAGCAACTAAGTTTGAATCTTAGCAACTAAGCAGTGTATGCATCTAAAAGTTGTTGAGATTTCGCAAAGACTGATATAACTAAACACCGATGTGGAATTCTCCAAAGGTAGAAGAGGCCCAGTGAAGGTTTATTCTCCCCAGTCCTTTAAGCCTTCAAGGGCAGGCTTTGAAAACAAAACAGAATAATAAAACAACAGAGTTGGAAGGCACCTGGGGGGTCTTCTAGTCCAGGGGTTGCCAACCTTTTGGACTTCAGGGAACACCAAGTTCATAATTTTAAATCCCGCGGACCACTAATATGAATTTTGACTGACGGTGGCTTGCTGATGTTGGTGGGAAAGTCGGTCCCATATTCCAGAGCTGCAGTAGTCACTGGACTGGCCCTTTGGTCATCCCGGAGCAGCTGCCCCTCCACCCAGGTGCACCAGCCTGCCATGAACTGGAGGAGCTGCTCTGGGATGACCAAAGGGCCAGTCCTGTGACTACTGCAGCTCTGGAATATGGGACCGACTTTTCCACCAACGTCAGCAGGTGGATTTCCCTCCCCTGCTATTGGTCTTATCTTCCAGTTCCAGCTCACATGACTCTACTCAAGGTAAGGTTTGTGCTTGGCCAAAGGGTGAGGGCAAGTGGGTGGGCAGGCCATGTGGGCGGCACAGCCTTGTGTTCCCACATAGCCTGCATTAATTGCTTTGGGGGAGTGCTTTGGAGGGGACATTTCTCTGTAGACCACCAAAATTTTCTCAAAGACCACCAGTGGTCCCTGGCCCACTGGTTGTCAACCACTGTTCTAGTCCAACCCCCTACTCAAGCAGGAGACCTTATATACCATTCCAGACAAATGGTTGCCCAATCTTTTCTTAAAAACCTCCAGTGTTGGAGCACCCACAAGTTCTGGAGGCAAGTCTACACTACATTTTAGACAATTTAAAACCAAACTCTTTAGCTCCTAAGAAGTCCAAAATAGAACTCAAAGTAAAATTCAACATAAAATATCTAACCAAGACCATAAATAGTTGTGGCTGGAGCAGTTGGAGACTTCTTCTGCTAATCTATCACCAACAATCTCTGTAGACTCTCTAACCTCAGCCGTGGGTATATAAGAAGCACCTAAGTTGAGTACAGTAGCCTTCCTTTCTTTCCTCTGACTTCCCCATTTAAAACACTGGCTCTGCTCTTTACCTGATCAGTCGGTTGTCTCAAGGCCTGGCAGTGTAGAAAATGGGGGAGTTTGCTGTATGGGTCCCTTCCCCTACAGATACTGACTTCAGCAATTTCTGTAGGGGAAGAAGAGGCAGAGTCAAGAGGGGAATCAGACTGAAACCATGTTCCTACAGGCAATCTAACTCCAGCCCCCCTTCAATTCCCTTAACTCTTATCTAGTGCCAATTTAGTGCTGACCATTAGTTGGCTAAATTCCTCTGTCTAGGCCTGAGCAACAAATCATCTTAACTGGAACTTAATGTGTGGTCTCAATTTTTCCCGCCTGACAGTTACCTAATCTTTTAATTATCTTCTTGCTGGTGTCCCTCATGCGTCTTCTCCATCCTTCTTCCCCCTCCTCCCTTTCTCCTGCATAGGAGACTTTATGCTCAAGAGATGCTAGATGTATAAAAATTCATTCACTGCTTACTTATAAGACAGCTGGGATTTTTGCTTTGCCACAAGGGTCAATCCCTTTTGCCATTATTATTATTATTATTATTATTATTATTATTATTATTATTATTATTATTATACTACACAAAAATGACAGTGTACACAGCAAACAAGATAACCATGCTGGATTTCATAGTACAAATCACTAGTCGAACACTTCCCAAGCGTTTAGGACTGCGTGATGTATCAGCGGATTATGCGAGCAGATCCCAGTAAGGTGGCCTTCTGCTGCTGACCAATGGTGATCTTGTCAGCATCAATTGTTTTTAAGTGCCTGCCTTGGTCTTTAGGCACAGCACCCAGTGTGCCAAGTACCACTGGAACCACCTACACTGGTTTATGCCAGAGTGTCTGCAGTTCAATTTTCAAGTCCTGATATCTGGTGATTTTTTCAAGTTGTTTCTCGTCAATTCTGCTTTCACCAGGTATGGCAATGTTGACGATCCACACTTTTTTCTTCTCCACAATCGTGATATCCAGGGTATTGTGTTCCAAAACTTTGTCAGTCTGTATTCGGAAGTCCCACAGTAGTTTTGCATGCTCATTTTCGACCACTTTTTCAGGCTTATGATCCTACCAGTTCTTTGCTACAGGCAGAGGGTAGTTGTGACACAAGTTCCAGTGGACCATCTAAGCGACTGGGTTGTGACGTTGTTTGTAGTCAGTCTGAGCGATTGTCTTGCAACAGCTCAGTATGTGATCGATGGTTTTGTCCGCTTCTTTGCAGAGTCTGCATTTGGGGTCATCAGCAGATTTTTCTATTCTGGCTTTGATTGCATTCGTTCTGATGGCTTGTTCTTGGGCTGCAAGAATCAGGCCTTCTGTTTCTTTCTTTCTTATTATTATTATTATTATTATTATTATTATTATTATTATTTAATCTTTAGTGAGATTCACAGCCTTTGGGGCTGGTTGGTAGCTCAACAGCTCGAGTCCTAACCAAGGACATAGGAACTGATAAGGACCTAGGAACTGTCAAACCTTATACCAAGAATCCAAGAAGCCTACAGAAGTTGCTAAAGCTAATTTGGATGAGAGTTCCCCGCCCCAATGTCATAGTATAGGTAGTCTGCAACGTATGACCACAATTGAGCCCAAGATTTCTGTTGCTAAGTGAGACAGTTGTTAAGTGAATTTGCCCTCTTTTACGACCTTTCTCGCCACCATTGTTAAGTGAATCACTGCAAGTGTGAACCTGGTTTCCCCATTGACTTTGCTTGTCAGAAGGTCACAAAAGGGGATCCCATGACCCTTTGTGACCATAGGGATGCTGCAGGGATCGTAAATGTGAAAAATAGTGATAAGTCACTTTGTTTGTTGATAAGTCACTTTGTTTGTTAATAAGTCACTTTGTTGTTGCTGTTGTAACTTTGCATGGTCACTAAATGAACTGTTGGAAGCCACGGACTACCTGTATAAATAATCTGGACCACAATTGAAGTTCAATACTTTTAATGTAAAAACAAAAGAGCCAGATGGTTGCCTCGCTCACAGGTAATAAAAGGAGCAGTGGTGGTCTTCTACTGGTTTGGCCTGGTTCTGGCAAGCTGGTAGCAGTGATGAGCAGTGGAGACCGAACTGGTTCTCTCGGCGTTTCTCTGCTGAATTTGAAGCGCAGCTGCTTTGCGTGCCACAGAATAGTGCTGCACAGCAGCTGCTGAAGCTACGGGATCGTGCAGGTTTGCAGGAGGCGAGTTACAACGTCTCTGCACCTGCGCAAAGTGCGCTTGTGGTGCGCACGTGCACGCAAAGTGTGTGCACGTGCACAAAGCGCGCCCACCAAGCCAGGCCCACCGAACCAGTGGCAAAAATATTTGAATCCCACCACTGTAAAGGAGGTATGAAAATACATTAAGAAAAGTATTGTCTTTCTAACTGGGAATGCGTCCTAATATCTTCTCCTTTAAATAACATTAGCAAGGCTGCCATTGGCAACCTAACAACCGTTTCCCCTTCCCCAGCGATCATATTTCTGGACTGGCATTATGGCTTTGAGAAAGCCATTTAAAAAAAAAAGCAGGGGGTGAGAAAGACTTTTGCAGGATTAACAAGATAAGGAAAACATGCAGAATGTGACTCTGAAATTCTGTCTAATCCCTTAATAATAGCTGCATTCCGGGTCACGTGACAGGGAAGAAAGAAGGAGGGGGGATCAGAATGGAGGAATTGCCAACATTCTGAATGACCACCAGCTGCCTCTCCCATAGGTTTGCATTGGTGGATTTGTTTTCTCTGCAGCACATGAGTGATTTCTGAAGTTGATTTTTTTTAAAAAAATTGGCTTCTCAATCTCCTTTAATTTGGCTCTCTGAACATCAGCATAAGTCTCTGGAATAGTGTTTCTCAACCTTGGCAGCCTTAAGATGTGTGGACTTCAACACCCAGAATTCCCCAGCCAGCATGCTTTAAGATGTGTGAACTTCAACACCCAGAATTCCCCAGCTAAGTCCACACACATCTTAAAGCATGCTGACTGGGGAATTCTGGGTGTTGAAGTCCACACATCTTAAGGTTGCTAAGGTTGAGAAACCCTGTTCCAGAGACTTTATGCTGATGTTCAAACAGAAGCTGGCCTCCTTAGCCTAAATTCATTCCAACATTCTGTTGGGCTGGAAAGAATAATAAGATAGAGAAAAGCAGGCTGAGCGTAGCTTTTGGAAATCTCTCTTATCCCTTTGCCACTAATAACCATAGAAGGCATCTGTATTTTCTTCTGCGAAGCAATGTAACATGTTTCAGCTTCTGTTGTGTCAGTGTGGGAAGCACAAGGCAGGCAGCACACAAGATCTGAGTTATGAGACCAGGATGGAGGGCTGGGGGGGCGGTGGGGCTTAGAAAGGAGCAGGCAACATCTGGAGCTGCTGCCAAGCTATTCCTCCCACAGCGATGCATTGGGAAAGTTTTTGAACTTTTATTTTTGTTTTGTTGGCTTCTCCTACCACCCCAGACTTGGTCCTTTTAGTTTTCAGAGAGTTTTTCCTTCTGAGAGATACTGATGGACAGGAATTCCCAAGATCCTGTACATCATTTCTTCCAATACTCCTTTGGCTTGGAAAGAATCAAAATGAGTTTGATTTATTTCAGAATGCTTCTAGGCAGTTTAATCGATTCAAACATGCAGATGTTTTTTTATGTCTTTGATCCAGATGGTATTGCTGATGAAATTCCACAGTGGCTGGAGATTATGGAAGAATTTTTGATTTTAAGTTAATAACTTTTAAAAATTGAAATGGAAGGGATTTGATGAAATGGATAACATTCATTTTTGCAACCTCTGGAATAATGGGGTTGACTATCCTGTTCTGCTAAAGCAGTGAAATTTAAAAATGTGAAATTAGTTTCCTAAGAGCTTAAAACTAGTTTATTTGTTATAATTGTGCAAGAAAACAGTGCTTTATGTGTACTAAACTCCTGGAAGAACATTTTATACAAGCTGGCTGCAAATTGCCTTGCTGTTAAAGATGCAATTCAGGAGTGGAAACATTAACTCATATATTTTGGTCTTGTCTTATATTATTGTCACATTTTGGACTGAAGTCAGCAGGGTTGATTCAGAGCAATACAGGTAGTCCTCAACTGACGCCCATGATTGAACCCAAAATTTCTGTTGTTAAGTGAGACTTGCTCCATTTTTCTGGCCATAGTTGTTAAGTGAATCTGGCTTCCCTATTGTCTTTGCTTGTCAGAAGGTCACAAAACCTGATTGCATGACCCAATATGAGTCAGTTTCCAAGCATCTGAATTTCGATCACATGAGCATGGGGACGCGGCAATAGTCATAAGTGTGAAAAATGGTCATAGATCACTTTCTCCAGTGCTGTTGTAACTTTGAATGGTCACTAATAGAACTGTTGTAAGTCGAGGACTACCTGTAGTTTGCTGATACATGCAGTTTGTCAACAACTTTTTGTAACGAAGGAACAAGACTTGGGGGTCATATGGTTGAGTTTTCTTTTTTGTTCTGTTTATAGCACATTTTATTTTATTTGGTTATTATGGTACATACCAAGCAGTGATGGGATTCAAATGTTTTTACTACTGGTTCTGTGGGCGTGGCTTGGTGGGCATGGCTTGGTAGGCACGGCAGGGGAAGGATACTATTAAGGTGACCAACCATCCTCCTTTAGGGAGGACAGTCCTTCTTTTATGAGTTCTGTCCTCTCTTGAAAAATGTCCTCCTACATGTCCTCCTTTTTGATATTTGAAGACTAATCTGTAAATCTCCGTATTTGATCGATGCCAAGCCGATCTGTTGTGTGTGATGTGACGTATTTGTATTTGACAAGATGATTCATCAGGGCTCGGTACAGTGCAGCGCGACATGATTATGAGATGCATGTCCTCCACACAGGGGAATTGTTTTGAGAGAGTGTGCCATGTGCAAGAGTGCACGCAAGTGACTTTGTTTTTTTCCTTCCATTTATTTGTGTCCTCCTTCTCATTGTAAAAAAGTTGGTCACCTTAATACTATAAAATGTCCATTCCCTTCACACCCCATAAACCTGCTTTCCAGCTCTGTTCTCCTGTGCAGGGCAACCAAAGAAGACCCCGCCAATCAGCTGGGACTCCGATCAGCTGGGACTCAGGAGGCAGAGAATAGATGGGGGCGGGGCCAGTCAGAGGTGGGATTTGCCGGTTCTCCGAACTGCTCAAAATTTCCACTACCAGTTTTCCAGAACTGGTCAGAACCTGCTGAATTTATTTGGTATTATCTGATACCAAATAAATCCTACAGTTCTAACATTATTGCAGAGATACATTTTCTTCTGTTAAGCTTGTTGTAATAAAATAACAAATTAAAACAATTAAACCATCAGATCTCTAACCCTGGACTACTACGGAAGTTAAACTTTTGTCTGAAGCAGATAATCATGCTTGCCCACAGCCGAAAGAAATCAGGGCTTACCATGATGTGTGAACCTTTCCAAATGGAACCTCCATTGATTTACATCGTTGGGTTCAAAGGCCGTTCAGAATTTTGTCTCATGGCGGCAGAAAAAGAAACGGAGCATCGCTGGCTTGCATGGCCCCCATGTTTGCACTACATTGCCCACATTTTCTTTTTTAACTGCCGTATTTCACTGAGTTTGTTTATGCATATAAATAAACTTAATTAATGTATAAATACCAGCTAAAAAGGGAACAACCAGTCACACATTCAGCCTCTGGTTACAGCTACAAAAACAAATTACAGCAGAATGTATCAAAAAATAAAAGGAAGCCAACAGTAGAATAGGAGAGGGGAAAGAGAGATTGTGCAGCCAACAGAAGAAGAAAAAACCAGTGGGAAAGCGCATTACTCAGTTTTTATAGAAAAGCCACTCAACTCTCCTGGCTGTTCATCAACAGCCAGAGCATCCCTTAGTGCAATTCAGGTCTGTGGGCTTCCTTTTAGGTTTTGCAGAAGCCCAAAGGAACCAAGTGGGCTCCTGCCTCTGTCAAACTACGATGGCTATGATACCCTGATAATAACTTCATGACAAATTCCAGACATGGGCAATGACACTTCTTTGTGGCACACAGACAATCAGCACTGGTGGTGCACCTTCCTGCCTTTGCAGCCTGCTATTTCCTTGCTGGCGCTGCTGTGAATTATTTACACTTGGAAAGTTTCCCCAAGAGAAGGAGCGCTGGGAGAGAAAAAAACACACACACACACTCACGCATGCTGAGGAAGTTGGTTACCACAAATGTAATTTATGCTGTGCAAAATGAGCTTCTCCTTGCCCCCTCCCCCCCCCCGGCACTAATTTAAAAGGATATTGTCCAATACCTTGAGGCCTGGCTTTCTACAGCCTGCCAACCCTCAAGGAAATGTTTGCATAATTTCTATTGTTTATTCTTTTCCCAGTGTAACTACAAGATTCGGGAGAAGAATGCAGGTTTTTTTCCCCCCTGGAAGTGAAATTTGGGAAGGAAACAAAGAGGTTCAAGGGAGCAAATCCAGGCTAGCCACTGTTCTACAACGGAGCTGAATCATGTAAAGTAGTGGTCCTCAACCTTCCTGGCACCAGGGACTGGTTTGGAAGAAGGTGGTGATTTTACATGCAGCCTAGATCCTGTATATGTGCAGCTAAAGCTTTGCTTGCTGTCCTGTTGCTTGTGCATCCCAGTTGTCCCCTATTTGGGTCTGAGCCTGGTGCCAAAGCCAATGATAGATGCCAGACACGAGGTGCAGGTTTTCTGATTGCTTTTTATTGGAGTACACCAAGGAAAAGGGCTCCTGGTCAAAATGCCAAGAGCCAAGAACAAAGGATTGAGTAAGTTTTATACATTTTCACTAAAGGAGAAGGTGGGACAAAGTGAAATAATAAGAAATATCATCTAATAAACATTTTAGTAATAATTCTACAATTTGTTCTATTCATCTCTAGCTGTCCCTATTCTCAAGTCTTGGCTAATGAATGCCCTAGGAATTATCTAATACACATTTGATTTGCTGCAGGCCTAACTTTTAGCTGAGGTCTGCAAGTTGGCTAACTCGTGTTACGTCTATCAGCTTTCCAATTAGCCAGGATTGTTAGCCAGGATTGTTACAAGATTTATACATGCATATCTCCTGTGGATAAGCATTCTTTGTTCTTGCCAGACAGCCTCCACAATTACAGGCTTCCTGATTTACTTTGAAGTGTGTGCCATGACCTAGCTTTATTTTAGCAGATAGCTCATCAGTCCCAGTTCCTAACAGGACAGGGACTGGTATCAGTCCATGGTCCAGAGGTTGGAGACCCCTGGGGTAAAGACTTCATATCCAGCATCACAGCTCTGTAAATATCACAGAAAGGGAGAAAAATGGCTTGTGAGTTTGAATTGGTATTCCTCACCCTTTACCATGTGTGCACCAACTCCAAAATTCCCCAGCCAGAATGAAGTTGAAGTCCACACATCTTTTGTCAAGACAGAGGATCAGTGAACTGAACTGAATGAAATGAACTGAAAAAGCTTTTTGGATGAGAAGCTAAATGTTTTCAAAGAAAAACTAAGAAAGTCCACTTGCCTTTTGGAAAAGCACCTTTGGGACAACCATGACCTGGATGATTGAGAATCTCCATAGACACTGAGGAGCACTGGTTTGGATAGACCTATTATTTTGAGAACAGAGTAAAAAGCTACATTCTTTGTCAAGGTTGACTTCAGCTCTGAGTGCCATGGAAATACACAGCTTGCTTTCTTGATAGTGAAATGGTAGCTACTACCTTATTCCCCATATAACACTTCTATTTAAGACTTGCAACCTATTGCCAGTTGATTTCAATTGACATCTTTGAAGCCTTGCATGATTTAGGCCATGGATATATAGAGGGCCAACCATCTGCCCTCCCAATAAGATTGAGTACTCACTCTGGGTTCTTTTTCTCAGAGACTGTCACTTGAAGGGAGTTTGATTATATTATATTTATTAAATTTAGATGTCCCTGTCTCACTGTTGAGGGATTCTGGGTGGCCCCTAGACAGTTATCACCTCTCCTCCAGAATAATATATATATGAAATGGTAGCTACCACATTATCCCTTCCTTCCTTCCTTCCTTCCTTCCTTCCTTCCTTCCTTCCTTCCTTCCTTCCTTCCTTCCTTCCTTCCTTTCTCTTTTTGTGTGTGTGTCTCATATGAAGGAGAATCCCATGTAGAGCACATTGCAAGAATCCCATGACAAGGTAAATAAGGCAAGTAAAGGGCCTGCAAGTAAAGGTTCCTGTTTTAGGCAATTGTAATAGGTATGCAAAGACTCCGACTTTTCTTGACAATTTTCCCAATACTAATCAATCACATTCCCCCAGAAATTCTTAGGGCTCCCATCTTAACCTTAAACCAGAGATGGAGAACGATGGCCCCTTTATGACCTGTGGACTTCAACTTCCAGAATTCTGGCTCAGGAATTTTGGAAGTTGAAGTCCACAAGTCATAAAAGGGCCATCATTCCCTACCTCTGCCTTAAAACCCTCAACACCTGGCTCTTCCACCAGAGCTTTGAAGTTCAATCAGTAATAGATCTTTCCTTTAAAGTGGGGTGTGTCAAACTTGCAGCATCACATTGTTGCCACATGATGTATCATGACTTTCCCCTCCTTTGCTAAACTAGGGTGGGCATGGCCAGAGTGTGATGCATCCAGCCCATGGGCCGTGAGTTTGACATTCCTGCTTTAAAGCTTTGATCTCTTTGATGGTGATACCAGGACCCACCCTCTCCCAGAAGGAAAAGAAATAATCAGAATTCAAATTTTCAGTGTAATTGAAATTAAACTGAGTCAGCACATCTAATCCAATATTTTCACACAATTACTAACTTTTGCTCATGTCAAATGTCCACTGGAGTTGGGCAACTGATAAATCATCCATCCATCCATCCATCCATCCATCCATCCATCCATCCATCCACCACCACCACCACCACCACCACCACCACCACCACCACCACCACCACCACCACCACCACCACCACCACTTGTTTGCAAGTTTTGGAGGACTGGGTTGCACTTAAAGCTTGAAAGTTGAATGATGCTTCAAGTTGCACACTTTTTAGACAGGAAGAGACATTCAGTCTGGGGATGAGGACCTGAGTCATGGCTACAGGTGATCCAGAATAATTTTCATGGTCCAAAATGGGAAGCTAAATATGATATAAATAATATTCAGTTGAATCATTACCTTATTCACAAATACTACCTTTTAACTTCTGACGCCTAGTCTAATGAAAAGAAGGACTAGGGGAGACATGATAGCAGGGTTCCAATATCTCAGGAGCTGCCACAAAGAAGAGGGAGCCAAGCTATTCCCCAAAGCCCCTGAGGGCAGGACAAGAAGCAATGGGTGGAAACTAATCAAGGAGAGAAGCAACTTAGAACTAAGGAGAAAGTTAGAACAATTAGAACAATTAATCAATGGAACAACTTGCCTCCAGAAGTTGTGGGTGCTCCAACACTGGATGTTTTAAAAAAGATGTTGGATAACCATTTGTCTGAAGTGGTTTTTGCCCCCCTAGGCAGGGGGTTGGACTAGAAGACCTCCAAGGTCCCTTCCAACTCTGCTATTCTATCCTATCCTATCCTATCCTATCCTATCCTATCCTATCCTATCCTATCCTATCCTATCCTATCCTATCCTATAGCCTATCCTATCCTATCCTACTCTACTCTACTCTACTCTACTCTACTCTACTCTATTATATTAACTTTCTTTGTAATCCTTTCTTTCAGTGCATTTTTCTTAGTGATTGCCAAAGGAATCCTATAACTTTCCGGAAAAAAGTGTTAAGTAAATAAACACACATATTGTTACTTGCTCAACAACAGTGTCTGTGCATCTTTATGGAAAGACAAAGCCATGGAGGATAACACTGTATCTTTTGGCTTTAGATAATTTATTTCTGATTTATTTTAGTTAGGCAGCCTGATCCTTGTACTATCTTCGGGGAGTGAAAAATCCATCTCCTGGAAGTCATGTGCTGTCTCTTGCCTTCGCTGGACTACCTGATCAGTATTGTTATTATTATTATTATCCTTATCTGGAGCTTCCAATGCTTTCCACTATTTAATGACCTATGCATTTTGAGTTTATGACAGGAAGCAGGACTTCTGGGATTGACACTGCTAAGCAACGTGGCCATGTGATATTGTGCTCTTTGTGATATTGTGCTCTATGACTGCATTGCTTAGCAATGGAAACCTAGTCCCAATTGCCATTACAACCTGACTACCTGCATTATAACAGTCTATGGTCTGTTTAGATATTTATTTATTTATTTATTAATTCGACTTATATGCCGCCCCCTCTCCAAAAGGACTGGGCTTACAAAATAAAATCACACAACAATAAGTTAGATAAAACCAAATTAAACAATCAATTTATCAGTTTTATGACAAGACGAATGAGCCCAAATGGATAGAGTGAAATTTATGAGGGAAAAATGTGAAGTTTTGCATTTGGGTGGGAAAAAATGAAAGGTAGACTGCAGAATGGATGGAGGAAGCTGGAGATTCTAGGTGTTTTACTATGGTTAGTCCTCAAATTACAACCATTTATTTACTGACTGAAGTTACAATGGCACTAAAAAAGACTTATGACCATTTTTACACTTATGACCACTGCAGCATGCCCAACATTATGTGATCAAAATTCAGACTTTGGCAACTGGCTCATACTTATGATGATTGCAGTGTCCCAGGATCATGTGATCATCTTTTGTGACCCTTTGACAAACAAAGTCAAAGGGAAAGCCAGATCTATTTAACAACTGTATTATTAACTTAATAATAGGTAGATAGAGGTAAAATAAAAAACCAAATGAACTACAATGATGAAATTTCCACAACGGACCAGGATAAGTAATTACCAAATTCAAGGAGATAACAAGGCACAGTCTGTTGGAAGGATGCCAACCAAGATAACTTCAGCCCAAAATAACACACGCTTTGCTTCTGGCAATGCTGTGTTGTAATCGTCTCTCTTATATACTAGTCTCTCCAGCTGCAACCAATGAGGAGGATCATGGCCACTTCCTCTCTCATAAGCCAAGTTGTTTCCTTCAACATTCCTCCCTGTGTGTCCTAGGATGCAGAGGGGATGGGCCTGGTTCTTCCTTCGACTGCCCAGACGGTCTCTGCCCTTCCCCAGCCTCCTCCACAACCTCTGGAGCCACACCTCCACTCCCTGTCGGCTGTTCCTCCTCTCCCTCAGAGTCCGACTCTAACAAGGGCATGACACGCGATTTCATTGAGGCCGCATCAGGGTTGTGTTTGATCTCGGGGTCGGGGCGTGGCCAGGGTGGGGATGGCCAGCTCGATGTCACTCATCAAGGCTAATTTTTGACTGTGACTGCCTCCTGCAGCCCTCTGCCAATGAAAATGGAGTGTGCGGCTTTCCCGGGCCTCCTTTTTCTCTGGCAGAGGGCTGAAGGAGCCCATTGCAGCCAAAAATGGAGCCCGGGCAGGCCTAGCTCAGCCTCCCTGAACTCCATTTTTGCTGGCAGAGGCACTGCGGGCCAGTCCGTTGCTCTTTCCAAGGTGGCCCTGCAGGCCAGATCTAAGCACCTAGCTCGCCCCTCCCCCCAGGCCTTGAGTTTGACACCCTGATGCACAGTAACAAAATCTTCCTGGAAACACTGAGGGAGAGAGAGAGAGAGAGATAATAACAGTCTCTTTGCTGGTGGTCTTCCTTTTTTCAAAAGAGCCCCCTCATTGGATTTGCAATCTGAAAATGATATCAACAAAGTGGAATGAGTTCAGACAAGAGCTGCGAAGAAGGCGAGGGGTTCAGGAAACTAAGTCCTATGACAGACAATTAAAGGATCTACAGCTGGTCTTGTTAGCCTGAAGAGGAGAAAATGGAGAAAAGATACAATTACATTCTTCAGATATCTGAAGGAATGTTATAAAGAGGAGGAAGTGGTCTCTATTGCCTTGAAGGGTAGATCCAAAATCAGTGGGTTGAACTGCAGGAAACTGTACTCAGGTGCACTTGAGGAAGGATTTCTGATAGTAAGAATTGTCAACCAGCAAAAGAACTTGTCTCAAGAAATGGAATGTTATTCTTCACTAGAAGAAGCTGGATAGCCATACATTTGAAATGCTTTAAATGTTAAGCACTAGATGACCCCCGAAGACCTTTCTAACCGTATGACTCTGTAATAGGGTTGTATTTGGCCTGAATGATAAAACATTGGTGCTTCAGGTCTGTAGAGATTTTTCAGTCATCCAGGTCATGGTTGTCCCAAAGGCGCTCTGAGACGGCGGTGGGGAATGGAAGGATTTATATTCCTTGCAGACAGCTGGTTATTTGCATCCTTTTAGAGGGTTGTTGAAGCACTTGGAGGTTGTTCAGTGTTTTCAGGGTCATCTGATTAGTGCTCCTGGTTCCTCTAGTCTGCAATTCCCCCCCCCCCGGAAATCCATTCCTACTCCCACACCATTCAAAGGATGTCAGAGCTGAAGAAGCTTCTTGGATGTGAAGTGAAACATCCTCAAAGAAAAAACAGGAAAGTCCAGTTGCTTCCTGAAAAAAAAGCATCTTTGGGACATTGGTGCTTCAGTAGTCCTATGCAAGGGCCAATGAAGGATATTATTGTTTTCTCAATACAGGAATAATTTGTTGGAATAAATTGTTATATGTATCAGAAATTGACCCCCTGGAATCTGGAGATATATTGGACTAGACCTCCAAAAGCTCCTGCCAGCATAGACAATGAGGATGAGAGTTACTGTTCAAAATGTTTGAAGATCCAGGATTAACTATCCTTGCTGTAGAACCTTTTCCCAAATAAAGCTTCAACCTGGATTTAACCTGGAAATAAGGAGAAACTTTCTGACAGTGAGAACAATCAACCAATGGAACAGAAGTTGCCCTCGGAAGTTGTGGGAGCGCCATCACTTGAGACTTTCAAGAAGAGATTGGACTGCCATCTGTCAGAAATGGTGTAGGGTCTCTCACTTGGGCAGGGGGTTGGACTAGATGACCTACAAGGTCCCTTCCAACTCTGGTAATCTGTTATCTGCTTCATTGAACTCAATGGATCTTACTTCTGAAAGCAGATGACTTGAAGGCCCCTGGAAAATAGCAGTGAACAGGACCACTCTTTGCTGCAGCCAAGAAATACTATCTTCCATCTTCCTGCCAAGGGAACCGGCTCCTTCCCTGACCTATTAAATTCAGATCCCCAATTCTGAAAGAGTTTCAGATAAAGCACAAGTAAATCACCCAAACTTTGAGTAACTAGCACATGAAATAAATATCCAGGAAGCAGATACAAAATGGGTAATGTCCTTGTGGTAAAGAGCCACAGTTTTAATTTTGGGGGGCTTTGAAGGCCATAAGAAGATTGGCAGATGAGCCCAAGGCATCATTGCGGTTGGCAAATCTTCAGATTTCCACCCATTATTTGTGGTAGGCTGGGGACAGGGCAGGGGAGTGAAGTAAATGGCAATGCAAATTATACAGTATGATATAAAATAATCCATAAAACAATAACAATAGCAAACTCCACATTGTGCAGATCTTCAAGAGTTAACTTCCAAAGGTCTTCCAAATTAAATCTTAACCAACTTATGGAAGGCTGTAAGAGTGGGCCTGTACTTGCCCGAAGAGCAATTGTTCCAATAGAGAATAGCCACAAAAAATGCTTCCTTCTGCATCCCTTCTGCATTGTACCTCCTTAGAGGATGCAACCTTTAGTAGGCACTCTCTATTCATCCAAGCTAGAAGTGAGTTATAGTCATGGATAAAAAATGTTCATTTTGTTACATTCTCTTTCCCACCTTTGGGATCTGTGGTTTCACTGACATTCAGCCTCCAGTCTGGTTACTGGAAGCAGATTTAAACAAAGAGAGCTGGAAAAGAGCAAATGAAGATCAGTGGGGCTAGAAAAGTGGCTACGTTCAAAGCCTTCTAGGGATCAAGTTCATGACAGCAGTAAACAGAATCATCCAAATGCTAAAGGAGTCACTTCTTGCAACAGAGAAACTATTTAAACTAAGAGATAAATTCTGTGGATGATGCTTTATGGTCAGCTGATGAGAGTTGACAGGTCCTAAGATTTCAGCCCTTACTACAGATACAGATTAACAAGTTGGAAGGGACCTTGTAGGTCATCTAGTCCAACCCCACACCCAAGCAGAGCTTAAACCATTTTTGACAGAAGGCAGTCCAGTTTCTTCTTGAAAGCTTCCAGTGATGCAGCTCCCACAACTTAAGGCAAACTGTTCCATTGGTTGATTGCTCTATCAAATTTTTTCCCCTTATTTCCAGATTGAATCTCCCCTTGTTCAGTTTCCATCCATTATTCCTTGTCTGGCCTTCAGGTACTTTGGAAAATAGCTTGACACCTTCTTCTCTGTGGTAGCCCCTCAAATATTGGAACACTGCTATCATGTCTTCCCTGGTCCTTCTCTTCACTAGACTAGCCATGCCCAGTTCCTGCAACCATTCATCATATGTTTAGCCTCCAGTCCCCTAATCATCCTGGTTGCTCTTCTCTGCACTTTTTCTAGAGTCTCAACATCCTTTTTATAGTGTGGTGAGCAAAACTGGATGCAGCACTCTAGTTGTGGACTTACTAAGGGTTTATAGAGTGGTATTAGTATCTCCCTTGATCTTGATTGTATCCCTCTGTTAATGCAATTTAGGATTGCATTGGCTTTTTTGGCTGCCGCTGCACACTGCTGGCTCATATTTAATTGGTTGGCCGCTAAGACTCCAAGATCCTTCTCATAGTTAGACAACACCATGACCTGTTGGGTCATCATTTAAGAGCATTTTAATACCTAAGCAGTGAGAAAGAATAATCCCAGGCACACAGAGCAGTGGGAATGGGAGCGACTCCTGACTTCCCACTGACTTCTGCATTGACTTGAATTGAGGAGAAACTTCCCAACAATGGGGACAATTAACCAGTGGAACAGCTTGCCAGTGTTGTGGGTGCTTCATCACTGGAGGCTTTCAAGAAGAGCCTGGACAGTCACTTGTCTGAAATGGTATAGGATCTCCTGCTTGAGTATGGGGCTGGACTAGAAGACCTCCAAGGTTCCTTCCAGCTCTATTCTGATTCTGACTTTCCTTGTAGGAAGCTGGCAGGGAGCATTGGAAATGACAGTCATGTGACTATAGCTAATACTAGTGATACAACAGCATTGAAGTGGCCACGACTGCCAAATTTCAATCCCATGAAGGTGAATTCAAAAAATAGTTGTCTGATGATACACCGTTTTGCCCAACTGAAGGTTACAGACACAAAAGTTTTGGTAGTACATATATAGATTGTGGTAGGCTGGAATATGATAAAGGAGTGAAAAATAGACAGGCTGGTACTGCAGCCTAGAGGGTCCCCTAGAGCAGAGAATACAGCCCCCACTTTCTCAGCCAGTGTTGTCTGCAATGAAGTGGGTGTTAAAGTAGCCCAGATAGTGAGTGTGATCAAAGTCCTGGTCCTTTGTATATACTCCTTTGCAGCTCAGTTTCTGCCATTTTACTTCCTTCTGCAACTCCAGCCTGGAGCCTAAACATCATAGTAGTGGAAGACAAAAATGGATTAGAATACAGCTGTTATTCCAGCAAGCTGATATGGCACAAACACAGGCTGTTTGTGAAATATAGCAATAGAACTTAGCCTTATATACCGCTTCATAGTGCTCCATAGTATACAGCACTCTCTGAGCGGTTTAAAAATGTCAGCATATTGCCCCCCACCCCAAACAATCTGGGTCTTCATTTTACTGATCTCGGAAGGATGAAAGGCTGAGTCAATTTTGAGCCGGTCAGGATCGAACTCCTCGCTGTGGGCAGAGTTAGCCTGCAATACTGTATTCTAACCACTGCACCACCATAACTACCGTATTTTTCGGAGCATAAGATGCACTCCCCCCACCCAAAAAAAGTGGGTGGAAATGATTGTGTGTCTTATACAGCGAATGTTGCTGAAGCCCTACCTATGCACCAGCCCCCACCCTTTGGCCTCTGCCTCCCAGCAATTTGCCTCCTTGCAGCAAACAGCATACAGCCTGGTCAGCTTTATCACAGCCTGATTAGCACCAGCAGCTGATTGTCAGCTGTTTCAGGTTGCAGGGATTGTCATCACCTCCTCTGCACGCCCCATTTTTGGCCTCCGTGTGCCCATTTTCCACCTGTACCAATCTACGCTGCCCAGAACAGGCCAAAAATGGGGCACGCGGAGGCTGAAAATGGGATGTGGAGGCTGAAAATGGGGTGCGCGGAGGCAGCAATAGGCAATGGCAATCCCTGCAGCCTGAAACAGCTGATCATCGGGAGGCAATTCTAACAATCAGCTACTGGTGCTAATCAGGCGGTGATGAAGCTGACCAGGCTGTTTGCTGTTTGCTGTTTGCTGCAAGGAGGCAAATTGCTGGGAGGCAGAGGCTGATCTTTTTCCTTGTTTTTCTCCCCAAAAGCTAGGTGCATCTTATACTTCGAAGTGTCTTATACTCCAAAAAATATGGTATATGTTGGGGATTGTTTATGAGGACTGCAGTGTTACTATACTATATAACCTTCCACAGGAAAGTGCTACCTATTGGAGAGAATGCATGCTAATTGAAGCAAATAACAATGGTATTTAGGGAATGAGAAGATGCAGTCATTTGCACACATAAAACCAAAACCTCACTTTTTTTTTACTGTTCTATCTGGACAAAATGCATGCTTGTCTCTCCAGGAAGAATGGGAGTCTGGAATGCGGTCTGGCAGGGATCAGGCTTTGCATGCAAACTGTCCAGTCTGAGTGGGGAAAATGTGAAGTTTTTGCTTAGCTCTAATTGCATTGAAAATATTGCAGTGGGATGTGAGCAGCTAATGAAGCATTTTAGTTCTATTGATTCCTTTTTAATAAAAGTTGATGTGCCTAATTATAGTTTATGGGTGAAAATTTCTCCTATTTCTTTTTTTAAAATATGTACATATGCCTGTTTAGTTCTTTAGCATTCTGGGCACAAAATTGTATTCCTGTGTATCAAGCCAATTCTAAATGGAATTGTGGCCAGTGAGTTTAGGATTACAGCTGATGCCTCTTCAGTAGTAAAGCTTTTAAAGCTGCTTTAATTATTTAAATGTGTTCTACAGCACCAACATTAAAAAGAGAGGGGGAAGTTAAATAAGGAAAAAAAATTCTCAAAGCACTCATACTTTCAGCATTCATACTCAAGAGGGATATCAAACTCACTGCCTTCAGTTCTCTGAGTAGAGCAACCATTTTTCTCACCTTTTATTATCAAGAAATGCCATCCAACTCAAAGGGAATTCTTTATATGCAAAGTTTTATTTCTCCCTGCCAATCTAATATTCCAAAGCTACTGCATTTCTCAAGAGTTTCAATTTAACTTCAGTTACACTGCATTATTCAGAGCAAATTTCTGAATTTGTGATGTCAAGGTGATGAGAAAAGCCAATCATTTTGGAAATTGTAACAGATGGAAGCTTATCAAAGAGAGATACAACCTAAAATTAAGGAGAAATTTGCTGTCTGTGAAAACAATCAGCGGAATGGCTTGCTTCCAGAAAATTGGGTGCTCCATCACTGAACGCTTTTAAGAAGAGATTGGACAGTCATGTACCTGGGATGGTACTGGTATAAGGTCTCCTGCTTGAGCAGGGGGTTGGACTAGAAGACCTTCAAAGTCCCTTTCAATGCTGTTATTCTGGAATTCTCCAGAACAATGGAGCAACTTGCCTTCAGAAGTTGTGGGAGCTTCGTCACTGGAAGAATAGAGTAGAGTAGAGTAGAGTAGAGTAGAGTAGAGTAGAGTAGAATAGAATAGAATAGAATAGAATAGAATAGAATTCTTTATTGGCCAAGTGTGATTGGAAACACAAGGAATTTGTCTTGGTGCAAATGCTCTCAGTATACATAAAAGAAAAGATACATTCATCCAGAGTCAAGAATCATAAGGTACAACACTTAATAATAGTCATAGGGTACAATAAGCAATCAAATAGCAGTTCAGAAATATCTTATCCTATTCTGCAGTGACAGTGGACTTTGTAAATAGTTGAACAGTGCTGAGGGAATTATTTCTTTAGCAGAGTGAGGGCTTTCAGGAAAAAGCTGTTCTTGTGTCTAGTTGTTCTGGTGTGCAGTGTTCTATAGCGTTGTTTTGAGGGTAGGAGTTGAAACAGTTTATGTCCTGGATGTGAGGGATCTGTAGATATTTTCACAGCCCTCTTTTTGACTTGTGCAGTATACAGGTCCTCAATTGAAGGCAGGTTGGTAGTAATTGTTTTTTCTGCAGTCCTAATTATCCTCTGAAGTCTGTGTCTGTCCTGTTGGGTTGCAGAACCAAACCAGACAGTTATAGAGGTGCAGAGGACAGACTCAATAATTCCTCTGTAGAACTGGATCAGCAGCTCCTTGGGCACTCTTGAGCTTTCTGAGTTGGTGCACAAAGAACATTCTTCGTTGTGCTTTTTTGATGATGTTTTTGATGTTAGGTGTCCATTTTAGGTCTTGTGATATGATAGAACCTAGAAATTGGAAGCTTTTATTTATTTATTTATTGAATTTATATTGCCACCTATTTGCCCATGGTGACTCGAGGCGGCTTACAGAATGTAAAACCATATTTAAAATTAAAAAAACAATAAATAAAGTACAATAGAACAAAATCTGGAAAAAAAATAAAAAAATCATCCCCCAACTCCCACCTCCTGCCCCAATGAGAGCAGATCACAGGAACCATTTGATGGGCTCCATCCTGCTCTGGGATCCCCAGGCCCGCTGGCAGAACCAGGTCTTCAGTACCTTCAGTAGAGTGGGGGCCGTTCTAAGAATTTTAAGAAAAAATTTAATCATTTTAAGAAGAGACTGGTCTGCCATTTATCAGAAATGGTGTAGGGCAGTGATGGCTAACCTTTTCGGCACCGAGTGCCCAAAGCATGTGTGCGTGCGTGGATGTGTGCATATCCCCAAAATGCAATATGTGTGCATACCCTATGCACACGCATGCGTCCCCCGCACCTTCCCCCTGTGCATGCACGGCAGAGACTCGAAGACCAGCAGGAGGTACACGCACATGCGCAGTGGAGCTGAGCTGGGGAATGGCTCATGTGCCCACAGAGAGGGCTCTGCATGCCACCTCTGACACACGTGTCATAGATTCACCATCATGGGTGTAGGGTCTCCTGCTTGGGTGGCCGGGGGCAGGGGTTGGACTAGAAGACCTACAAGGTCCAATCCAACTCTGTTAATCTGTTTTTTAAAAAAACTGCTGGGGGAAACAGTGGTTGAGAAGGCATTACTCAGGACTGTCCATAGAGAAGGAGTTAAAAAAAAGTCAAGATGGCAACCAGAGCCAAGTATAACTCCCTACTTACTTGTACACAATTCTATAACTACAGAAGTGCTTTCTTTAAAAAAATGTTGGGGAAGGGGAGAAGACCAGTGAAATCTGCCACAGAAGAAAAGTTTTGTGATAACCCGGAGTGTAATACAAATGTAACAAAATCCAAAACGTAAATAAATATCATTTAATGCCTCCAACTTGGCCCCACTGTTCAATAATTCTCAGTTGGAGATAAAACATACTCAAATATAGTCTTCAAAAGAAAGCAATACAATCTGAACTTAATGAACAGGTAGAAGTGAAATAAAAAACCAAACAAACTACAATGACGAAATTTCCACAACGGACCAGGATAAGTAATTATCAAATTCAAGGAGATAACAAGGCAGTCTGCTGGAAGGATGCCAACCAAGATAACTTCAGCCCAAAATAACACACGCTTTGCTTCTGGCAGTGCTGTGTTGTAATTGTCTCTCTTATATACTAGTCTCCCCAGCTGCAACCAATGAGGAGGATCATGGCCACTTCCTCTCTCGTAAGCCAAGTTGTTTCCTTCGACATTCCTCCCTGTGTGTCCTAGGATGCAGAGGGGATGGGCCTGGTTCTTCCTCCGACTGCCCAGAGAGCCTCTGCCCTTCCCCAGCCTCCTCCATAACCTCCAGAGCCACACCTCCACTCCCTGTCAGCTGTTCCTCCTCTCCCTCAGAGTCCGACTCTACCAAGGGCATGACAAGTTTCTTCTTTACACATTCAAGGCTGGTATTCAGGATTAGGTGCAACCAGAATATGTGGGATTGAACTAGGTTGCATCACATGTAAAAAAAGGATGAGGCTTCAGTCACATGGTTGTGGCTGCCATCTTGAATGTTTTGATTCCCCCTTCCTGAAGATACTCCTGCCACTACTGTTATTAGTGCAGCAGTAATTTATTGATTATACCTTTGTAATTAAGCATTATATGGACACAGTAGAAAATGATACCATAATATGTTGCGGTCAATTATAACTTCATAATATCAATTGAGATGCCTCTAAACCAGCAATTCTCAACTTTTGGATTCTTAGAAATGATGGAAGTCCCCAAAAAGATTTTGATTATGTGGGTTAAATCTATCAATATTTAACATATTATAAATTAAAATTGAGGTTTTAAAATATTTATATGATTCCATGGACACCCTGAAAGAGTTTTGAGGAAGCTCAGCGGTCCCTAAACCACACTTTGAGTACCACAGCACTAAACTAAAAGACATATAAAAACAGTCACTTCTATAAATTCAAAGTGACCAATTAGAATATGCCCTCAATTTGTCTTGGTTTCTTTACCAATTTACCAACCCACCAGGGGGATGGGTGGTGGTGGTGGCAAAACCAGGATAAGCCTGGAATAGTAGCATTCTGGACCTGATTTGATGGGCAGAATGAAATGTCAGATAAACCAGCCAACTTTGTGGGCATCCACATGAAGGTGAACAATTGCAAGGCAGTGGGTATGGCACCACCTATGTGATGCAGGTACAAAAAGAGGGCAGGCTTGAATCAAGACACCACATCTAACCAGGGGCAGCATTTATAACAAAGTACTGCTTTACAAAGCCTTAGTAAGACCACACTTGGAATACTTTATTTTATTTATTTTTATTTATTTTATTTAGTCAAGCGATTATAAGATAATAGGTATAAGTATAAACATAGTTATGAATACATGAAATGGATACATATAAGAAAAATAAAAGAAACAATAGGACAGGGACGATAGGCATGTTGGTGCGCTTATGGATGCCCCCTACAGATCTCTTAGGAAAGGGGTGAGGTCAATAGCAGACAGTCTACAGTCTAAGGTTAAAGTTTTTGGGGTTTGGGGAAGAAACCACAGAGTTAGGTAGAGTATTCCAGACATTGACCATTCTCTTGCTGAAGTCATATTTCCTGCAATCAAGTTTGATGTGGTTTACCTTGAGTTTGTATCTATTGTGTGCTCTTGTATTGTTATGGTTGAAGCTGAAGTATTCATTGACAGGTAGGACATTGCAATATATAATTTTATGTACACTTGGAATACTGCATGCAGTTCTGGTCACCACAATATAAAAAAAGATGTTGGGATTCTGGAAAGAGTGCATAAAAGAGCAATAAGAATGATTAGGCGGCTGGAGGCTAAAACATATGAAGAACAGTTGCAGGAATTGGATATATCTAATCTGGTGAAAAGAAGGACCAGGGGTGACATGATAGCAATCTTCCAATATCTGAGGGGCTCCTACAAAGACAAGGTGATTATTTTCCAAAGCACCAAAAGGCAAGATGAGAAACAATGGATAGAAACTAACCAAGGAGAAAACCAACTTAGAACTAAGGAGAAAATTCCTAATGGTGAGAAGCAGTCAATCAATGGAATAGCTTGCCTTCAGAAGTTGGGGTGCTCCATCACTGAAGGCTTTCCCCCCCCAAAAAAGACTGGACAACTATTTGTCTGAACTGGTGTAGGCCAGGGGCCGGCAACCTTAAACACTCAGAGCCACGAAGGTCCTAACCGGAGGCCCCTGCATTCAATTCTGGAGCTGACTGGAAGTCCGGTACCGCCACCATAGAGTCTCCTCCTAGCAAGGCATCCTTTTTCCTTTTACTGATCAGCGACAGGGAGCTGCAGCAAAGGGATGAAAGAGCCACATGAGGCTCCAGAGCCGTGGGTTGCGGACCCCTGGTATAGGGTCTCCTACTTGAGCAGGGGGTTGGACTTCCAAGGTCCTTTCCAACTCTATTTTTCTATGTTCTAAGACAATCCCAGCCCCACAGTGACGTCACTGCACAAACCTCTTCATTACCTACTTGTGTCATGAAGCCGCTTGAGGGGTAGAGTTGTGACATCACAAGATGCTTGGCTGCATATTTTGGTTATACTTGCCAGCAAAAAACAGGCCCGTCAGCTCAGCCAGTTTGTTTTCTGTCAATCATTGCAGAAAAGAGAGGAGATCAATTGCTGGCCCGGGGTTTTTTGGGGGGAAGGTATCATAAAAATGCCGTTTCAATTTCCACAATTGAAACTGTCTGGCTTAAAAAAAAATCATGTCACTACTGTACAGCATGCATAAGTGCATTGTTCCTTTTGCTAATTAATTACTTGAATATTTCTTGAGGGAGAGATTAAAATGATGAATCCCCACCTGATCTAGCTGGCCAGAGGATTTGCTTCCTGCCAGGCTGGTCTCAGAATAACAAAATAACGGAATTGGAAGGGACCTTGTGGCTCATCTAGTCCAGAGCTGGTATTCAGCAGGTTCTGACCAGTTCTGGAGAACCGGTAGTGGAAATTCTGAGTAGTTCGGACAACCAGCAAATGGCATCTTTGACTGGAGATTTTGCAGTATCCTTCCCCTGCCACGCCCACCAAGCCACGCCCACAGAACCGGTAGTAAAAAAAATTGAATCCCACCACTGATGTAGTCCAACCCTCCACCCAAGCAGGGGACCTTAAAGGTAACATGATAGCAGTGTTCCAATATCTCAGGGGCTGCCACAAAGAAGGAGTCAAGCTATTCTCCAAAGCACCTGAGGGCAGGACAAGAAGCAATGGGTGGAAAGGAGAGAAACAACCTAGAACTAAGGAGGAATTTCCTTACAGTTAGAACAATTAATAAGTGGAACGACTTGCCTCCAGAGGTTGTGAATGCTGCAACACTTTTAAGAAGAGATTGGATAACCACTTGTCTGAAATGGTATAGGGTTTCCTGCCTAAGCAGGGGATTGGACTAGAAGACCTCCAAGATCCCTTCCAACTCTGTTGTTCTGTTCTGTTCTGTTCTGTTCTGTTCTGTTCTATTCTGAGTCCTTAGGGAGAAGGGCGGCATACAAGTTGAATAAATTATTATTATTATTATTATTATTATTATTATTATTATTATTATTATTATTATTCTATTCTATTCTATTCTATTCTATTCTATTCTATGATGTACTCTACACAGCCCAATCTCTTCGTGAAAGCCTCCGGTGATGGCGCTCCCACAACATCCGAGGGCAAGCTGTTCCATTGGTTGATTGTTCTCACTGTCAGAAAGTTTCTCCTTATTTCCAGCTTGAATCTCTCCTTGTTCAGTTTCCATCCATTATTCCTTGTCTGGCCTACAGGCGCTTTAGAAAATAGCTTGACCCCTTCCTCTCTATGGCAGCCCCTCAGATATTGGAACATTGCTATCATGTCTCCTCTGGTCCTTCTCTTCACTAGTCTAGCCATGCCCATGTCTCCTACATCCCCGGTCCTCCAAGCGCCCCTTCGGCCCTTCGCCTTTGCTCACCCCCCCACCCCAGAAAACACTGCAAATCGCACGGAGGAAAAGCAGAGAAGGGGTGGGGGAAGGCTCGCCTGCCGCTTCCCGCCTTGCTTCGCGCCGGACTATCTGCTCTCACCAGGCGCCGAGACTATTTGCATGTTAATGCAAGGCTGCGAGACGCCCGCAAAGCGCTTGCCGTCGGCCACCAGCCTCGCCTCGGCGCTCCTCGCCTCTTATCGCGGCGGCTGCCTGCTTCCAAGGTGATGCCCGCCCGCTCCCTCCGCCCGGACTTCATATAGCGCAGCTCATAAAACATTGCAAGGCTTCATCTAATAAAGGGAAAACAATATTTGCTGGCCAAATAAATTTGTCTGTCTCGCTTGCTCTGTTAACGTGGAGGCGAGAATCTAAAATGCGGCCGCTGGGGCTGGGAAGGGGAAAACCCCTCCCCGCCAGCTCTAAGCTAGCAGGCTTATTTAGGCTGAAATCCTCGGGAGAGGCCAACTCTTGCATCCTGCCAACGTTTCCCATTTTATCTGTCACTTCCATCCAAATCAAACGCTTTGTCGTCTCTCCGTGGAGAGAGCCAGCCTTACCTGCTCTTGGAGAGGCCTGTGACTCTTCCCCTGCTCTCCCGAGTGCTGTCTTCTTCATATTGCATGGCCAAGATGGCTTCTTTACAGATTGCAGATAAACAGTCAGAAGGGACCGTGTAGGTCATCTAGTCCAACCCTCCGCCCAAGCAGGAGGCTTATTTTCTTGTCTTCTGAGGCATTGGAAAAATAGGTTGACTCCCTCTTCTTTGTGGCAGCCCCTCAATTATTGGGGCACTGCTATCATGTCACCCCCAGTTCTTCTCTAGATTAGACATACCTGCAACCAATCTTCATGTTTTAGCCTTCAGCACCCCCACCCAATTCATCTTCTCTGCGTTCTTTCCAGAGTCTCAACATTTTTTTATAATGCAACAAATTTTCAGCAAGATCCTATAGATCTTAATCCACTCAAATATCCTTCTGCAAATGTGGATATTCACACTTCTGATTTCCTTACTTTTCTTCCCTGAAACTCCTTTTCACGGCAGCTTGCTGCTGCTGCTATTGTTGCACCATTACCCGGCTCTTTCTGTAATATTTGGCTGATGGGTTGTAGCAGCCTTCGTTGACCTGGCTGGTTTCCTCTCTCAAATTTAAGCAAAGTTGAACTTGATTCAGAGCTGGATAGGAAACTGGGAAATCCCAGGCCTGTGGGCTAGGTTGAAATGCTGGGGAAACCCCCCCATTCTTCTGTTGTTTGTTAAAAGCAGTAACAAACCACTTCTGTCATTCTGTTAAGAAAGCTGCATGCAGATGACTGTGTAGTTCCCAGGAGTTCTGAGAGAAAACAACAATCTAATCAAGGAACTACCAAGGAGAAAAAACCACATTCTCCCCAACACTGACAGAGTAAGCCATTGTAAATAAACAGAGAACAAATCCCACTCCCTTCTAACATGGATGTTATTACCTAGTTGGTTAATGAAAGGTGTGCAAGAAAACAACCAAGCTGAGAGAGCATCAAGGACTCCACAGTTCAGGCAGACTTAAGGGAGCCTTAAAGCTGTATAATATTTTGTGAATCCTTTTGTCCTGATGATCACATATAGACCTTTGGAATATGGCATGGGAGTACTCACAAAATGGTTGTAATTAGACAGGGTTTATCTAATGATAAAATGGCTTTGGGCTGCATACATCCAAAGCCACAGTACCCATTCAGTAGAAGACAAAGTGGCTTTTACGCTGACTCAACTTTAGAACAATAGAGGGTCGTAATTGGAAGGGATCTTGCAGATAATCTAGTCTAGCCTGTGCTCAGTGGTACATCATCCCCCATCAGCTTCTGTTTAAACATCTCCAGCAAAGGAAAATCCACTCTTTCATGATACACAATGTCCAATGGTTGGACATCTATTCTCATTAGGAAATTATTTCCTGATGTCAAACCAAAATGAGAGATTTCTTAGCTACGAGTTCCTGGAACAGAAATTTAATGCAAAATCACTGTTGCCCGTTGAGTGAGGGTCTTCCCAATTAACAACAACAAAAACAAAGTGTTTGCCAATAACCCAAAAGAAAGAAAACACTAGAAATCAAGCTCTCTCTTCCCTCTACCGTTCCACTTTCTCATCACTGCCAATAATCTGATTTCTTTATTATCACCCAAATTTTAAAGAGAGCTGTTAAGCTCACCTTACTGGCATAGCTATACCTTAATTCTCTGCTCCCACTAGGAGATGACTGAATACAGAGCCCAAAGGTCATTCCCATTTCAATTATGTTTTCCAATTTTGCACCAGGCTGTCTGCTACTGGAATAGCATGGTATATAGGGCACATCTGTGGCAGCAGCTAAGGGTCTAAGCTGTGATTAAGAGGTCAGCATTTTCTCAATATAAGATAGTCACCCTCTTTCATCCTTCGGTTTTGCAATACCGGCATGCTAATCATGGCCTGCTTCTTAGAGTTATATGAAGTCAAAGTATAATGTGGCAATATTCTTGAACCCGTCAAACTGATATATAAGCATTATTAGCAATAAGGTAAAGGTAATGTTTCCTCTGAGTCAAGCTTGACTTCTGTGCCATTTTTGGACAGGATATGGAACTGCACCCCAGATTACATTTTATTTACGTTGTTACATTATTTATGTTTTTTATTCAATGTACATTTTGCCTTTGAACTTCAGTGAACACTCTGTTTGATTTCCTGGTGATTTTTCATTCATGCTTTGACTAGGGTTACCCCTATTTCATTGGTTCTCAACTTGTTGTCTGTGGAGCCCTGGGGGAGGGGCACAATGGAGGGGCACAATGTCATCAAAGAGGATCTGCAAAGACTTGAAGAAATGTTATGATTTAAATCTTGAGTTAAGTCTTGGGGGTCCATGACCACAGAAATCAAACAGGTGGCAAGAAAGTAGAGGCAGGCACACACAGGTTATGTAGACAATAAACACAGTGTTCAGACATAAAGATCTCAAATGCCTATATACAAATGCACAAAGTCTGGGGAACAAACAGGGTGAACTCGAACTATGAATACATGAAGGTAGATATGATATAGTTGGAATAACAGAAACTTGGTGGGATGAAACCCATGATTGAAACATACTGGCAGAAGGATACAAACTATTCAAAAAACCAAAAACAAAAGACAGACCCCATAAAAGAGGAGGTGGAGTTGCACTATATGTAAAGGACCATTATATTGCTACAGAAATGTATGAAGTCAAAGATGAAAACCTCCTAGAATGCATATGGGTCAATCTAAAAGGAAAAAAGAATGACATGGCCGTAGGTGTATACCCAATCAAGCAGAAAAAATAGATGTCCTTTTTGCCAGCCAACTAGCAAACATATGCAGGAAACACACAACAATAGTAATGGGAGACTTCAATTATCCTGATATCAATTGGAAAACTAATTCTGCACCAAGTGAGAAACCAAATAAGTTCCTAACCAACCTAGCTGACAACTTTGTTGTCCAAAAGGTAGAGGGTGAAACTAGAGGGACAGCCATACTGGACTTAATTCTTACAAACAGAGAAGAAGTGATAGAGGGAGTTGAAACTGTAGGAACCTTGGGTGAGAGTGACCATGTCATACTAGAATTCAACATAACACAAACACAAGCAATAGAACATAATGACACCAGAGTCTTGGATTTTAAAAGAGCTGATTTTAATAAACTCGGAGAGAACTTGGGAAACATTCCATGGATGAAAATCCTAAAGGGGAAAACAACTCAAAAATCTTGGGAAACTCTGAAAAGTATGATCATAGAAGCCCAGACCAGCACAATACCACTGAGAAAGAAAAACAAGAAATCCAAGTAGAAACCAGCATGGCTGCACAAAGATCTCTCTGGCAAATTGAAAGGAAAAAAGGACAAGTACAAAAAATGGAAAGAAGGACATACAACTAAGGCAGAATATCAGCAGATAGCCAGAATCTGCAAAGACTAAGTCAGGATAGCAAAGGCTCAGAACGAACTAAGACTTGCAACAGAAGTCAAAGATAGTAAAAAAAGTTTCTTCCAACGTATAAAGAACAAGAAAAAAATCAAGAAAACAGGCAGTCCACTAAAGAGAGAAGATGGCAAGGAAGTAACAGGCAACAGAGAGAAAGCAGAACTGCTTAACTCATTCTTTGCATCTGTCTTCACGCAAAAAGAAACTATAGTCAACCCACCAAAAACATAACTGTAAAAGACAGACCAGAAATAAAAGTTAAAATAAGCAAAAAAACAGTAAGAGAAACCTGTCTGATCTTGATGAAAACAAATCACCGGGGCCTGATGGATTACATCCCAGAGTTTTAAAGGAGCTGGCAGAGGTCATCTCAGAACCACTGCACCGTATCTTTCAAAAATCCTGGAGCACCGGAGAACTACCAGAGGACTGGAAAAGAGCTGATGTGGTTCCCATCTTCAAAAAAGGAAAAAAACAGACCCAGGAAACTATAGACCAATCAGCCTAACATCTGATATGGAAGATATTGAAAAAGATAATAAAAAAACAGACCTGCCAACATCTAGAAACAAGTAAAGTAATAACTAGCAGTCAGCATGGGTTTGTTAAGAACAGATCATGCCAAACCAATCTTATTTCATTCTTCAACACAGTGACTAAATTAGTAGACCAGCAAAATACTGTGGACATAATATATTTAGATTTCAGCAAGGCATTCGACAAAGTAGACCACAATCTACTTCTTAGTAAGCTAGAAAAAATTGGAAGAGATAGCACCACCACTAGATGGACTTGCAACTGGCTGGCAAACCGTACTCACCGAGTAGTCCTTAATGGGTCTAAGTCTACATGGAGGGAAATAAGCAGTGGGGTTCCGTCTTAGGCCCAGTACTCTTCAATATCTTCATTAACAACTTAGATGAGGGAATAGAAGGGAAACTTACCAAATTTGCAGATGATACTAAGCTGGCAGGAATAGCTAACTCCCAAGAAGATAGGCTGAAGATCCAGATGGATCTTGACAGACTAGAACACTGGGCTGTATCTAACAAAATGAAATTCAGTGTAGAGAAAAGTAAAGTCCTACACTTAGGCAAGAAAACCCAAAACTACACATATAGACTGGGTGAAACCAGGCTCAATAGCAGTAACTGTGAGAGGGATCTTGGAGGCTTAGTGGACAACCAGCTAAATATGAGCCAGCAGTGCGCAGCAGCAGCCAAAAAAGCAAACGCAATCCTAAATTGTATTAACAGAGGGATACAATCAAGATCAAGGGAGGTACTAATACCACTCTATAAAGCCTTAGTAAGACCACACCTAGAGTACTGCATCCAGTTTTGTTCACCACATTACAAAAAAGATGTTGAGACTCTAGAAAGAATACAGAGAAGAGCAACCAGGATGATTAGGGGACTGGAGACTAAAACATATGAAGAACGGTTACAGGAACTGGGCTTGGCTAGTCTGGTGAAGAGAAGGACCAGGGGAGACATGATAACAGTCTTCCAATATTTGAGGGGCTGCCACAGGGAGGAAGAGGTCAAGCTATTTTCTAAAGCGCCTGTAGGCCAGACAAGGAATAATGGATGGAAACTGAACAAGGAGAGATTTAACCTGGAAATAAGGAGAAACTTTCTGACAGTGAGAACAATCAACCAATGGAACAGAAGTTGCGGGAGCTCCATCACTTGAGACGTTCAAGAAGAGATTGGACTGCCATTTGTCAGAAATGGTGTACGGTCTTCCGCTTGGGTCGGGGGTTGGACTAGATGACCTACAAGGTCCCTTCCAACTCTGATTATCTGTTATCTGTTAAAAAGCATTTAAAGGGGTCTGTGGTGAAGAAAAGTTTAAGAACCACTGCCCTATTTAGCTTTCAGATAAGACAAGGTTAATTATCTGAAGGCAATGAAGGTGGAAACTTACCAAGAAGAGTCCCAAAGGTGTTTTTTCAAGAGCAGCTGGACTTTCTGGAGCCCAGTTGCCTCTTTATCAAGGAGAGAACCAACCTAGAACTAAGGAGAAATTTCCTATTAGTGAGAACAATTAACCAGTGGAACTGATTGCCCTCAAAAGTTGTGGGTGCTCCATCACTGGAGGCTTTTAAGAAGAGACTAGACAGCCATTTGTCTAAAAATAGTATAGGGTCTCCTGCTTGAGTTTGAACTAGAAGACTTCCAAGGTCCCTTCCAAGTCTGTTATTCTGTTATTCCAATTGTTAGGATCAAATAGCAATAATTAACTTGCTTGAAAAAGGAGTGTGGAACCATTGTTGGATTGGGAGGGGCCATGTATAAGGGACTGATCTTTTTTTCTTCTCTTGGTGACCCAAGTTATTAAGAAGCCAGCAGAGTCTTTGTCAACCCTGAAGCTGACCTGACCGAGGCCATTTTCAGGCTTCAGTGTTACCACACTGGAGCTGGGAGATACAGAGGGGGAAGTAGAGATAGTTGGGGTTTGTAGCCAAAACAAAATACTTTCTCCTGGGAACCAAGGACATTCCCACAGGTGGTCAGAGAGAGGAGGAGTGAGGTTACCAGGCAACTGTATGACACCTTGATTGGACCATGTGACTGATTGTTTGGGGGAGGGAGAACACTTTTATTTTTAATTAGGTGAAAACTGTGGGAACATTCAGAGCCAGTTTTCACCAGCCTGTGCCAATATAATATATCCAAATGAAACTATTATTTGAGGAATGTACCTGCCTCAGAATTATGTTTGCTACGGGTATATTACTTGGAGCCTTGACAGTCTTCTTTTAGATTCCAGGGTTGGTCTGTTTACTTTGAAAGAGACTGGCGGTTGGCTTAAAAATGCCCATGGTGAAGAAGGTTGAGGGGGAAAAGGCACTCTAGAAACTGCAGATATTTCCGTTTTTTAAAAATACACAATTGTGCCCATAACCTGGTCTTTTCCACAAGGGAAAGGGAGCTGCTTCCTCCCTCAGCAAACCTCTCTGGATCCTGGGAATTTCCTTAGCTGCCATGCTAGTGCAGTGTTTCTCAACCTTAGCACCTTTAAGATGACTAGACATCAAGTCCAAAAAATAAATAAAATAAATAAATAAACTGCCTTCAAAATGGCTGGCTGGGGAATTCTGGGTATTGAAGTCCACTCCTCTTAAAGTTGCTAAGGTTGAGAAACACAATGCTAGAGGAAAGGGCAGCTAGGGGATATATAGATCCTCTTTCTTTGCCTATCCCTATCCCATTGTGATTCCCTCTGCCTTAGGAGTTGGCAAGTTATCTTCTCACTCTCTTTCATCCAGCCTGGCTGAAAGTTACTTTGCTGCGACTAAAAAATATAGATACACTCTAGAGGTTGCCTCATTACCCCTAGCTAGCTGAGAGAATTGGTCAATATATTCCATTAGGGTAGAAGAAGGAAACAGCAAAAAAGAAAGAAAGGAAAAAAAGGCAAAAGCATTTGTGCAGAACATTCCACCATCCTGATTAAGAAATAGATTTTTCTTGCTCTCTCTCTCTCTCTCTTTATATCTCTGTGTCAGGGTCTTGTCACACTAAAACAATTATTTCCCCAAATCTCCAGTAAATAAGACTTTCTCCTCCCACCTCCCAGCAACTAGATTTTTTCCTCATTTAAATGATGTGTGTGTGTTAGTCTTATAGTCTAGAAATACATTCAATTTCAAACTCCCCCCTTCCCACCCATTAGAATGTCTCATTTTCAGATTTGCCTAAAAGCAACTGCTTAGCATTCTAAGGCAAGAAGGCAGTAATATAAATTCTAAAATAGGATTTCTAGTTGTTGTTAGTGCCTTTGAATCAGTGTTGATTCCTGGTGGTTGCCTGGACAAGTCCCTGCAGTTTTCTTGGCAAGATTTCAGAAGTGGTTTGCTATTGTCTTCTTCCTAGGACTGAGAAAGAATGACTGGGGTGAGGGGTGACATGATAGCAGTGTTCCAATATTTGAGGGGCTGCCACAAAGAAGAGAGGGTCAACCTAGTCTTCAAAGCACCAGAAGGCAAGACAAACAAACAACGGATGGAAACTGAGAGGAGCAACCTGGAATTAAGGAGAAATTTCTAAAGGTGAGAACAACGAACCAGTGGAATGGCTTGCCTTCAAAAGTTGTGGTTGCTTTCTCACTGAAAGCATTTAAGAAGAGCCTGGACAGGCACTTATCTGGCTGTTGAGTCCCTATCTGGACCGAGATGCCTTACGGACGGTTACCCATGCACTCGTTACTTCCCGAATCGACTACTGCAATGCTCTCTACATGGGACTGCCCTTACGGACCACTCATAGGCTTCAGCTGGTGCAGAATGCGGCCACGCAGGTTGTGATGGGAGTATCCTAATACTCCCATAATACACCCCTCCTGCGCGAGCTACATTGGTTGCCGGTTGCCCTCCGGGTGAGATTCAAGGTGTTGGTGTTAACATACGAAGTCCTACATGGCTTGGGTCCGGGGTACTTGCGGGAACGTCTCCTGCCAGCATCGACTTCCCATTGCCCTGTATGCTCCCACAGGCAGGGTCCCTTTGGGGTGCCATCGGCCAGACAGTGTTGGCTGGCGGTGCCCAGGGGTAGGGCCTTCTCTGTGGGTGCACCCACCCTGTGGAATCAGCTCCCCTTAGGGCTCCGGTTAGCCCCTGACCTCCGTTCCTTCCGTGACCTGAAGACTTGGCTTTTTCAGCAGGCCGGCCTGGACTGAAGTGAAGTGGGGTGGGTTTTAAATTGTATTTTAACTAAGTTTTACTGGTTTTAAATTTTATTGGGTTTGGGGTTTAATTGAATTTTAATTAATTTATTTTGTATTGTGTATTTTTATATTGTGAGCCGCCCTGAGTCCCTAGGGAGACAGGGCGGCATACAAGTCCAATAAATTCAATTCAATTCAATTCACTTGTCTGGAATGGTGTAAGATCCCCTGCTTGAACATGGGGCTGGACTAGAGGACCTCTAAGGTCCTTTCCAACTCTGTTATTCCCTTAAATCATGAACCAATACAGTTTACATGTTTTATTTTGAATGAGAATTGGATTAGATCCAACTACTTAGAATAACAGGAGCTGACATTATTAAAGGTCTGGCCCAAGGTTACCCAGCTAGCTTCTTGTCCAAATCAGGCTAGAACTTTCAGTCTCCTGGATTTCTAAGCTGATGCCTTAGCAGACAAAACTCTGACCCTTAGTGTTCAGCTGCCTGAAATAAAACAAATATTTTACTGAAACTATCTATCTGTTTGCAGTTTCCTGATGCCCCTAAACATTTGCAGTCTGACCCCAGCCACCAAGACCATTGCTTCCCACCGGTGCAAAGATGCATGCTGTATTTATTGCTAAAATTGTTCACTGAGTCAGCTTCCTGCCACATCTATGTCTAAATGTATTTCTACACCCTTAGCAACTGGAAATGATGGGACAAATAAGTGCATTAAGAACCTTTTTTTGGGAGTCGGCTTGCAGGTCTCCTTTATCCATCCCCAAACCCACTACTGGCACACCCAATCTTGATACCACTTGGCATATAACCAGAGCATGGATATTTTTCTTGGAAACTTTTTTTTTCTAAGGGCAAATGTGACAGAAGAACCCAGCAAACTACAAAATATGTCATAGACTTCAATCTGAGGAATTTGCTGAACTGGATTAAAACAGATTCAAACCAAATAGGCTAGCTTGATGTAACATCTCGCTAGCATTGTCTAAGTTTAAAAAAAAGGCAGGTTTGGTCACCTGATGAATGGTTGGATGGGAGCGGACTAAGACATTCCAGATGTAGATTTTATTAGAGAATCGAAATACATACATTCCAGAAGAAGGTCCTAGTGATCTATTTCTATACTATTGTCAAGACTGATTGGAAGAGGACTACAATTGAAGTTCCATAAGCCTGCCTAGTCCTAATAATGCTACAGTCATTCCCACCACTGCTAACCGTCTGGGACTAAACAGAAATCTTTGTCTGATGCTTCTACATGCACCTATATGAATTTTGATCACGTGACCAGGGGGATGCTGCAATGGTCCTAAGTGTGAAAACCAATCATAAATAACTTTTTTCAGTACTGTTGTAATTTTGAACGGTCATTAAGTGAACTGTTGTAAGTTGAGGACTACTTGTACATAAATACAGCACCTTGAGTGAATCTAACTTTTGTGGGATTAAGAAAAAGCTAGATTCTGATCTGTGCTTACAACATACATTCATACTGTCAACATGCTTTCATATTGTCCTTACAACATACATTCAAATATTGATAGTAGTTTTTTTATAAAATAATAAAGCAAGTAGCAAAAAGAGATCGGAAGGAGGAGAAAGTAGGTTCTGCAGAGGATGTTGTTTCCCACCAGACACTTCCAGATACTTCTTCACTGATTATTGCTTTTGGAAACTTGCTTGTCAGTGACATCATGGTCTCAGAGCTGGCTTCAATAACTGTATTGGTTAAATCGCGCCCCCCTAATAAGTTTAGGGGAGGAAAGGAAGGTTTGCTGAATGGAAGAGTGGTTCTGTTGACACAGGGAAAAAAAGCACTGTGATGTTTTTCCCCTTATTTCAAGCAATGCTCAGCAGGACAGTATAGCAACAGGAGATGCTCCTGCAAAGACAGGGACACAAATAAATCAACCTATGTAATATATTCCAGATAGTGATGTTATTAAAGTTTGTATTCTGTAGAGTAGAACTCAGCGGGCTCACCTGATATAGGAAATACATCTTACAACCCTGAAGATTCTTTCCCATGCTTATCCTGGGATTAAATTGCTCTCTATGCACTAAGTTTTGCCATGTGTAATTTTCTTTTCTGTTTTTAAATAACAACAGCAATGCGATGTTTTCTCTGGCTCAGATGTCACAATGGGAGAGAGAAGTTAAAAATCTGTGGTACTGTTCAAGGTCCTGAACTCTCCAATGTGCCATAGTATCTTTACTTTGTTCCTTCTATATGAGCTTTGCTTTTGTTCATCACTACATATTGATGGAATCCCTGATGGAACAGAAGATTAGCATTTACCTGTTCCCACAGTCCCCACTGTTATTTTTGGCAGAAGCCTACAATTCTTGAAAATGAATTTTGCTGTAAGCCAAGTGAAGCGCAGCTCCAGTGACACAACCTGTTTTTCATGTCACTGTGTAGTACATTTCTGGGCCAGCGAGGAAAATGGTATGAAACCTAGAGCTACAATTCCATATCCTGAAAGGTTGTTCCCTGTATTCTTATGAATATATATCTGAAAATATATGGAATGGCTGCTGAAATATCAGAAGGTGGACAGGAATAAAATTGCTACTACAATTTCCTGAAAAGAAGACGCCATTAGCACAAGATGGTCTTGCCATCTCAGCCAGTTCCATTAACTTCACTATTCATTTATCCATTGTGGGAATCTGTAGCTCTTTCCATCTCTGTGCACAGAAAAGTCTTGCTTCTGTTACCAAAGCCCCCTGGTTCCCCACCCCCACCCCAAGCTGCTTATCCATACAGCCTAGAAGAAAAACCTCTGGTTTTAATTGTATGTGAAAATGTAAAAGCAAGAAAATGCTAATGTGGGTTCAGCCAGAGGTGGTATTCAGCAGGTTCTGACCAGTTCTGGAGAACCAGTAGCAGAAATTTTGAGTAGTTTGGAGAACCGGCAAATACCACCTCTGACTGGAGATTTTATAGTATCCTTCCCCTGCCACGCCCACCAAACCATGCCCACATAACCGGTATTCAAAAATTTGAATCCCACTACTGGGTTCAGCCTAGGATGTGGAGGAATCCTCAGGAAAAAAAGTTCTTTATAAAGGCTGCTTCCCTGAGTCCTGATATTTGAACTCGGAATGTGAATAATATCATTGAATGGGGTGGGTGTGTAAGATATATGTTTGCAAAGCAGCGATAGCAGGGTCCATCCCTTGTTTGAAATAACACCCACTGTGCATTGATATACTGAGTGCTAAAGCTTAAACATCGAACAGTGACTGCTGCAAATCAATAGAGTGCTAATTAGTGCCAGGAAATAGCTGTTCGCAGGAGGAAACTCTAGCAAAACAGGAGGGTATTAAAGAATTTGATATGAGCAGTAGCAACTTTCCTTTTTTAGATAGTGATTTTGTTACAAATACAATTTAAAAAGATAAAAACTAATTCAAACTAAAATAAAAATAGTGCAGAAAAGAAAAATAGAGGAAAAAGAAAAGAAAGAAAAAATAAGAATGTAGTAAAGATGTACTGTAAACAATTGTGATAATTTTTAAAATAAAACAAAATATTTTTTCTTCCCACATTCCATCCCTTACCTAGAAAAAATACCCTTAAAGTCTCATCTTTTCAGCAAGTCCAGTAAGGGCTACCAGAAATAGCATATCTATTTTTGATCAAATAAACCAACTTTGTATTCCTTTCTTTTATTTTTTAACAATCTTGATCTTTAGTCCCTTCAAATAATGTCCTAGAATTTGATTTCCTTTCATTTTTTTCTTTGTTCCTTCTCACCAAATTCTTCAAAGCTTTTACAAGACTCTTTTGTAAATCAAATGTAGAAAAATTATCCAGGTCACTCTCTTAGTTTGTTATTTGTATATCCCTTTTAATTATTAAAAGATCAGTTTCTCTAATATGTCCAGTGCAGCAGCTTTTTCCATATCATTCTTGTAGCTTGCTATGTTAAAATCTATTTTCAGATCAGTCTTAATCTTATTAGATAAAACTTATTCCTTTTTCATAGCATCTTTTAAAAACACATTATCTCTAGAAGCAGAAACTCTTAAAATTAACTTCTGGGTTCATTATTCAAAAATATCTTTCAGTATGTCTACTGTTCATATATTTTGCTTGAGTCTGTATTTGTAAGTTGAATTTATGTATTTTTCTCCTTTAATTATAATCCTTAATTTCCTTCTTGATCCCTCTAGTGTCTAACCTTCAGAGTCTCATCCTATCAGTTTTTTTAAAAAAGAGATTTTGAAATAAAACCACTTTCCCATGAAAAGAGTTCTTATGATTAATTTAAAAATCTTATATCAAATCCTTCTTAGTTCATTTGTAGCTTTCCAAAATCAAAGTCCTAATCACCTTTTTGCTTTTTATTCCAGAGCCTTTTTTAAACCCCTTAAACTTGTATTTAAAACTCATTTCTCTAAGGACCGAAGGAAACTCACCTGGTGTTTTAAAACATGTCAGTCTAAAGGTTCCTAATAGCTGAAAACCAGTTAGAAAGTAATTTCCAAAAATTAATAGAAAAGAAAGTATGTGTACCCAGTGTCCTTTTTCAAGGCACCAACCATAGTTTGAGCAAAATGGCTATTCCCTCATCCTCCAGAGCTCTAGATCCCTGATGGCAAACCTCTGTGGGCATGTGAGCTGTCGCCCCAGCTCAGCTCTGCCACTCATGCATGCACGCCTCCCCCTGCCAGCTGGTCTTCAGGTCTCTG
Organism: Naja naja; assembly: GCA_009733165.1. NCBI lineage: Eukaryota > Metazoa > Chordata > Lepidosauria > Squamata > Elapidae > Naja > Naja naja. The sequence continues at coordinate 23,369,584 of CM019148.1, read as the reverse complement.
TTGCACATGCACAGTGAGCGAGGCATATATGGGTGCATGGGGGGGCAAGGCACATGCATGGGGATGCATGCACATGGGTGGGTGCATGCACAGGGATGAGTGCGCATGTGTGGGGGTGGGATGCATGTGTGTGGGGCATGTGGGGCACATACATGAAGGACACATGTGCATTGCATTTTGGGGATGTGTGCGCGCTTTGGGCACTTGGTGCCAAAAAGGTTAGCCATCATTGCTCTAGATCCACCAGAAACCTCTGTCTTACAGTTTCCTTGCAAGGAGCTACTATCTGGAGCAATTGTGGGTGATCTCAAGACTTCTCTTTATCCAGAAAGGAATTACAAAGAGCCTTTCTACTTTCTGGCTCTTTATTCCACTTGGTCATTGGCTCTATTTTTCATGGAGCATCTTCAATGCACCCTTTCTTCCCTGGAGCTTTAAAATAGCATCTTTCTCAAGAAACAATTCAGAGGCAACACTGCAAAGACAAGCTGGTGCTGGTTGGCTAAGAGAAACAAGGACACAAAAGTCGTGAAGATTATGGAGCCAGATGGCCAATCTGAGCAAAAATTCATCACATCTTGGTTACATTCTGATTTGTCTATTGCAAAGTGCTTGGAATGAGAGTTTCCCAGAAAAAAATACCCCAAAGCTTCAATTGGTACAGAATAAGACAGCTAAGCTTCTAACAGCTGCATGTTATCAGGCTCCTGGGAGCTTTATGTTGTAAAATCCACACTGGTTATAAAGGGCTTTCTAGACACAATGTTGGTTTTAATTCTTAAAACCAAAATAGCTTAGGATCTGGTTTTCTGTGAATTCATGTCTCCTTTTATAACTCTGTACGGATATCAGAATCTGTAGGAAAAGTGCTCCTGAAGACGGTTTTCCAAGCAGCTTTATGAGGATTTAAAAAAAAAAATTAAACAATTTTTCTTATATACAACATCATTTCCATTCATTGCCACGCTTTCATGACAGTATACATACTTTTACATAAATCTTAACTATCTATACACTTGTCTATGTTGCTTAATCTATCTTTATCCACTATATCTTTTACTTTATTATCTTATTGTCTTCTTCTCTATTCAACTTTATATCTATTATTAACCAATCATTCAGTACATTCCACATCAAATATTAATCCGTTTCCTTTATGAGGATATTTTTTAAGAAAAGAAAATCAGTCCAGCTGCCTTTTCAAAATAAAAACCACTTTTGATACAACTATGACCTGGGTAATGGAGAATCTTCATAGATGTTTAGATATGAGAAAGAAACTCAACCCCTTCTTGATTTGGTTTGATATATGATTAGCACATTAGCAACTCTGGCAGGTTTTCAGGATTCTGTGGTTCTATTCCACTCTAAAAAAGAGCATTCCAGAATTCACTGCTGCTTCAGTTTCTTGGCCTTGCCTACCTCAAAAGGGTTAGCTGATAGATTAACTCCCACTTGAAGGCAGCAAGTAATTATTTGAGGTAACAGGAAGAAAAATCTGCCAGCACAAAGAGAGTATCTGACTGATGTGCAGGTGAGACTAGAAAGGAAACAGGTCTGGGGTAATGGTGAAGGAAGAAGGAACCTCAAATAGCAAACCCAGTCATAGAATCTTGTTGGGGTTGTCTTTTTCTGTCATCCCAAACCTACTTGCAATGCTGTTATTGTAGGGAAAGCAGGAGTGCTTTGTACATTGCTTGAATTCCTTGAGGAAAAGTGGGATATATATCTAAAGTGGGATGCATAATTGGCTCAGCAGTTAAAAATGCTGAGCTTGGTCAGCTGGAAAGCTGATAGCCTGGGTTCTAACCTGAGTGCAGCATGATACAACAGGATGAGCTCCCATTCTTGCCCCAGCTCCTGCCAACCTAGCAGTTCAAAAGCATGCAAATGCAAGTAGGTAAATAAGTAACATTTTGGTGGGAAGGCAACAGCATTCTCTGTGCCTTGGTGGATAATCATACTGGTCACATGACTATCAGAGGTAGTATTCAGCAGGTTCTGACCAGTTCTGGAGAGCCAATAGCAGAAATTTTGAGTACTTCAGAGAACTAGCAAATACCACCTCTGACTGGCCCCTCCCCCATCTATTCTCTGCCTCCTGAGTCCCAGCTGATCAGTTGGGTTTTCTTTTGTTGCTCTGCACAGGAGAATGGAGATGGAAATCAGGTTAGTGTGGTGGGGAGGGAATGGGGATTTTGCAGTATCCTTCCCCTGCCACGCCCACCAAGCCAGGCCCACCAAGCCATACCCACAGAACAGTAGTAAAACATTTTGAATCCCACCACTGATGACTAAGGGAAAATGTCTCCAGACAACACTGAAGCCCTCAGCTAAAAAACGGAGATGAACAACTTCCCTTAGAGTCAGACATGACTGGAAAGGGGAAGCTTTTACTTTTGGCTATTTGTTTACTGCTGGAATCTGGGTTGCCTCCTGGCAATTTACTAACAATAAAAAAAAAATAGAAATACTAGCATGAGTGTAATGGTGTCCATGTACTGTGCAAATCCTAATTGGAACAGCTCAGATGTTAGCAGCTTCTGGAAGGACAACTGAGCGGCCACTTCTCCAATTGCCAGAGGGATGGAGTTCTGTATTGTGAGGGCTGCAACTGAGAATCACCGACTGTGAGCCCTGGCTTCCTCCATTTAACAGGATTGGAGAGGGCCACTAAAAGAATTGGTGGCATGTATGCATGAAAGGGTTAGGCGGGCTACCTTTCTATAGAAAAGATGGTTCTGTAGGTATCTTGCTGTTGAATAATCTAGAGCCGTGATGGCGAACCTATGGCATGCATGCTGGAAGTGGCACACAAAGCCATCTCTCCAGCCATGCCAGCTGTTGCCCGTCGCTGTTCTGGGTCTTCGCGCACGCATGCACAATTGAAACCGGAAGACCAGGTGGCTGGCGCATGTGCATTCCGGAAACTGGAAGCTCAGCTTCCTGGCGCATGCATGCGTGCCAGAGAGCTGCTTTTCTGGTTTCCGGCACTCCTCTGTGCATGTGCCAGGAAACTGTTCTTCCAGTTTCCAGTGCTCCCCCGCATGCACGCATGCACTCCTGTTTTGGCACTCGGTGCCAAAAAGGTTCGCCAACACTGATCTAGAGCCTTGTAAAACTAGCACCTGGAAAACTCTTGTAGCTGATGCAGTGACACTAAGATAGGGGTTCAATGCTCGTGACATCTTTGATTCACCAATATACAGGACATTGCATTTTGCACTAACTGCAATTTTGGACTGGTCTGTAAAGCAGATCAATTGTTGGAAAAGTTTGTAGTTTGTAATAGAATTAGAAATAGCAATAGACTTATATCACATCATAGTACTTTACAGCCCTCTCTGAGGGATTTGCAAATGTCAGTATATTGCCCTCAACAATCTGGGTCCTCATTTTACTGGCATCGAAAGAATGGAAGACGAGTCAACCTTGAGCCGGTCAGAATTGAACTCCTGGCAGTTGGCAGAATTAGCCTGCAATAGCAATCCTGAATTCTAACCACTGCATCACCAGGGCTCTTATATTTTAATATTTAATATTGCAGCACAGAGCAATAAAACTGGGCAGTTCCAAGAGATTACCAGTAGATTTTCAATGTTTATTCTAGCAACATGAGCATCTCAATTAGCTTCCTTTATCATTCAGATCTTAAATAGCAAAGATCCTTCTTTAGCTAGCCAGATGCCCAAAGAGTGTGGGAAATTCCTTGGAGCACCCCATGAGATGAACCTTGATGGGATTTCAGATTTCATTTCCTTCCAGCAGATCTGAAGAGCCTCCAAACACCAGTTCATAACATCAGACTTTCTTGTTACTGTCTTCTGACTTCCAGTCCAGGAGTATTAAAGATATTTGTATGAATATCAAAGCAAAGATTTATGTTCTTAGCTGTCCCTTAATCATTGGTATTTTCAATGGTTTATGCTTACTTAACACACAACAAACTTAAACTAGGTCAGGCAAAAAATGAATGTGTGCATTCACACAGTGCGCTGAACTAAGTTAATATTACATCTAGATTCATTTTTTTTCATTCTATTTAACAAATTGTGTAAACATTGGATTGGTTTAAGGTTCAATGTATTATGTGAAGCCAAAACACGGGTTGATTTAGGGACTAAGTTATGCGTGTTGTATGGATGTAGTCATAGTGTGATTTTCAGTTTTCCTAACCTAAAGCCTGGCATTACTCAAACCACTGAAATAAAGCCTAGGTATGTGTGACCAAAGGAAATAATCCACTGTATGCAACCACAAAGCTACTACAGGTAATGCTTGATGCATAACCATTTGTGACCAAAGTTATAACAGCACTTACAAGTGGTGTTGCAGCATTCCCATGGTTACATGATCAACATTTGGGTGCTTGGCAACTGGCATGTATTTACAATGGTTACAATGTCATGTGATCCCCATTTGTGACCTTCCCAGGTGGCTTCTGGCAAGCAAAGTCAATGGAGAAGCCAGATTTACTTAATGACCACATGATTCAGTGATTTGCTTAAGGAGTGTGGCAAAAAGGTTGTAAAATTGGTGTGACTCACTTAATGACTACCTTGCTTAGTAAGGAAAATTCTGGTCACAATCGTGGCCATATATTGAGGGCTAGCTGTACTAGCTCACCAGTCATGGATTGACCTGTCTTTCCACTGCTGCTTTTTTCGTATTGTAAAGTTGTAAATTCTCCAGCCATTGTCTGTTTCCATTTTGGAAAGCAACTTGGAACAGTTATTTTTATGAAATGAAGCAAAGGGCTCCTACCAGAGGTGGTATTCAGCAGGTTCTGACCAGTTCTGGAGAACCGGTAGCAGAAATTTTGAGTAGTTCAGAGAACTGGCCAATACCACCTCCCACTGGAGATTTTACAGTATCCATCCCCTGCCACCCTCACCAAGCCATGCCCACAGAACTGGTAGTAAAATTTTTTGAATCCCACCATTGGCTCCTACAAATTATATTCTGGATCAAATCCTCCAAGAAACTCCACTATATTGTTCCAGTGTCTTATTTGCAGAGCAGATACATACATTCAGTGACTAAATTGACCCCACACAACACTATGATGCTATTATTGAAACTGCATCATTTCATCACATTTCATTTCATTTTTAAAAGAAACCTTCCTTGAGTTTTTTTTTTTCGGATGCTGAACTTGGCTGTAAAAGATTTCAGTCTGACAATCAGATTTAATGGGCAGTAAGTGGGAATCTGGTTTCATGGCTGAGTCTAGCAAATCCTTTCAATGAAAATTGCATAATAGGAAGAGTGGCTGAGCACAGGAAGTTGACTTGGTGAGGGAAGAGAATCTGGCTGAAATCTGAAAAAACAACCCAGGTATCAGTGAAATGAAGTGTGAAGCTTTGGAGGATGGGCGGGGTGAAGAACAGGTGCTCTCTGTCACAGGTACTGAAAAGTACCTGCAGGCAGGTACAAGGCTGCACTACAAAGCATGGCACTTTGTGTTAAGGAACTGCAGGAAAAATATAGGAGGAGAAATGTAATTAACCAGTGACAAGTCACTAGAGATCATTGGTAATTTATTTCCTTGCTTGACTTGTCTAGGTATGTTAAGCTGATGCAGAAGGAAGACGGGAGCAAACAAGAGAGATGTTCCTGCTCTGTGTCAGGTTGTTGGAATATCACCTTGGGACATGCTACTACATGATGGGAAGTCTACAGACTACTTAGCCAGACTGGTTTGAGGAATGCATAATATTCTGATTACACAAAGGGCTGGATTACCTGGTCAGTTCATTACCCAGGAAGTGCATTCCTCAAAATTCTGCTTGACTCAACTGCTCATTTTGGCAGGACAGGTTTTCTGATCTGGCAGTTTTACTAAGGCTGGTCAAAAAACTGGGCCCTGTTCAAGAGGATCTGATGGGGACTTATTAAAGCTATTAACAATATAATAGAATATAAACATATAGATTCAGAAGATCTATATGTTTATGCCAGGAATCCCAGAAATGAGAAGAAATCTTGGCAAGAATCTAAAAAGGCTCTACAGAGTAGAGAGTTGGTCTCTGACAGAAAGCCACTTGAAGACACTAGAAGCATTTGAAATGTGGATTTACAGGCGGCTGTTATGTATAAGTTGGGTTGACAAAATCTGAAATGAGTAGGTGATAAGCGCCTGGGGAAACCAAGGGAAATAATCAAAACCATTAAAAAGCAAAAGTTAGAATATTTTGGACATGTGGTGCGATACCCAGAAAAATACATCATAATCCTCCAAGAAAAGATTGAAGGCAAACAAGGTCCAGGCAGAAGAAGAACATCATGGCTTCAAAATCTAAGGGACTTCAAAAAACTCAGCAGCACTTTTTCTCAACTGTTGATAAAAATAGGATCGCCAACAGGATCGCCATTGTCCGATGACGAATATGGCACAACAATAACAAGAAGAAGGGAATCCCAGAAATGAGAAGAAACCTTGCAAGAACCCCAGTTTCTTCTCAAAAATTAGGAAGGCTGAGAATGGCTTTTGGCCAGGGTGTACTTTAAAAACAAGTACGTACAATTTCCCCAAACTCCCCAGGCAAATTATTTTTAAAGAAGTAACACTATCCAAACTTTGCTTTGTAGCTAATATTCATCATAGCATGGATTCCTCTGGGCTCAACTCCCTTCAGTTAGTAATGGAAATAATTGCTTAGGGAAGAGGCCTTTTTTCAAAGGCTCAAGACAGAGCAAACTAGGGAAGAGCTACAGAGAGAATTTGGAAGCTAATGCAAAGGTTGTGAGAGTGGGACTGAGTAAAAGAAGAAGCCTGTTAAAGGTGCATCATCTAGCTAGCCTTAGTTAATCTTGAAAAAAATTAAATAAGATAGATCTAATGGTTAAGGCATCAGGCTAGGAACCAGGAATCTGAGAGTTCTAGTCCTGTCTAGTCACTCTATCTCAGCCTAACCCACCTCACAGGGTTATAGTTGTGGGAAAAATAAGGAGGAGGAGGGAGTAGAATAGAATAGAATAACAGAGTTGGAAGGAACCTTGGAGGTCTTCTAGTACAATCCCCTGCTTAGGCAGGAAACCCTATAGCATTTCAGACGAGAGGTTATCTAATCTCTTCTTAAGAACTTCCAGTGTTGGAGCATATACAACTTCTAGAGGCAAGTTGTTCCACTGATTAATTGTTCTAACTGTCAGGAAATTTCTTCTTAGTTCTAAGTTTTTTTTTTTAATTACATTTATATGCCGCCCTTTTCTGAAGACTCAGGGCGGCTTACAATTTTGGGGATACAACCCAGTGTGCTCAGCAATAGCCTTCATTCCATTGTATATGCCTGCTTATTACTAAGCGGCATTTTACAAAGTCAGCTAATTGCCCCCAACAATCTTGGGTCCTCAATTTACCTACCCTGAGAGGATGGAAGGCTGAGTCAACCTTGAGCCTGGTGGGATTCAAGCCTACAGTAATTGCAGGCAGCTGGAACTTAAGTGCTAGGCATTTAGCAGCCTGCACCACCAAGGCCCAGTTGCTTCTCTCCTTGATTAGTTTCCACCCATTGCTTCTTGTCCTGCCCTCAGGTGTTTTGATTAGGTATGTTCTCTGCCCGGAGAAAAAATAACAGCAGGAGATGATATGAGATAGACAGACAGACAGACAGGGAGACAGACAGACAGATATGGATGGATAGAGAGAGGTGGATGGATGGATAGATAGACAGCCTAACTGTGACTGACTGACTGACTGAACTTGCAAGGGAGTTCAACAGAAAATCTCTGGAGAAGATATTCCTATATTATTTGCAAAAACCCAACATAGACACACCTGTGCAATCACTGCCATGCCATCTCAGTTTGAGGGTGTCAGACTCTACCCACTGGTGTTGAGAAGAAGACTACTTTAGAATACAGTAGTTTTGTAAAGGCATCTACTGGGAACTTCTCTCCCCTTGAAACCAATCTAATGCTCTTTCAAAGCCATCTAACCTGGGCATCTCTTAAGGCAAAACCTGTGAATTTCATTGTTTCTGACTCAGTGTGCAGCAAAGGGCTTTCTGCTCCCCTGAATCTTCTATCCAAGAATGTCCACTGGGGCCTCTCAAGTTCAAGCATTATGAAGGAAGTAGAAAAGCACCTCTAACCATTTTCTCCAGTTGAGGCCTTGAGGAGTAAGTAGCAACTGTGGCCAGTAAGGGTTATTATTATTATCTCTTGCACAAATGCATTTGGAGTGCCCGTTGTACCCATTTTGGAATTAGGGTGTCCTCTTCGTGACCAATCATGCTTTGCCATGGGTTCAGGAGCTTTAGCTGATCCAGAATATTGAGGTGCAAGCACTTGCAGGCATGTCATAATATGCTATGCAAGCTGCACAAGATACCAACAGATCCTGGCTGTTATCTGTAAAAACCTTAATGGCACAGAACTTGTTATTTTTTCCTTTACAGCTTGTAAAATAAGGACAAAAAGCCCAGAAAAACCCTCTACAAAATATAAACACTGTCAGAGAAAAACACACACACACATAAAAGGTGCATTGTTATTAGAGGCACCCTTTCTCTGTAGCATCCTATAAGATATGACAGAGTTGGTATGTCCTACATCTCATCTATCAACCAACACATCAGAAGGTGTGCCTGCTTTCTGCACTGGTCTCTGGAACTGTTATGTATGTAGGTTTGAATGTTATTGGTTTATTTGAACTGTTCTTCTAAAATGTTAAATGGTATTGGTTTAAATAGTGCGGGAAGAAACCCTGCACTCCCATTGGCTGGCAACTACGGCTGCTGGCTATAAGAAGCAGCCGTAGCCCAGCCAACTCGGGTCCATTCGAGCTGTAGTCACTGAATAAACTCTTTACTGAAGCTCCTCGCGTTTGACTCTTCATGCAAACTTAACACTGGCGACGAAGGTGGGATTGCCCTGAAGAAGAGACAACACGGAAGGCAACAGAAGAGCGAGATGGCTGCGCTGAACACCCCCAGCCCCATTCGATCCGGCGGAAGACTGGGAATCATATGCGGATCGCTTCCAGATGTACCTGGAAGGAAACGACCTCGCCGATATTCCCGAGACGGAAGAGGGCGGTATTTCTCATGCACTGCGGTCCGCAGTCTTCAAGATGGCGAAGGCGTTGGTGGGAGCTGCAGAACTGAAGGTAATGGAATGGCCTGATTTGGAAAAGCTTTTAAGAGCCCATTACGCCCACAAGTATCGTGCCTCATTAAGAGACACGAGTTTTACCGTCGGGATCAAGGGAAAGCGAGAATGTTAATGACTTCATGGCAAGTTTAAGGGACATTGGGGTGCTTGTGACTTTACCAACTTAGAAGAGGCCATGCGTGATCGGTTTGTCTTAGGCCTCAAAGATAAGGTCTTACAAAGCAAACTGTTAATGAAACCTAAGATCACGTTTAAGGAGGCCATTGAAGAAGCTGTTTCAGCGGAAGCCACCAAGTCCTCAGCAGCGGCCATGAAAAAGATTAACAAGGCCTCAAGCCAGGCCTCAAGCCATTCTGATGTGGAAAAATCCACAACAACCCATTGCGAACAAATAGACTCTGATTCAGATTGCAGTGAGGTGGAGGAAGGGATTTTTAGACTCAGAATGGAGAAGAAAAGGAAAGACCCTGGGAGAAAGAGGCAAGAATTTTATTGCAGAGGCTGTGGGGGGCATCCCGCACTGAATGCAAGTTCTTAGACACCATCTGCCTACGTTGTGAGAAAAGGGGTCACCTAGCCAGAGTCTGCAAATCATCCAGAACTCCACCTAGTAGGAAGAAATTTCCTGAAAAGGATTTTAAGCCCAACAACTTCATTGAAAAGATGGGGCGCAATTCAGAAGCAAATGGGAAGAATGAAACTCACCAAACAATCACCATTGGTCATTCTTCACCCTTGAGAAGCAGAAAAGTACACGTGAAGGTGTTCATTGAAGGAAGGCCTTGCCAAATGGAAGTGGACTCAGGCTCTTATTTATCTATGGTGTCATGGGACACTATTCACAGGCTACTTCCCAACATTCAGAAGAAACATTTCCAGAAGCAAGCACTGACTCTTAAAGACTACCAAGGGAACAAGATTCCAGTAGTTGGAGCAAGAGATTTCAACGTGCAGTTTAAAGGCCACACCAAACGTTTGCCTCTGACCATCGTGGACAAGGATCGCCCAAGCTTGCTGGGACTTGAGTGGTTCAAGCCACTAGGCATCGAGGTGACTGGCATCAATCACGTGAGCAACTCTGAATGGGAGGAGGCCTTGAAGTCTGAGTTTCCAGAGGTCTTCAGCGAAGGACTGGGCAAGTATATGGGGACCCCTATCACTTTCAACCTAGATCCCAAGGTGCCCCAATTCGTTTAAAGCCCAGGAGGGTTCCATTTGCTTTAAAGGAAAAAATTGATGCACAATTAGACAAATTAATTGCTCAAGGGGTTTTAGAGCCCACTGATCACTCCAGATGGGAAACACCCATAGTCACACCAGTCAAGGCTGATGGGTCAGTAAGAATTTGTGGAGACTATAAGGGGACACTGAACCATGCGCTGCAGCAGAGCGCATATCCAGTGCCAGTTGTGCATCATCTGTTACATTCACTTGGCAGGGGTACAGTCTTTGCCAAATTGGACTTGGCCCAGGCATATCAACAACTAACAGTTGATGATGCCACTGCAGAGGCCCAAACCATTGTGACTCACAGAGGTGCCTTCAAATGTAAAAGGTTACAATTTGGAGTAAGCGTGGCACCAGGCATTTTCAAAGTCTTATGGAAAGAATGCTTCAAGGACTGCCAGGGTAGTGCCTTACTTTGATGATGTGTTAATCTCTGCTGAAAATGACACTCAGCTTCAAGAAAGACTCAGAGAAGTCCTTACCAGATTCAGAAAAGTGGGGTTAAAAGTCAAGGAAGAAAAATGCACACTTAAAACAGACAGGGTTGAGTTCCTGGGCTACATGATTGACAAGCATGGCATCCACCCTACTGATGCCAAGGTTAAAGCAATCAAAGAAGCCCCTAAACCTAAATGCAAAACAGATTTGCAAGCCTTCCTTGGACTCATTAACTTTTATCACATGTTTCTACCTCAAAAGGCAACCATTGCTGAACCTTTGCACAGATTGCTTGATAAGAAGGCTGTTTGGATCTGGGGAGGAAGGAACAATCAGCATTTAACAGTATTAAGAGACTAATCACATCTGATGCTGTATTGATACAGTTCTCTGAGAATTTGCCTGTTGTACTGACTTGTGATGCATCCCCTTTGGAGTGGGGGGGTTTGAGCCACAGGCTTCCCAGTGGGAGGAAGCCCCTATTGCATTTTACTCTCACACTTTGACCAAAGCAGAGAGGAATTATAGCCAACTGGACAAAGAGGCATTGGCAGTTGTTGCAGCTGTCAAGAAATTTCATGAATATCTGTATGGCAGGACATTTACCATTGTTACAGATCACAAACCTTTGTTAGGCATTGTGGCAGGAGACAAACCTACACCTACTATCCTGTCACCAAGAATGCTGAGGTGGACTGAATTTCTTGCAGCTTATTCATACAAACTGATTCACAGGCCTGGCAAGGACATTGGACATGCTGATGCACTGAGTCGTTGCCCACTGCCTTGCCACAAGGAGGACTTTGAACCTGAAACACACACCTTTTTCCTAGAAACTGTTGCTAAGCTTCCAGTTCATGCTGCTGAAATTGCCAGAGAGACTGCCAAAGACACTGTGTTGGCTCCTGTTATAGGCTGGATTAAGAAAGGTTGGCCTCTTCAAGATCTACCTCACCTTGCCCAACCTTTTAAGTCCAGGCAAACTGAATTATCTGTATTAAGAGGATGTATTTTGTGGGGTAACAGGGTGGTTATTCCTGCAAAACTGCAAAAGAGGTTTTGGAAATGTTACATGAGGGTCATCCTGGTATTGTAAGGATGAAGGGATTGGCCAGGAGTTATGTATGGTGGCCAGGTATTGACAAAATGGTTGAAAACTGGGTTGCATCTTGTCCCAATTGCCAGGTAGTCAGGCCTGCCCACCTCACCCCCACACAGGAATGGGAATGTCCTAGGGGCCCATGGTCTAGGATCCACATTGATTTCGCAGGTCCTACTAGAGGGCACACTTTTCTTGTTATAGTAGATGCATATTCCAAATGGCTAGAGGTATTTCCCATGACATCCACCACAACTGATGCTGTCATCAAGCAGCTCAGAAAACTGTTTGTAACCCATGGGTTACCTGATGTTCTTGTCTCTGACAATGGCCCTCAATTTACATCTAACATTTTTGAATCCTTTCTAGCACAACAGGGTATCAGACATGCCCTTACTGCCCCTGGGCACCCTTTAACGGCTGGGCTGAGCATGGTGCGCTTTACCAAAGAGACTCCAGCAACTGGGTCCTGGGGACATCACTGAGAAGCTTGAAAAACTTCTTAGTGTCAGCACATCACTCCTAGCCCATCTAACTCTATCCCCAGCAGAGTTGTTGATGGGTAGGAAACTTAGGTCTTCCCTTGACCGCCTTCATCCCACTACGCAACGCACCACTGGATTCCACTTCCAAAGTTCATACATTCAGTGTGGGTGATTCTGTGTATGCTAAGAACCTTATAGGTGAGCTTTGTGGATTCCTGCTGCAATAACTCAAATCACTGGCCCTCGTTCTTACAGGGTACAAACAGAGGATGGACTCCTCTGGAGCAGGCACATTGATCAACTCAGATCCAGGTTCCCTCAGGAACATTGCCCTGTCTCTCTCTGGTTCCCTCACCTGATGTCACTTCTAGGGGAAGGGAGGAACAGGAGGAAAATCAGCAAGCAAGAATCAACCCCATGTGTAACGAGCCATTACGACAGGAACCATTCCAAAACCTGTCACAATGCCAAGATCCATCCTTAGAAGTGGAAGATTGCACATCACTACCTGACTTGGGTGCTGACATTGGAATGGAGATGGGTTGGGAGGAGAGACCAGATTCTAACAGTCTAACAGGGTCTCCTTTCACAGGAAGTCCCAGCAGGGAAATGTCAGCAGACACATTTCCTCTCACTGGGTGAGAATGTTAAAACTTCTGAACCACGAAGGTCTCAGCATGCATAGAGCCCCACCTATTTAAAAGAATACATTAGATAGGTTGGGGTTTGGTATGGACTGAACCTAGTGGGGAGGGGTGTTATGTATGTAGGTTTGAATGTTATTGGTTTATTTGAACTGTTCTTGTAAAATGTTAAATGGTATTGGTTTATAGCGGCCCCAGACCTCTGGAACCAACTTCCCCTGGAGCTCCGTCTGGCCTGACCTCCGCACCTTCAGCCATGACCTGAAGACCTGGTTGTTAAACCAATCCGGGTTGTGATTTTTGGGAGGGATGGTTTTTATGGGATAGTTTTTATGGGATGAATTTGTAATTGTAATGGGCTTATTTAGTTTAATCTGCTTTTAATTATTTATTGTTGTTCTTGTTTTTATTTGTGAGCTTGAGTCTTCAGGATGGGGCATATAAGTCCATTAATAAATAAATAAATAAATAGTGCAGGAAAAGCCTGCACTCCCATTGGCTGCAACTCGGCTGCTGGCTATAAGCAGCCGTAGCCAGCCAACTCGGTCCATTCGAGCTGTAGTCACTGAATAAACTCTTTATTGAAGCTCCTCGCGTTTGACTCTTCATGCAAACTTAACAGGAACAGCATCCCTCCAGAGATCCAGACCCTTCTCTGCTCCTGGGTAGACACCAGACTTAACGATCCGGATTTTTCCCAGGCATTGGGCTGAAAGATAGTGTAAACTTAGTGGGGGTTGGTTTGGTTGTAATTCTGTTTGTTGTCTCCCTATTCAGCCATGTTTCTTTCTTTTTCATTTAACTGTTGTTTTAACTCCTTATTCCAATAGAAGAGCATATTTGTAACTCAGGATTGAACTACGGGGTCCTTGATGCTCTCTGACCTTGGTTATGTTCTTGCAGATATTTTGTTTTATGGTATAGGGTTTCCTGCCTGAGTTTGGACTAGAAGACTTTTAAGGTCTCTTCTAACTCTGTTATTCTGTTAACCAGGTAACCTCACCAGTGCTTGAAGGGAGGGGGGCTTGCTCACTGTAACTAAATGTAAACTGTAACGTAAATCTTTAAATAAAACTTTTTATATTTTTAATTATTATTTCTTCCTGTGGATGCCCCTACTACATACAAGGCATAATCAACTTTTGTATGTATTTATTAAGTGTATCTGGTGGGGAGCAGCTAGAGTCAGTTCCCAGCCTGCACATGCACCAGCTGCCAAAAGAAAAGACCAATTAATTAAATAATTCCCTCAACACTGTCAAACTATTTACTAAGTCTGCATTACTATTACTATTAATCCTCCCATATTTTTAATCTGCATGCCACAAGAGTTGTTCTGAATGGGCAGCTCGCAGATACACTTAATAAATACATATAAAAGTTGATTATGCCTTGTATGTAGTAGGGGCATCCACGGGAGGAAATAAAGATGGCGACAATGGAAACTGCCCCTGTTTTTCTTTTTTACATGTGTTGCACAGATGACACATACATGAGCTTCATCTATGAGGTCAGGACTGCCATCATGACTTCTTTGACCATTCTTCTGTGGGAGGACCTTGCTGTATGTCACGGACTCGAATCTCTTAGTCCTTGGAGGAAGGCCACTCTCAGGACAGGCACATTGAGGGGTGGTTCTAAATCCCATTGATGGAGAGGCCCCAACCAAAACCGGTTCACAACTGGAAACTGTGAGGAATTGCTACTTTTCATTAAAGACAGAAAAGCGAAACATTAATGTTAAGTTTGCATGAAGAGACAGACGCAGTGCTTCAAGCTCTTTGTTTATTAGTGACTACAGCTCAGAACGAACCCACTTTGGCTGGGCTGCGGCTGCTACTTATAGCCAGCAGCCACAGTTGCCAGCCAATCAGAGTGCAGGGTTTTCCGCACTTTTTAAACCAATCATTTCTTACATTTTACAAGAACAGTTCAAACTAAACCAATGACTTTAAACCTGCATACATAACAATTAACATAAATAATAATGATTAAGAATAATAATTAATTATTAAAAAGCACAGAAAAAGTGTTCTGGGTGTTACATTTTAATTATTTGTATTATTATCAATAATTATTTATCGTTAATAATGTTTAATAATATAATACCAAGAGCTATTTTTTTCTGGGAAGTTCCGTATTGGGTCAGTGACATTAATGGGAAAAAATGTGGAGAAATGATGCATTTATTAAAGTTTACAATGAAAAGAAAGTTACAGGTAGTTAAATTCATGTCCTATTGCCTGGGATTCTCCGTGTCTTAAAAACAAACACATAGACTTTGAGTATTGTTTCCATCTATTTTCCATGATGTAGTTACACAGAAACAGACAATATCTATCCTTCATGCTGGTTCTTTTTGGAATAAGACACATTATGCAAAGCACAGAAAGGAATGGACAAAGGAAATTAAAGGAAGGAGCAAACAGGAAGAAAAGGGGCTATTTAACTAAACCTAGTTTCTACCCACCTTTCCCCAGTTCTTTCCTATCCTTTTAAACTTTCCTTGCTTCCACATTCCACTGCAATCATTTTCATATTTATACATTCTGTTCTTTACACTTCTAACCTCTTTCTTTTGTTTTGCTTGTCGACACAATCCAATCATGGCATTTTTGATCTTCCCCTTCCTCTCAATTCATCTGCTCTTTCTCATTATAATGGTTTTGCAATTCAGTCCTGATTTATTTGTCTTGATTACCATATCACCTTTACCTGCTGCTTCCATACTGCTACTTACATTTGTATTCAGTCCACACTCCTTCAGCACACATTAACTCTTGATATAGCTCACTTTGTTTTACTCTACACACTTAAGTAATCAATTCCCATTATAGTTGGTTCATTTTTATGTTTCTCCTGACATACCAAACTCACTTGCATATAATAAAGTGAGAGGCAGAAGTCCCTTCTTCATATTCAATAAATTTTCATACTTGGTAACAGGCCACAAAGAATCACAGCCTTTAAAAACAATATATACCTTCATATTTCTCCATTATTTCCTCCATCTTTAGTAAACACTCTACTTTAGTAAGCATTCTACTATGCTATACAGATTCATCTGCTTCTGTAATTTTACTTTTACTTCGCAGAACTGGTTTCATCTTTAGTAAGGGGCGCGCATAAGTGCACCAATGTGCCTACCGTCCCTGTCCTATTGTTTCTTTTATTTTTCTTATATGTATTCATTTCATGTATTCACAACTATGTTTATCCTTGTAAGCGATTGACAAAATAAATAAATTAAATTAAATTAAATTAAATACATGAGACCTATATATCTGTGCTGCCTCATAATCTAATATTTACTGCAAATAATTCAGGTTTTCAGCCAACAGCATGGCATCGAGTTACACCCACATTCACATTCCTGATCAAGACACCTCTAATGATACGGCAAGCATTCCTTATATATTTATCCACAAATCCATCAAACTACCAAGGGGGTATCAACATCTTTGTCTTATTCTCTGCTATGTTGAACTGCTTTAGTACAGTGTTAATGGAGATTCTCAGGCATCCAGGTCATGGCTGTCCTAAGGGGCTTGTTCAGTTCTGACTGAATGATGGCGAATGGAAGGATTTAATGAATAAATAAATCATAAGTCAGAAATCCTTTCATTCTCCACCATTTGATCAGAACAGAAGAAGCTTCTTGGATGAGAAGTGAAATGCCTCCAAGGAAAAACAATGAAAGTCCAGTTGCCTCTTGAAAAAGCACCTTTGGGTGTCCCTTTAGTATACTTTTAAAAACATCTTAATCTGTGTAGTTTTAATGTTTTAGTATTTTAATTATTATTATTTACTTGTTTTATAACTTGTAAGCTGCCCAGCATCATATGATAGAAGAGATGGATGGCATAAAAATTTAATAAACATTCACCAGGCATTCCATTTAAGCTCATTCAACGATCTGTTCCATGTAGCTTCCATATAATCTTTCTTTACATCCAATTTCATTCATTCTTTCCATTACTTTCCATTCAAGAACTCTTTATTTTCTTCTTGCAATTATTCTACTTTTACTTTCCCTCCTCATGGACCCCAAACAAGCTAGATGCCATTAATTCTTATTTTGTGACATACGTTTTAGCCCTTTTGTTCATAATTAAGCCTACACCTTCACTTTACTTGGACATATTTATCAACTTCATTCTGTAAGGTCAGGCCACCTTATTTAGATTTATTATACTCTTCCTTTTCCCCCTGATTTTTCACAACATACAATGACCTTCCTCTTGCCCTCCTCCCCATCCCTTGCCTTACTTTAATTAATTAGGTCTCCTTATATTCCTCTTTCATCCCAAGTTGCAGACGGTATCAGGTTAATCTAGCTAAATGACCCACACAAGTCCAGTTTAGAATTAGCCAAAATTGCAATGTATGAGAAATGGTTGTCCTTCTCCCCAAATCCTGGCTTGCAAGAAATATTGGTGAATTTTACACTATTTCCTTGGAGACCTTTGTAGAACAAAGGTGCAATCATAGAGTTATGGATTCAGCAGGAAAAAATATTATTGTGGATTGGCACCATCTTTATAGCTAGCAATGGCATTGGAATAACCCATTATTGCCGGCAGTCAAGCATGAAGTTTTGGAGGAGATACATTGTATGGTCTACCTCCTTTACCATAATTATGGCCAATCATTTACATGGGAGTATCCAGACATTAAAAATAAAATAATAGAAGATGGGTCAAAATGGCCTGACGACTCAAGTGATATGAAATGGAGTCAGATGAGAGGTGGGATTCTACCAGTTCGTACAGGTTCTATATAACCGGTTGTTAAGATTCTGTGCAGTTCGGAGAACCGGCAAATCATGCCCCTGGCTGGCCCAGCCCCTCTCCACCCACCCCTCCCAGTCAGTCCTTATCGTGCATGCGCGACATCACTGACTGTGTTGTATTTTTTCCCTCCCAATGATCAGCTGTTCTGATGATCAGCTGTGCCAGGATCCTCCTCACTATCTTACTGCTTTGCCCCTTTTTGCCTCCTGGGCCTCAGGGAAGCCTCATGGGGAGGTGTTTTTGCTCCCAGGAAGCTTCCCTAAGGCCCAGGAGGCAAAAAGGGGTGCATGGGGCTGTGCCCTACTCCTGTGGTGCTCTGTTTTTTCCTGGGCCCCAGGGAAGGTTCCTGGGAGCAAAAATGCCCCCAAGAGGCTTCCCTGAGGCCCAGGAGACCAAAACCAAAACAACCCAGGGGATGCTGCAAAAAAAGCCACGCCCACCTAGTCACATGGCCATGCCCACCTAGCCACGCCCACAGAACCGGTTGTTAAAAATTAGAATCCCACCCTGAATCAGATTAAAGGCTGACCCATCTGTAGTACTGGACACGTGAACTGCTTTTAATTCAGCATTATTGGCCGGTGCTGCTCCCCTAAATTTGTTGATCCATGTAACTCAGATACAGAATAACAGAGCTGAAAGGGACCTTGAGGATCTTGTAGTCCAACCCCATGCTCAAGCAGGAGAACCTATACAATTTCAGACAAATTATTGCCTGGTCTCTTTTAAAAGCCTCCAGTGATGGAGCATGCACAACTTCTGAAGGCAAGTCATCCCACTGATTAATTGTTCTCAGTGTTAGGAAGTTTCTCCTTAATTCTGGGCTGCTTTTCTCCTCGATTAGTTTCCATCCATGGCTTCTTTTCTTGCCTTCTGGTACTTTGGAAAATAGGTTGACCTCTCTTTTTCTGGTGGCCCTTCAAGTATTGGAACACTGCTATCATGTTGCCCGTCATCAGGGTGGGATTCAATTTTTTAACAACCGGTTCTGTGGGCGTGGCTTAGTTGGTAGGCATGGCTTGGTGGTCATGTGACTGGGTGGACATGGCTTGGTGGTCATGTTATTGGCTGGGCGTGGCCAACTCCATATCTCTCACATTGAGGCACGATCTCCTCGCCTGGCCTCTCATGACTGTGGGGATGCTGCAACAGTCGTAAGTGTGAAAAATGGTCATAAGTCACTTTTTCAGTGCCATTGTAACTTTGAATGGTCAC
Organism: Naja naja; assembly: GCA_009733165.1. Classification (NCBI taxonomy): domain Eukaryota; kingdom Metazoa; phylum Chordata; class Lepidosauria; order Squamata; family Elapidae; genus Naja; species Naja naja. The sequence goes on along the minus strand of CM019148.1, from coordinate 23,350,566 downwards.
TCCACAAGCAAAGTACCAGCAAAGGAGGGAAAAAACTCCAGAGAAGTTCCTGAGACAGGAAGTCTAGTCCTGCCAAGAATGTAATAAGGGTTAATGGAGAGGCAGTTTCTGTAAGCAACACCAGAATGTTTCCTTCCTGCCTTCCTTACAGGATTAGGCCAGTAATTTCTTCTAACAACTGGTTCTCCAAACTGCTTAGAATGTTAACAACCAGTTCTAGCGAATAGGCGCGAACTGGTAGAATCCCACCTCTACCTGTAATCCTTCTTTTCACTAGACTAAACAAACCCAATTCCTGCCATTCTTTATGTGTTTTAGTCTCCAGCCCTTAATCATTTTTGTTGCTCTTCTCTGTAGACTTTCCAGAACCTGATTTTTTTTCTATCATTGTGACCAAATTATACATGTAGTTTATATGTACGCATAGTTTCCTAATGGCTTATGCACAGGGGAACATCCCAGGGGTTTTCAGGGCATGGATCTGGGGATATTTTATGCCTAAGAGAGACTCAGCTTAGCCAGGACTGCCCTTTGTTCTCAGCCTCGAGGGTTGCAGATGGGGACACAGGCGAGATGGTCATATAGCCATGTCCTCAGAGGGAATTGCAAGTAAATTAATTCCTCTATTTTTATTTTGCTTTTGTGGGGAGGGTGTTGATAAAATAGTTTTATTAAATCTACTGCGGCAGCAAGCAGCAGTTTTTGGCTGAGATGGCGAGCTAAGAAGAATGGAGTCTGGCTCATACTTGGATGGGAAACATCCTGAGAATACTAGAGCTGTAGATCAATCTGGGAAGTTGAAAAAAGTTCCTGAAAAAAAAAGCAATTGCAAGCCGTTTTTATACTGCTGCCAAGAAAAAGACATGGATGTGTCCTTGAAGTCAACCCAAGTTGATCTTGCCTCAAAGGAGATTTTATTTTATTATCGGTGTTTTTAAAGCATTTCTTTGGCTTGTTATTTTGGAGAAAAAAGAATCCCAACACAAACATAATAAACATCCCCAGACATCACTGTTTTTACTTTAAGGGACTCCGGGTGCTGGGAAAGAGGCAAAGGGGTTATAAGCCATAAATAATCCATTTGTGGAATAGCCAGTCTGAGGGTTCTGGCAACAGTTCTTAAAAAGGAGAAGAAAGGCACTGTCTAGAATCAGCAGATCTTTGCTCAGATTGATTGATTAGGTGCCATTAATGATTGATTTTATGTATGTATATATGTATGCATATTTTATTTACTATATTATATAATTGTCTTTTACTCCTGGTGATTAAATGGATAAATTAGTTCAGTTAAGGTGCAGCTTTGCTTGCCTTCTGCAGAGAAAGGGCTGATGGTTTTTCACTATTACTAGAGTAGATTTGAGACTTCCCAATAAGGGGAGAGGTTTGCAATTGTGGCAAACACCTGTAGCTAGGGTGTAGGATAAGAGTGAAGATTGGTTCTCCGAGCTTGTGGGTTGGTTTCTGAATGTTTTGTTACCAGGCTAGGTAACATTGTCAGCAGAGTTTAGGGATGTTGGTGTCAGTGTTCTTCTATGTATAAGGGCTTCAGGTGTGGGTATGTCAAGTCAGGGTCTTGTGCTAGGGAGGTTATATCAGGTCAGGTTCATTGGGAGGTGACCTGCTGGTGGTGCTGGGTTGTGTGGTTGGTTTGTCAGAGTATATTCATGAACTGGAATAGAGCATGGTAACAAGGTCAGTCAATGAATAGACATAGCAACTAAGACAGCCAATGAGGACTGTTTAGAAACTGAAACCAGAAGTAGCTTAGGCGTGGCTCTATATTAAGCTCTGCAGCTCTGAAGCTATATTAAACTCTGAGCCTGCCTGTTGAAAATGAAACTGCTTCTCCTCTGCTGTGTGTCTTGCTTGCCTGCTGAACTGAAGTGAAACTGATGTCTGTTTCTGAGCTCCTGAGTTGCTGTTCTGCTCTGAACCTGTAACATGTCTGCTTCTGTTTGAGTTTGCTCCATGTTGGAGAAATCTACAACTGGTATTGTAAAATTTACATTATATGTTTATAAAGAAGTTAAATGAAGCCTCCAGTCATCTGTGTTTACTTTTCTGGTGCTGAATTTATGCTGCAATACTCTGAACATGGTTGAGGGTCGATGCTGCCTCTGTTTGGCTGTCTGGTTGATCTGGATTTTGAGGGGTTCTTAGGCTGGTTGTAGGTCAATGTGTCTGTTGATGGAATTGCTTGTGGAGAGCCAAGCTTCAATGAATTCACGAGCATGGTGGCTGGTAGCATGGCCGATGATTGTTATGTTGCTCTAATTAAACTGTTGCTGTTTGCTGTCGGTGTGGGTAGAGATGACTGCCAGCCGCTGTTTGTGGATCCTGGTTTTAATTGACGTGATGTTTGTCCCACGAGAATTGATTGCAATGGTTACAGTTACAGTAGGTTTTCTTATTTGGAGATAGGGTCCACACCTCACCCCACTCCAGAATATATTATTGCCTAAAAGAATCAAGTTTTTGACATCATGTACCAAAATCCAGAGGTTGTTCCTGGTGGCCTTCTCGAAACAGAACTAATAAAATTAAGCATGTTTAAGATTAGACCACAGGATGCAGCGATTCAGTAGCTAAGATGCTGAGCTTGTCGATCAGAAAGGTCGGCAGTTTGGCAGTTCAATCCCTTGCACTGCGTGATGGAGTGAGCTTCCATTACTTGTTCTGCCAACCTAGCAATTAAAGCATGTAAAAAATGCAAGTAGAAAAATAGAGACCATTTTGGTGGGAAGGTAACAGTGTTCCGTGCACCTTCACCATTTAGTCATGCTGGCCACATGATTACGGAGACGTCTTTGGACAGCTGGCTCTTCGGCTTTGAAATGGAGATGAGCACCATCCCCTCAGAGCCAGAAACGACTAGCACGTATGTCCAAGGGGAACCTTTACCTTTACCCTTTAAGATTAGACCTACAAATCAAATCAATCTAGGGCTGAACTCTGTAACCAAAAGAAACAAGCTTGAGCTATTGAACCAGTAGCTCGGTTCAACTGGACTTTCTGTCTTTTTTCTTTGAAGACATTTCGCTTCTCATCCGAAGAAGCTTCTTGGATGAGAAGCGAAACATCTTCAAAGAAAAAACAGAAGGTCCACCTGCCTCTTGAAAAAGCACCTTTGGGATTCACTATGACCTGGATGACTGATAGACAGTAAGCCCAGTGAAACAGGAAACCAAGGGAAATGAGATTTATTCTTATGCATCCCCTGACTCTCCACTTTCAGAGTAAACAGCTGTCTAAGCATGGCACGTTATGGAAAGTCAGACCAATCTACCAGGTCACCTTTGAATTTCCCCCTCTACTTCCAACAGCAAAGTCAGGATGGGAGCAATCACCATTTATCTTTTCAGCAAATCTTGTAAATGACTTGAGATTACTTGGCAAATGAAGACCATTATTGCCAGAATACCTGAAACCAGTGAAAAATCAAGACTGTGATGTTTTAATGCAATTCAGTCACTGGTGTATGGACTCTGTTTCCTGCAGGGATGATCAGATATTCATTTTATGACCAAGCACCACATCATGCCAATTCTCTATTGAATTTGGAGGTGGGTAAAGCAATCTGGATGGCTCATATTGATGGCTTAAAGAGGAACAGACCAAGGGCTAGGAGGAGGAAGATGAAAAGATCAATGTTGATGGACAGGAGGAGAGATGAGCTACTCTGCTATTGTCAAACTGCCTTGTTTCATTAGGAATCAGTCTCAAATCAAACAGAGGCCATTATAGCATAATAACTAGTAGCCCAATCTCCAAAACTTCTGATTTAGATGGTGCTAACCTGTTGTTTCCAGTCTTATTTAGCAGAATAACAGAGTTGGAAGGGGCCTTAAAGGTCTTCTAGTCCAACTCTGTGCTCAGGCAGGAAACTGAAACCATTTCAGTCAAGTGGCTGTCCAATCTTTTTTCTTAAAAAGTTCCAGTTGTTGGAGCATTCACAACTTTTGGAGGCAAGTTGTTCTAAATCTTCTATTTCCATGGAATGAGCTAATCTTTTTGTAGGCTAACAGACTGAGACAAGGGCTGGGATGAGCATAACATCATTTTGATAACAGGTAGTCCTTGACTTACAACATTTTGCTTAGTGACTGTTTGAAGTTACAATGACACTGAAAAAGTGACTTATGACTGCTTTTCACATTTATGACCATTGCATCATCCCCACGATCATGCTAACAAGGTTCAGATGTTTGGCAACTAAGTCATACTTATGACCGTTGCAGTGTCCCTGGCTCACATGATCCCCTTTTGCAAACTTCTGACAAGCCAAGTCAATAGGTAAGCCAGATTCACTTAACAACCGTTTTACTAACTTAACAGTTGAAGTGATTCACTTAACAACTGGGGATCCTGAGAGGTGGCATGGCGCAACCAGAGGGCTAAATTTTAAATTTGGGACAAAGGGGAAGCTTTTAAATTTTTTAATTCGTTGTTTTAAGGGGTTAGGGAAGGGGGTGGGTGTTCGAATGGCGGGTCTACACAGTCCTTCCAGGCCGGCTTCTGGTCTCGGCGGGTGGGGTGGGGTGGGGGGCCTTGGGGTCTGACGGGTGAGGGCGGGTTGTCCATCGACAGAGTGATCGGTTATGGCAGGGGGAGGGACAAATTAGTGGGAGCGCCAGCATGCATGCGGGTGGCGGCTCCGACCCCAGGTCGCCTCCGCCCCTGGGGTCTTGGGAGACGTGGTCTCTGGGCTCAGACTGGTATATTTGAATGCCAGGTCCGTAGTCAATAAGTCATCCTCCTCCGTGAGCTCATAGAGGAGGAGGCTGCGACCTGGCTGCAGCATTACGGAGACCTGGGTGGGCCCGGAGGGGGTGTCCCTCTGTGTGATTTGTGCCCCCAGGCTTCCGGTGCTGTACCGTCTCGGCCCAGGGACGGGCGGAGGGGTAGCCATAATTATTAGAGAGACCCTGTTTCCAAGGGAGGTCACTGTCCCGAGATGGGCGGGTGTGAGACCCTCCTCGTGAGATTGGGCCCGGTGGGTTGGGTTTGCTGCTAACGTACTATCCCCAGCTGGGGCGGCGCCCTGCCTGGGCTGCTCTCTCGGAGGTGGCGTGGAGTTCCCTAGGCTTATAGTTCTGGGGACTTTAACCTGCCGCCACTGGGGGCGCTGGTTTAGCTCAGGAGTTCATGGCATCCATGGCAGCCATGAACCTGACCCAGGTGATCCATGGACCCACCCACCAGGGGGAACACACTTGACCTGGTTTTTATCTCGGGCAGTGGTGTAGTGATCTGGGGAGGGTTCTCCATCTACCCTCCCTTTATCGTGGACTGATCACTATCTCCCGCGGCTGGTTTTTCAATTGGCTGTCCTCGCTGCTGGGATGAGGAGCCTATACGATGGTTCCCCCAGGCTAATGGACCCGGATAGGTTTCAGACGGCGCTGGGGTCCTGCCCGCCTCCCTGACCACAGCTCCGCCGAGACGCTGACGGCCGCTGGCAAAGGGCGGCGCGGGGCGCCGACCGGTTGTCTTGCGCCTCTTCCCTGCCGAGACCCCGATGGGCTCCCTGGTTCTCCGAGGAGCCCGGGATGAAACGGCGGAGAAGATGCCTGGAGAGCAGATGGAGGGCCAGCCACTCCGAATTCGACCGGTCCAGTTGCATCCTATATTAGGACCTATCTGGAAGCAATCAGGACGGCGAGGCGTACTTCTCCGCCTGATTGCGCTTGCCGATGATCGCTCTGCCCCTGTTTCGGGTGACCCGCCCCTCCTTCAATTGAGGGGGGATGACCCGCTGCAGGGCAGGGCAGAGGAATTTAGCTTACATCTGGCAGATAAAGTCGCCAATTGCGTGCTGGCTTGGACTCTGATTGGCAGTGGTCTGATGATGGGGTGGCGGTGAGTCTGGTGGATTCTATCTGGCTGAGTTTGACCTGGTCTCCCTCGATGAGGTGGACAGGATCATGCGAGGCTGTCTTCCACCACGGTTTATTGGACCCGTGCCCTTCCTGGTTGGTATATGCCTCCAGGGAGGTTACGCGCTGGCTCCAGGCAGTTGTTAATGCTTCTCTGAGTGAGGGAGTCTTTCCTGCCGCCTTGAAAGAGGCGTGGTGAGGCCCCTCCTCAAGAAGCCTGCCTTGGACCCGCCGCTTTGAACAACTATCGTCCTGTCTCCAACCTCCGCTTTTTAGCCAAGGTTGTTGAGAGCGTGGTGGTTCAGCAGCTTCCCTTGTTCCTGGAGGAAACTGAGTATTTAGATCCGTGATCAGTCGGGCTTCAGGGCCGGACACAGCACGGAGACAGCATTGGTCGCACTGATGGATGATCTCTGGAGGGCTCGGGACAGGGTTTTTCCTCTGTCCTAGTCCTTTAGATCTCTCAGCTGCTTTCGATACCATCGACCATGGTATCCTTCTGCAGCTTAGAGGTTTGGGGGTGGGGGAACCGCTTTATGCTGGTTCTCCTCCTTCCTTTCGGGCCGCAGTCGGTGTTGGCAGGGGGGCAGAGGTCGGCCCCGAGACCCCTCACTTGTGGGGTGCCGCAGGGTCTGTCCTTTCGCCTCCTGTTCAATATCTACATGAAACCGCTGGGTGAGATCATCCGAGGTTTTGGGGTGAGGTATCATCAGTATGCTGATGATACCCAGCTTTATATCTCCACCCCAGGCCAGATCAGTGATGCTCTCCGTGATGTCCCGGTGCCTGGAGGCGGTACGGGTCTGGATGGGTAGTAACAGGCTTCAGCTCAACCCCACCAAGACGGAGTGGCTGTTCTTACCGGCATCTCGGTCTTTATTGGATGTACCATCTTTGGTCATGGGGAGAGGTGTTGCCCCCGTGGATAGGGCGAGAAACCTGGGTGTCCTCCTGGACTCACAGCTCGGTTTGGAGGAGCATGTGGGAGCTGTGGCCAGGGGGCTTTTGCCCAGGTTCGCTGGTTCGCCAGCTTCGCCCTTATTTGGACCGAGATGCCCTTCGAACGGTTACTCATGCTTGTCACCTCTAGGATTGACTACTGCAATGCTCTCTACATGGGGCTTCTTGCGACGGTCCGGAGGCTTCAGCTGGTGCAGAATGCGCCGCGGGTTGTGATGGGGTATCCCGATACTCCCATGTTACACCCCTCCGCGCGCTTGCATTGGTTGCCGTTGCCTCGGTCGCCTTCAAGGTATTAGTTACAACTTATAAAGCCCTTAATGGCTTGGGTCCAGGGTACTTGCGGGAACGCCTCCTGCCAGCATCACTTTCCGACGCCCTGTTCGCTCTCATAGGAGGGGCCTCCTGGGGTGCCGCCAGTCAGATATTGTAGGCTGGCGGTCCCCAGGGCTAGGGCCTTCTGTGGGAGCACCTGCCCTTGGAATCAGCTCCCGCCGATCTCCGCTTTGGCCCCTGACCTCCGCTTCCGCCGGGACCTGAAGACTTGGTTGTTCCAACGGGCCGGCCTTGAATGACCCGTTGGGTTTATTTTAATTTTATTTGGCTTGTTTATTGTTTAATTTGTTTTATTGTAAATTTTTCTCTGTTTTAATGTTCACGCTCTGAGTCCTTAGGGAATAGGGCGGCATACAAGTCGAATAAATAAATAAATAAATAAATAAACTGTGCCAAGAAAGGACAACATTCACTTAACAAATATTAACAAAATTCATTTTCTTGGACAAAATTCACTTAACAAATAGCTTGCTTAGCAACAAAAATTTGGGCTCAATTGTGGTCATAAGTCAACCACTACCTGTACCAATTTTTGCTCAAATTTCAATGCCTGTTCTCTGTGGGTCCTTTTGAGATAAAATTGTCCTGATTCTAGGGAAAAAAACCAACTGCAGAGCCTGGCAGGATATCCAAGCCAATGTTAGATTCCCCCTTCCAATCCTGTCTCCAGCACTGATAGATGATTGAACACACCAAGCAATCCTAAGATTCAGGAATGCATTTTGCATTTTTAGTGGTGCTACTAAAACACAATGGACTCATAATCCGCTTTTCAATATGTAGTGAGTGTTGAAGCCACCAAAGGTCTTTTTTTAACTTGGATTAAAATTCAATATGGAAAGGAATTTAAACCCTCCTGTTTTGGTATTGGAGAGCTGGTAACACTGGGAAATAGTAATTTCTCAACATCTGAGAATAATAATTTCTCAGCCTCTCAGTATATGGTTGACAGTCATAGGGACATAAGCTATGTTGATAAGAAGACTAGTTCTTTTCGTTCTGTAGTTGGAGTTGCAAGAGAAGACAGGCAAGGAAGGAGACCTGTCAGCTATGGAATCCTTTATTCATCGCTGCCACATAACTTGAGAAAGTGGGAGGGGGGGTGATATTAATTGAGTAGCTTAATAGAATTCTTTTGTTAGTTCAAGGTCAAGGAGTGTGGCAGAAAGAATTGGAATTTACTTTAGGATTGGTTCATGTGATGTGATGATGAGAAAAAAGGGGATGGTTTGTAGGTTGGGACATTGTGGGAAGTCAGGAAACTGTTAGTTTTGAAAATCCACAGATGTGCCAAGTGCTATTCTAATAAAAGTACTTTTGAGATTATGCTTGTCTCAGAGTTACTGATTGGAATGGATGTTCCCTGAATGCTGACAAGACCATTCAGTGGACTGATGGAAAACCTGAAGCTTAAGTGAGGCAGGCTGGAGGAAAATGGGGCTTCCATGTCCTGTGCTACTGTATTTGCCTTTTTGAATACAGTTCTGGGTACCATCCCATTTCAAGGATCCACAATCTATATATATATAAACAAAATACCACTCACGCATCATCACAAAATCTCCAGAACCATAAAGCCTACAAACTTGAAATTTGGCACACATGTTCCTCTTGGCTTCCAGGTGCTCACTAAGAAAGGATTTTTCAAATGACCACCAGACCATTAGTATTTCCTATATTATTATTAACACGCTCTGATGCTAAGGAGTTCTACTCCTCCCACCTGAAAAGAAATCTGTTCCAAATGCAAAACACAAGCAGAGGAGAGGAGTTTCAGTTTCAGTTTTAATTTCACAGCAGCAACCAGCTTTTGTACAGAACAGTTGAGCTAAGCCACACCCAGGCTCCTTGCTGTCTCCTTCTTGCTCACACAGCAAATACTTTTTCAGTTTCCAAACAGCCCTCAACTCTCTCACACATTGACAGAATGCTAGCCAGATGAATACCAATGGATGCTGGTAGGTAGAGGCAGAATATCCTTCCCCTTGTTTTCCTCCCCCAAAACTAAGCCCGATCACATAGTTTCAGAAAGCACAGGTATCCAGCTAGTTCTTGATATTCTGGAAAAGGTTTTGGGCAATCCTGGAAGTAGAGTCTTTCAGCAACTGTTAAGTAAACAGCCCCTGTGCTACTTGGTACCCACAAAATGTCCTTCACCATCCTGGTGGGAGCTGCCTATTTCTGCAGGTGCCCATATGGATTGAACGGATTGGCCAAGGATGGACTCTGTGACTACTATTCCAAGAACGACAGCAACAAAGCATCTCTTTGGCTCCCCGCCCCAGGACATCTCAGGGATGCTATGGCTGTCTGGTAAACAAACCTGCTTTTGTTAATCTACTCCATTTGGTGGCTATTGCTAGATCTTCTGCAAACATCACTGCCATTGATTGAACATCCCTTGGCTACATCGATTGCCCCTTGTCAGTCAAAAGCCATGGCCAGCACAGCTCCAGGCAGACCCAGCTCTGTCATATACTGGGATTTGTTCCACTGCGGAGTATGAAGGAGAGAATAAAAGTGAAAGAACGGGAGACCGTAATTTTTTTATGCACTCTTCATAGCAGCGGTGATGACCTTTAAACAGATAAAGTGATAGCTGTTAAGTTTGCATGAAGAGACAGACGCGGAGTGCTTCAAGCTCTTTGTTTATTAGTGACTACAGCTCAGAACGAACCACTTTGGCTGGGCTGCGCTGCTATAGCCAGCAGCAGTTGCCAGCCAATCAGAGTGCAGGGTTTTCCCGCACTTTTTAAACCAATCATTTCTTACATTTTACAAGAACAGTTCAAACTAAACCAATGACTTTAAACCTGCATACATAACACCCCTCCCCACTAGGTTCAGTCCATACTCAAACCCCAGCCTATCTAATGTATTCTTTTAAATAGGTGGGGCTCTTACATGTGCGTTGAGACCTCGTGGTTCAGATGTTTTAAGGTTCTCACCTTGTGAGGGAGGAAATGTGTCTGCTGACATTTCCTTACTAGGACTTGTAGTAATGGTAGAACCTGTTTGGTTACTACAACCTGGTCTCTCCTCCCAATCCATCTCCAACCCAATGTCAGCACCTAAATCAGGTAATGATGTGCAATCTTCCATTTGTGAAAATGGTTGTTGGTATTGTGACAGGTTTTGGGATGGTTCCTGTCGTGTTAGCTCGTTACACATGGGGTTGATTCTTGCTTGCTGATTACACTCATGATCCTCCCCTTCCCCTAGAAGAGGCAGTAGGTATGGGAACCAGAGAGGAGCAAAGCGATGCTCCTGAGGCAATCTGGATCTTAACTGATCAATGTGCCTGCTCCAGAGGACACCATCCTCCGTTTGTACCCTGTAAGACCTGGGGCCTGTGATTTGGGTTATCTCAGCAGGAATCCATAATGGTTCACCCATAAGGTTCTTAGCATAAACAGAATCACCCACAGTGAATGTGCGAATTTTGCTAGTGGAATCTAGTGGTGCGTTGGGTGCGTAAGTGGGATGAAGGCGATCAAGGGGAGACCTGAGTTTCCTACCCATCAACAATTCAGCTGGGGACAAATTAGTTGAGGGTTGGGAGTGATATGCTGAACACTGAGAAGTTTTCAACTCTCTCAGTGATATCCCCTGGACCCAATTGCTGAAGTTTTTCCTTGGTAAATTGTACCATATGTTCAGCCCGGCCGTTAGCCAAAGGATGCCCAGGGGCTGTCAGGGCATGTCTGATACCCTGTTGTGCTAGATATGATTCAAAAGGTTGGATGTAAATTGAGGGCCATTGTCAGAAACAAGCACATCAGGTAACCCATGAGTTACAAAAGCTTTTTAAGCTGTTTGATGACAGCTTCAGTTGTGGTGGATGCCATAGGGATAACCTCTAGCCATTTGGAATATGCATCAACTATAATAAGGAAAGTGTGCCCTCTGGTAGGGCCAGCAAAATCAATGTGAATCCTGGACCATGGGCCCCTAGGACATTCCCATTCCTGTGTGGGGGTGAGAGGTGGGGCAGGCCTGACTACCTGACAGTTGGGACAAGATGCAACCCAGTTTTCAACCATTTTGTCAATACCTGGCCACCATACATAACTCCTGGCCAATCCCTTCATTCTGACAATACCTGGATGACCCTCATGTAACATTTCCAAAACCTCTTTTTGCAGTTTTGTAGGAATAACCACCCTGTTACCCCACAAAATACATCCTCTTAATACAGATAATTCAGTTTGCCTGGATTTAAAAGGTTGGGCAAGTTGAGGTAGATCTTGAAGTGGCCAACCTTTCTTAATCCAGCCTATAACAGGAGCCAATACAGTGTCTTTGGCAGTCTCTCTGGCAATTTCAGCAGCGTGTACTGGAAGCTTGGCAACAGTTTCTAGGAAAAAGGTGTAAGTCTCAGGAGCAAAGTCCTCAGTGTGAGAAGGAAGTGGGCAGTGACTCAAAGCATCTGCATGCCCAATGTCTTTGCCAGGCCTGTGGATGAGTTTGTATGAATAAGCAGCAAGAAATTCAGTCCACCTCAGCATTCTTGGTGACAGGATAGTGGCATAGGTTTGTCTCCTGCCACAATGCCTAACAGAGGTTTTGATCTGTGACAATGGTAAATGTTCTCCCATATAGATAATGGAATTTCTTGACAGCTGCAACAATTGCCAAGGCTTCCTTGTCCAGTTGGCTGTAGTTCCTCTCTGCTTTGGTCAAGGTGTGAGAGTAAAATGCAATAGGAGCTTCCCTCCCGCTGGGAAGCCTGTGGCTCAACCCCCCCCCACTCCAAAGGGGATGCATCACAAGTCAGTACAACAGGCAAATTCTCAGAGAACTGTATCAGTACATCATCAGGCGTGATTAGTCTTTTAATATTGTTAAATGCAGATTGTTCTTTTCTGCCCCAGACCCATGCAGACTTTTTGTCTAATAATCTGTGCAGTGGTTCTGCAATGGTTGCCTTCTGAGGTAGGAACATGTGATAAAAGTTAATGAGTCCAAGGAAGGCTTGCAAATCTGTTTTACATTTTGGTCTAGGGGCTTCTTTGATTGCTTGAACCTTGGCATCTGTGGGGTGGATACCATGCTTGTCAATCATATAGCCCAAGAACTCAACCTTGTCAGTTCTAAGAGTGCATTTTTCTTCCTTGACTTTTAACCCCGCTTTTTTGAATCTGGTAAGGACTTCTCTGAGTCTCTCTTGTAACTGAGTGTCATTTTCAGCAGAGATTAACACATCATCAAAGTAAGGTACTACCCCTGGCAGTCCTTGGAGCATCCTTTCCATAAGGCTTTGGGGCCAGCCAAGAGTGGGATTTGGGGGTTCTCTGAACTGCACAGAATCTTAGCTAGGGGCTCTCCTGAACCCCTGCAAACCCCCAGCAGCCCCGACCCCTGAAACCCACCCATCCCTGCATGATTAAAAAAATGTTTAAAAAACGAAAACCCAAGAGTGTTGTGGCACCTTGAAAAATAATGGATTGATGATCACATGTATTGCTGGGAATCCTTACCCTATAGAATAGAATAGAATAGAATAGAATAGAATAGAATAGAATAGAATAGAATACCTTTATTGTCATTGCATTCCACGAATACAATGAAATTTTATTTTATTTATTTTATTTTACTTGGACTTGTATGCCCCTCTCGAAGGACTCAGGCTCACAAATAAAAACATAAAACAATAAATAATTTAAAAAGAGATTAAACCTAACAAGCCAAGCCAAATAAAACTCATTAAAACCAATTTAAAATGCCACCCTCCCCCCAGGAAGTCAGTCCAGCCCGGCCTGTACAAACAACCAGGTTTTTAGATCGCGCTGGAAAGAGGAGAGATCGGGAGCCAACTGGAGCTCCACGGGTAGTTCATTCCACAAGGTGGGAGCCACTACAGAATAGGCTCTTCCCCGGGGCACCGACAGCTGACATTGTTGTGCAGACGGCACCCCGAGGAGTCCCAGCCTGTGTGCTCGCACAGGGCAATCGGTATTTGATATCGGCAGGAAGCGCTCCAAGTACCCGGACACATGCCATGAAGGACTTTGAATGTTAATACCAACACCTTGAATCGCACAGAGGGCAACAGGTAACCAATGCAGCTCACGCGGAGGGGCATAACATGGGAGTATCGGGAAGCTCCCATCACAACCCACATGGCCGCATTCTGCACTGGTTGAAACCTCCAGATGGTATGCAAGGGCAGTCCTAAATTTGAAAGCTACTCCAGCACAGTGCCCCAAACACCACATCACAATCACACTACAGAGTATTTAAAAATTAAATTAAAATAATAATAATAATAATAATAATAATAATAATAATAATAAAGTCTAAAGCCTATCTAAAACATTTAGTAAGTTAAATAGTTTTAAAATGCCACTATATACATAGGACTAAATCACAAATGCACTGTTTGATTCAAGACAATATATCAGTGGTGGCTAACCTTTTACAGCTCCCATGCTGAAAATTGCATGCTTGCTTGCTTGCGCACCAGAAGGCAATGCATGCTGCCCCCCCACGCCCCCTGCGTGTGCACACGACCCCCTCATGCACCGTGCATCTGCAAATGTGCATGCAATTCCCCCTCATGCACGTGTCTGCACATGCGTGCACGATTCTCCTCAAGTGCTGCGCATTTTTGCGCAAGTGCGCGCAACTCCTTCGTGCACAGCGCAACTGTGCATGCACACACTTTCCCCCCTTGTATACAGCACATCTGTGCATGCACACGCAATCCCCTCGTGCACAGTGCGTCCCTGTGCATGCGCACCAGATACCCGACAATCAGCTGTTGGGTGGTGGCGCATGCGCAGTGGGGCTCTTCCAGGCAACCTCGCATGTGCCGGGGTAATGGCTCTACATGCCACTTCCAGCATGCGTGGCATAGGTTTGCCAACATGGCCCTATATGGATATTATCTGAGGAACCTAATGGAAAGTAATTATAGAATGAAAACTATTGGAACTAGTTTCCTAATGGAAACTAATCAAGGAGAGAACCAATCTAGACCTAAGGAGAAATTTCCTGATAGTTAGAACAATTAACCAGTAGAACTAGTTGCCTCCAGAAGCTGGAGCTCCAACAAGTGGGGAATTTAAAGAACAACTTGAACAACCATTTGTCTGAAATGGTATAAGGTTTCCTGCTTGAGCAGGGGGCTGGACTAGAAGACCTCCAAGGTCCCTTCTAACTCTGTCATTTTGTTATTTTGAACTGTCACACCCCAATGGGGTTGGCCCTCCCCATCCACGCAGGTAGAAGGCCATGCTGCGGATCCTGACAGTCAAGGAATTCTGGCTGGTGGGGTGCAGGAGAAGAGCTTTTGTCTGGAACATCATGTCCCTTGAAGTGAAAACTGCACCCATCCTTTTGGCCTTCCAAAAGGTGCTAAAGATGGGGCTCTCCAACTGGTTTGAGGTCCCAATGGCGGCATTTTATTTTGAAAGTGGTTAATGAACTAAGGTAAGACCCCCCGTGTGCATCTTGTTCCCTTCCTTCCCATCTTGGTTAATTTTGAAGTCAGTTTCAGTGTTAATATTTCTTGTTTTTAAGATTTCATCTTGTTGCATTTGTTGATTGTAAGCCACCTGGAGGCAAAGGAGGAGAAGGATGCCATATAGGTATATATATATATATATATATATATGTAGGTCTTGGTGTATTCGGGTCTGTCCCGTGTAAGGTTGAGAATACCTTGGCAACGTTTCGACGAAATCTCATCCGTCATCTTCAGGCTGGTGTCTTCAGCTTCATTCTCCAGCCTGAAGATGACGGATGAGATTCGAAGCGTTGCCAAGGTATTCTCAATCTTGCACGGACAAGACCGAATACACCAAGATTATACTACCGTGAAAATCTCACGAAAACAAATATATATATATATATATATATATATATATATTCATAGATTTTCACGGGTAAGGTATGTCTTAGTGTATTGGTCTTGGATTACAAGACCGAATACACAAGACCTATATATATATATATATATATATATATATATATATATATATATATATGTATGTTAATGTACCTGCTATGTTCCTATTTGCTAGTGGTACGATGCCACAATGCACATTTTCTCCTTTCTGCAAAACTGGTGAGAGAAGCTGTCCCTCTGTTGCATGATTCAGGTGAGTCATAATACAGGAATCGTTGTAATGCTCCCTTGGCTCCCTCGGATGAGCTTTCCTATATGATCAATGCAACCTTGGCATCTGCCAAGCTTGCAGCAGTACCCAGTCAGAGCTGTAGGGATAAAGTGAACATAAACAGAACGGCTGTATGTGTGTATGGAGGATGGTCTCTGCTAAAAGCTTTTGCTCCCCATCCTCACAAAGAACCTTTTTGATGCTGTCTTTCTTTCTAGAAGATTCCAGATAAATGCAATCTGTGTGTGTGTGTGTGTGAGAGAGAAGAGTGAGAGAGGGAGGAGGGAGAGAGAGAGAGAGATGGAGGAGAGAAGAGAGGGAGGGGAGGAAAGAGGAGGAGGGAGAGGGGAGAGAGAGAGGAGGAGAGAGAGAGATATGTCTATCTACTGAATCTCTATTGGCTTAGCTCTCAGGAAGGCTGAGATGAATTGGCAAAGTAGCAACATTCACATGAATGTCAAGCTGACGCTGAATTTTGCCTTGGGAAGAGTGGAGAGAGAGAGAGATAGTGAGGCTTTCCAGAATAGAGATAGATTTTAATGGTATGGGATTAACCAGCTCTTTGCCAGCCTGGATGTGTCTTCTGAATTTTTTTTAGACAACCTTGTGATGCATGTACAAGAAGGGGCAGTGCAGCCAGAGTCACCATATTGACTTTGTGGACTCTCGTTTCATGGATAACCCTTGCATCCCACGGAAGGGAAGGGGACAGTGGTAAAATGGAGCAACTCCCCCAATCTGATGCTCTGTGTGTGCTGGACTTTAACATAAGGCATCATAAGGCGAATATTGGGGATTTACAGGACAGGAATCCAACATATCTGGAAGGCTGCAGAAGGTGGCAATAGATGAAAATTTGGGAGCCCGCTAAACTGCTAAAAAGCAACACAGTGGGAAAGTCATCATTAAAGGTAAAGGTTCCCCTCACACATATGTGCTAGTCGTTTCTGGCTTTAGGGGGCAGTGATAGAGCCAGCACTATCTGAAGACGTCTCTGTGGTCATGTGGCCAGCATGACTAAACACCGAAGGCGCATGGAACACTGTTACCTTCCCACCAAAGTGGTCCCTATTTTTCTACTTGTATTTTTACTGCTAGGTTGGCAGAAGCTGGGGCAAGTTACGCTAGGGATTTGAACCACTGAACTGCCGACCTTTCTGATCAACATCTTAGCCACTGAGCCACCACATCCCTTTTAAGTCATCATTAGCACAATCTCATTGAGCAGAGGAACCCCTATCCCCAGGAAACTTAAGGAAAAAAAATACTGCATTGCCTCCAACACTGTCCATTGTCTGTCACTGTCCTCCTGGTCACTGAATCCCCCTGCTCCAAATTCACCTGGTGCTTTTACTGAGTCCATTCATCTTTTTCCCTTTTTATTATGTACATACATGCAGACATATCCATCAAATTATCCATTTGGCTATTAAACAACTTTATTCAGAAGGGGGATCAAAAGTAGGATGCCAAAGATGTTAAGGTGTTGTTGTTGCTGCCAGTCTTTCAGTCATGTCTGACCCTTGGCTACTCTATGGATCAGCACTCTCCATGCCCCTCTGTCTCACACTGCCTCCTTCAGATCCACCATGATCATCATCAAACCACCTATCCTTACCAAATTCAACTGCCTACAAAATGATTAGGGGACTGGAGGCTAAAACATATGAAGAGACCTAGTGAAGAGAAGGACCAGGGGAGACATGATAACAATATTCCAATATTTGAAGGGCTTCCACAGAGAGGAGGAGGGGGGGGTGTCAACCTATTTTCCAAAGCACCTGAAGTCCAGAGAAGGAATAATGGATGGAAACTGATCAAGGAGAGATTCAACCTAGAAATAAGGAGAGATTTTCAGTGTCTTCTTTTCTAGTGTCCATCCAGTGGGTACTAGAGTGGCCCCTTCTCCTTTCTCTGCTGATCATTGCCATCATGATTGACTTTTTGAGTGAGTCAACTTGCATGACATGACCAAAGTATGACAGCCTCTGTTGGTTTCTTGGCTTCAAGGGATATTTT
This sequence comes from Naja naja, assembly GCA_009733165.1. NCBI lineage: Eukaryota > Metazoa > Chordata > Lepidosauria > Squamata > Elapidae > Naja > Naja naja. Next base: position 23,333,249 of record CM019148.1, on the reverse strand, counting down.
GGGTGAGGTTCGGTCCTGGACTTTTGTTTATTGTTTTTGCAGTCCCTGGGATGAACAACAGTCTCCTCCAGCATCACAGTTCAAAAGCATCCGTCCTTCACTTATCTGCCTTTTTCAGAGTCCAAGTTTTGCAGCCATAAGTAGCAATTGGAAAAAAATTATTAAACTAATCTGCGTTTGGTTGTGAGATATAAACTAAGAAAAAGAGAAGGAAATGTAGCTAAATCTAGTTTATATCAAATGACTTACTTTGCCTCTCCAAACCCTTCTATCTTTGCAAACTATTCCTGTTGCCACAATATATATACAATGAGTCAAGATTTGATTTTTTTAAAAAATTCTTTAGATTTTCATTTATTCCATCTAACCATGACTTTCTGGGATTTCCCCCCACTCAATCCTCTCCCTTCTCAGTTTGAATGTCATCCATTCTTTCTGTTGGATCAAGCCTCATTAATATACTTCTCAACTGACATTCATTCAGCACCCATTCATTCTTACATATACTTCTAAAGTATCCCATTCATGTTACAGTACCTAACAGAATATTTTTTAATCTCTGGATTCAACTTTCAGGAATCAACTTTCAACTTTCTACTCATGCAAGATATTCAGAAAATGGAAGACATTTTATCTCTCCAAGCTCATCCCTAGTAGATTCATTATTACTATTACTGATAATAGTATGACTATTGCATGGCTCTGGGCCAAGTTATTTGAAAGACCATCTCTGATTGTGTCTCACTGTCCTATCAGATCCAGCAAGAGGTCCCATCTATTAAAGAGTTGCCATCTGGCAGGACTTAGGAAGAGACCCTTTTCTGTTGTGGTCCCTGCTCCTTACAGCCTCATGCAGGGGTGGGCTTCAAAAATTTTAGCAAAGGGTTCTCTGCCCAGTTGCTGGGTGGGCGTGGCCATAGCCTAGTTGGCCTCCTGCACCATGGCAGGGGTGTGTGTGTGTGTGTGTGTGTGTTTTGCACTCCCTGGGCTCCGGAGGCTTTCCTTGAGCCTCCAAGAGGGCAAAAACGGCCTCCACAGGCTCTGGAGGTTCTCTGGAAGCTGGAAACTGGCCCATTTCCAGCCTTCCTGGACTTCCAGGAGGCCTGTTTTTTGCCCTCCCTGAGCCTCCATGCGCATCCTGCACTTACTTGCATCCAAAACGGGCCACGTGGGGACTCCTGGGAGGAGCAGGGAGGGGTGGGCAGAGCCAGACAAGGAGTGGGATTTGTGGTTTCTCTGAACTGCACAGAATCTTAACTAGGGGCTCTCCTGAACCCTGAGAACACCCAGCAGCCCATCCCTGGCCTCATCCCTGCAGCAATCAGATTGGCCTGCACTCTGCTGGCCTTTTGCAAGGCCTTAAAAACATGGCTGTATCTTAGAGCCAGGACAACTAGTTGTATGGCAGAGCCCATTCAATGGTCATGCTGATTTGTGGGCTGCTTGTTTGATCTTTACTGCCAATTATGCATGCACTTTTCTTCTTGTCATGTCGTATGAAGTTTTTAATTGCTGTTAGCCACCCAGGGTCATGGATTTGAGGTGGGTGGCCACATAAATAAATAAAAATATTTGTTTATAAGTTCAACTTTCATGGCACCCACTCATAAGACTCTGATCAGCTAGCAAAAATTAAAGTGATAGAACAGATAACATTCTAATGCCCAATCTGAGCATAGGAAGCAACTATCACTTATGAAGCTGAAGAAGCTTCCTGGATGAGAAGAGAAACGTCTTCAAAGAAAAACCAGAAAGTCCAGTTGCCTCTTGAAAAAAGCACCTTTGGGACAACCATGACCTGGATGACTGGGAATCTCCATAGACATTTATCAACTATGAATTTTAATGCAGAGGAAGTCATCATTACTGATCACGATTGGTAATGATAACTCTGTGGCTAAGCAGCATGGTTGTTAAGTGAAATGTCATGTGACCAGACTGGACTGATGTCAGTTTCACTTTAGTCATGAAATGAATCACTGCCGTTTGCTACGTACAATGTCATGTGACCATGACATGTGACTTCCTGCTGGCTTCCATCTTGACTTTGCTTGTTGGAAGCCATCTATGAAGGTTGCAAAGCATGACTGCAGGATGCTGTGACTGTCATAAATGCGCACCAGTTGCGAAGCACCCTGTGGAAATGCTGCAACAACCCATTTCCAAAGTTTGTTGGAAAACCTAATTTTTTAGCGGTGTTGTAATTTCAAGCGATCGCTGATGGAGGCAGTTCAGTTGGTAAGTCAGGACTACTTGCAGCCACAATTTCTGACGTACATTTTAGCCCTTTCATATTCATATTTAAACCTTCACTTTCACTCCCCTGCCTGTATTCATCAACTCACTTCGCAATTTCAAGTTGCCTTCATTTAGAATTCTATTACATCCATCTTCTTCCTCATACTATTTAGAGAAACAATCTACCTATTTTTTAATATTAATTTCATCCCTCAGTTCAGACTGTCACCGTTTACTTCTTATGTTCCGAAGTGCAATTTTTCATATGTTGTTCATGTCCCCAGATGGGCCTCTAGTTATTGTCTACCATAGCTCATCATGGCTTTGACCAATCATGAGAAGGCTTAGACTGAGGTAAGTACCCAATTGGGTCCTTTTTTTTTTCCCCACAACGATGAAACCAATTTTGCAGGGATGAGGTAAACTTCTTTCCCTACATATTACGATCCTATCTACATCATGGCACCTTGCCTGACCAATTCTGAGCATGCTTTTTATAAAAGGTGCTAGATTAGACAGTATGTGTATTCAGATGCTTTGCCTTTATTGCCAAAACAGAACTCATGCATTACAAGTCCTCCTTGTTTCATTAAAAAAAAAACTTCTGAATCTTGTCCAAAAATATAGATCATTTGTGGCTTCTACCCAACCTTACATCATCAAAGTGACTGAATGCACACCTACACCAATATTTTACATCTATGCTTATATGCTTATATGAAGATAACTTTGGTGTACACCAGTGTTTCTCAACCTTAGCCATTTCAAGATGTGTGGACTTTAAGTCCCAGAATTCCCCAGCCAAGCATGCAAATGGGAATTGAAGTCCATGAATCATAAAATGATTAAAGTTGAGAAACACCTGCATACACTAAAGCATGCATTTGCTTAATAAGGAACAACAAGGCACAAACAAAGCAATATCGGTTTGATTGTGGGCAAAGAAATACCATGATTCTTCTATGCTAGTAACTTAAGTATGTTAGTAACACACTGGCATAATACATTTATGATCACATCAAGATCCCTTCCTCCCTTCCTTCCCTTTCCTCCCTCCCTTCCTTTCCTCCCTCCCTCCCTTCCCTTCACTCCCTTCCTTCTCTTTCCTCCCTCCCTTCCCTTTTCTCCCTCCCTCCCTTCCCCCTTCCCTCCCCTCCCTCCCCCCCTTTCTTTTTTCTATAGCCACCAGTCACAAATGTGACTCTCGGCAGTGTATAATAAAAGCAGATTATAAAAACAACAATGAAAACTAAACCATAATAAAAGATTAATATTAGTTTAAAAGATTAGTAGGGAACATGTTTGATGTTACATACAGTGCAGCCATTTCACTGGTTCAACATTTCCCTGAGTTTCCTAAGCCTGTTGATATATGCACATTTTAAGAGACTTGCAGAAGATAGGCAGAGATGGGGCCAGGGTGTCAGATGCAAACAACCAGATCTACATATGTAGACCTTAAACCAGCTACTTTATTGCTCTATGCCTACCCCACGGGAATCTCCCTAGACTAGTAGCTTTCACCTTGGAAAGACCAAATAATGCCCAAAAGCACAGGGAGGGGCAGATGTTGCCCCCTTATGTTGATGTAATGAGTCTTGCATCCGCCTTGTAGTACATCATTCCCCTCCCACCCCAAGGTGAGATTATGTTGGAGAGCGACTGTCCTAGTTGGGAAGAGAGCTCAAACTGGGAATGTCTCCTGTGTTCTGTCAGATATAAAGTCTTCAGAGACAGGATCTCCCAAACCCCTCCTAATGGACCTGATGGAATAGGTAGATGTAATCAGGAAGAAGCAGCCCCTCAAATAACTTGCCATGATCATGCCATGAAGGGCTTTAACAGTCAAAAACAGGATTTTGAACGGGACCTGGAAGCCAACTGACAAACAGTGGAGTTTGCAGAGCAGAGTTATAATGTGCACCTTTCTAGGAATACACATCAGAGGTGGTATTCAGCAGGTTCTGACCAGTTCTGGAGAACCAGTAGCGCAAATTTTGAGTAGTTCAGAGAACCGGCAAATACCACCTCTGACTGGCCCCGTCCCCATCTATTCTCTGCCTCCTGAGTCCCAGCTGATCGGCTGGGTCTTCTTTGGTTGCCCTGCACAGGAGAACGGAGCTGGAAAGTAGGTTAGTAGGTTGGGGAGGGAATGGGATTTTGCAGTAACCTTCTCCTTCCACACCCACCAAGCCATGCCCACCAAGCCACACCATGCCCACCAAGCCACGCCCACAGAACCAGTAGTAAAAATTTTTGAATCCCACCACTGGCACACATAATTGCCCAGGCTGCTGCATTATGTACTAGCTGAAGTTTCCACACACTTTTCAAGGGTAGCCCCATGTAGAGTGCATTGCAGTAATCTATCTGGGAGGTGATGAAGGCATGAGTAACTGTGAAAGCCCACCTGCCTAACTGCCTGCTTTTATATAATAATATCTTTTTGGATTAGAATGTGACTTTTTCTTTGGTCAGCATTTTAAAGCACATCAGGCCAAATATGTGGGTTGAAAACTTGTTATCCCTCATAATTTCATATTTCCATGAATTTGACATATACCATTTTATCTGAAAAAGAAAAAGTAAACTTTCATATAAAAACACATTTTAAAATATGTGTAAAAATGCATATTGAAGATAATACAGTTGAATAAAATATTTAAAATGCAAATACACCCGTAAATATTGGTGGATTTAAAAAAAAATAATTGGAGGTTTATATGGAGAATGGGAGGGACAGCACACATGAATGAACTCAGAGGCTATAAATAGGATTGATCTGATCCACCCATCCTTTTCTTTCCCTTCTTTTTTTAGGCACTGTTTTATGAATCCATTTTTACACTGAGTAGGAATGAACATGCAAATTAACACTAACAAAAGAAAAGCTGTGGCAAATTGCATGGGCTCCTGCTCCCAAATTGGTTTTAAAAATTATCCTAGTGGCATAGAATGCTGGAGGAATGAGGCAAACACAAGGAAGCACAGATCTATGAAACAATGAAGAGACAAAAAGGAAAATATCATCTCAATCCATTAAATTGTGAACATGATTTCACAGCACTTTAGAGGGTTCTGAATATTCTGCAAGCATTATCTTCTTCTAAAAGCCTGAAAGCAGGACCAGTTTTCTCCCCTTAATGGTTGAGGAATGTGTGTGTGTGTGTGTGTGTGTGTGTGATGCCCTGTCAGAGTCTGAATCCGAGGAGGAAGATGTGGGAGTGTGGCTCCGTTGGCTATGGAGGAAACTGGGGAAGGGCAAAGTCCAGCTGGGCAGAGCAGGGAAGAGGTAGAACAAGGGAGAGGGAGTTCAGAGGAAGACCCAGGCCTACCCCTCTTCATCCTAGGGCACGCAGGGAGGAATGGAGAAGAGAGTAATATGGTTGTGTGGCTTACAGAGGAGGAAAGGGCCCCGATTCTCTTCATTAGCCACACCTGGGAATGAGAGTTTAAAAGAGGTGCAAGTTGAGTGCAGCATCTGCTGGGAACAAATGTGAGTTTATCTTGTGTTGACTTTGGTTATCTGCATTCCTGGCATTCACCCAACCTGGTTGAATAACTGCCGTCCCTTCACATCTGGAATTCTTTCTCTTGCCCTGCCAGAATAATTACCTCATCTTGCCTTGATTGGACTTATAGTTACAGTTTTTGTTGACCATGTTTTGGACTTGATTCTCTGCAGCCAAAGGCTGTTCCTGGAAGAGCCCCGAAGTTAACCAGGACATTGGGAGCAAAGTTGGAGCTAATAAAGGGGCTCCTACTGATTATCTGACTGTGTTGCCTTTGTGCCACACCCTGGGTCATCACAGAACTCATTTTAAACTCAGTTAAATATGTGGAGCAAGTTCAGAGAAGGACAATGTGAAGATGGTCAGGGATTGGAGTTCCTGGTGATGTTTGCACATAATAGAATAGAATGGAATGGAATGGTATAGAATAGAATAGAATAACTTTATTGTCACTTTGATTGTACACTAATCAGCATACATCAAAATGAAATTTCATTGCATACAACTCTAAAAGGGTCACCACCTTAAATATACACTACATAAACATGACAAAATAAACAAATAAATACAAAATTATGCATATACCCACATATATTATATGACACAGAGAATCAATACAGTCTAGTTTGAATGTACAGTATACATGTACATGTCAAGAAAAATGAATCTTGAGAGTTGGCATAGGGAATAAAGCTATTGCAGAATCTGGTAGTCCTGCTAGAAATTCTTCAAATCCTCCTCCCAGATGACATTTTTCCTGGTTCCAACAGTCAGCAGAAGTGGTTGACTGGGAGTGGATATCTGCACAGAGAGGGCTGGGACAGCAGCTGCATCAGCCTTGCATTCATTCTTCCAAGAGTGGTGGCCATGCTCCTTTGCAACACACATCTTTCCAAATGATTACAACTCCTAACTTTGTTTCACTCCTTCACAAAAGGAGTGAGCCTAAATTCCATTGGGCAAGAATCTCTTGCTCAGTTAATAAGTTCTTTCCCATGACTGATTCCCAGCAATGGATACTCAGAGGTGTTTAGCTTCTGTGTGAGGAATGTTGTGGACCTCAGTGAGCAGTGGTTAACAAATGCATTGCCTCAAGCAGTACTAAGTGAAAGAGAAATGAACTTCACAACAAGCCAGAGACAGTGCCAATTTTGGGACACCTGTTACTTTTATGTCATGTGATCAGGCTAAAAAGAGCCAACTGCATCAAATCAGAATTGTTGTACTGAGTGGAGCTATAGATCTCCAGTCCTTCAGAATGGTTCCTCCTTCCTTACAACAAGAAACTTACATTCCAAAATTAAAATCATCTCAAGCTGCTGCATGGTATGGGGTAGGATGACATTTGGATTAACCCAAATTTGGGGAATTATGGCCCTTTTATGACTTGTGGACTTCCTGAGCATGGCTGGCTCAGGATTCTGGGAGGGGAAGTCCACAAGTCTTAAAGTTGGCAAGGTTGGAGATCTCTGTTCTAAAGAGTAGGACAAGAGGTGACCCAAGCTGCTATATAGCCGTGGTGGTGCAGTGGTTAGAATGCAATACTGCAGGCTACTTCTGCTGACTGTTGGCTTCCTGCAGTTTGGCAGTTTGATTCTCACCAGCTCAAGGTTGACTCAGCCTTCTGGGGTTGGTAAAATGAGGACCCAGGTTGTTGGGGGAACCATATTGACTCTGTAAACTACTTAGAGAGGGCTGTAAAGCACTGTGAAGTGGTATATAAATCTAAGTGCTATTGCTACACTAATGTTTTAATGCCTTGAATGATAGACAAATTACACAAAAGGGAGATTATGGTGGAATGTTAGAATGTTCCTGGTGTCAACAGTTTCCAGTTTAATCCCAAGATAAGGAGGAATAAATGGTCCTGGAGAAAGGAATGGTCCAAGATACCTTCTTGTGGCCTAACCATTAGTAATCCCTCTATGAAACCACCTGGTTTGACCTACCATGCTTCTTCTGGTCGAAACTGAACAGAATTAAGTGTGATACTGGCAGAAGTGGCTCTGCCCTGTATCAATGAGAAAGATTCCCTTTGTTACGATTATGGTGCTGATATGCAAACTATTAAACATATTGTGCAAGATTGCCCATGACGGGTGTTGTCTGGCTCCTTACAAGATCCTCATGAAACAATGCCAGAAGCGATCGTTTGGATAGATGAATTTGACATGCAGTTATGAGGCTACTGCCATAGCCTCATACACGCTTTATTTATAATTACATGGACTGTGTATCCATGTTTACTTTTCCTCTGTCATGTTCTCATCATATGCCAAATAATAAATAATTTCCTAAAATTTAACAAGATGGGGCGACTTCAGTTCCATGGAGGAGGAAGTTCCAAAGAACTAGTAAAATAGCCATAAATTCACTGAACATGTTGAATACAGCTAGGAACTGTCTCAATAAGACTTTGATGATCTAACTGCATCCCTCCCTCCCTCCCTCCCTCTCTCTTTCACACACACACAGAGAGAATTAAAATTACTTTTAATGATTATTGCAACTTGGTTGAGAACACTGTAGCAGCAGAATAGTGCAGTCACACTTGCAAGTCTGTTTTGCTAGATGCCCAATACTCTGAACCATAACTAACCAAACACACAACACGCTACATCATTAAAAATCCCTAACCTAGTTCAGCAATAATAACCCAGCACAACTTGTATAAATGTTGGGCTTGAACTGCTGGGATTTGATACAATGTTTTGTTCTCACAGCTGCAGTTTGTTCCAGAGGCATTAGGGCTCCAAATACTTTGGGGAGCATTAAAGCGCCTGGGATCTAACACATTTTTGCCTGTGTACATCTGCCATCCTGAAACATCCCACCTGGTTCAAGTCTTGCTCATTTAACATTTGGCATCACCACCCAGAGTCCCTCTGTGAGGGAGGTGGGCGGTTCTTAAAAATGAAAATAAGCAAATCCTTAAGCTAATTCCCTTGGGGTATATTGAAGCAAATCCATTATTACCTCCAGTTAGTAGCCCCCTTGATCAGGCTGATTGGGAATAACTGAACCGTTGCCTGTTAAATGAATACATCCTATAAATGCTAAATATAGAGAATGGGTCCAAGTAGCAGCAGCATTAATAGTAGGAGAATAATTTGTTTGCACATACGCCCATCCCAAAATGATTTTGGCCACAAGATTGGCTATCTGCCAGGAGAGGGTTTGTATTTGGTTGACTTCTTTCTAATTATAACTCTCCTCTCCCCATCCTGCTGTGACCCAGCTCACAATAACAGCTTCAGTTGCTTGAAATTGCTTATTGAGAAATCACTGGAAAATCACTGGTTTTAAATGGCGGGCCAGATTGTAATGCTAAGCCAAGCAATGACCAGTGGGCAAGCTGGCAATCATTGTCCAGTATTGGCTGAAGGTGAAAAACTGGCATTCTTCCTTCCCTCTGCTCCTGGGAGGAAATTAGTGGCATGAATTCTCCTGGAGAGATGAAGGTGAGCAAGCAGACAATATGTTTGAAGAGGAGTGGTAAATCATGCAGCATGGGAGGGATATGAAATGTAGTTATTTATTCCAGTTTTGATGGGACTTGTTAAGCCCACCTAACCTGCCTAAACTTTTTTTAGAGTTTTTATCAGTGAAATTCAGCTACCATAAAAATAGAACTGGATAATGCAATGACACCCACCAGCCACACACTAATGATTACAATGAAGTAAAATTTAAGGGAAAGGAGGGAAAAAAATCCATACAATAGCAATATAAAACTACTTCAATCCTATGATGACCCAAAGGGACATGGCTCAAAAATAACAAAGTCACCAAAGTAGATAAATTCCCTTTAGTGCCTCCAACTTGACCCCCAATGTCCAGTTATCCTCAGCTGGATAACAAACTCTTCCAACAACAGTCTACGAAGGGAAGAAATGCAGTCCGAACCCAAAGTAAAGATAATTAGAAATAAAAAAACCAACACAAACCACACTGAAGTAATTAACATGACAGGCCAGGATGATAAATTGCAGACTTCCAAAAGATAATGCAGCACCCACAGTTGGGAGGATGCCAAAACCCAGATAAGCCTTGACAAAGATAATGCACGCTTTGCTTCCAGCAACTTTGCCGCGCAATTTGCCCTTTTAAACAGTCTTCCCAGCTGCAGCCCATGAAGGGGATCAGGGCCCTTTCCTCTCGTAGCCACGTTGCTCCCTTCTCTGTTTCTCCCTGCATGCCCTAGGATGAAGAGGAATGGCCCTGGGTCTTCCTCTGAACGCCCAGCTGGACTGTGCCCTTCCCCATTTCTTCCACAGCCACGGATCCACACTCCCACTCCCTGTCAGCTGCTCAATCTCCCCTCAGAATCGGACTCCAACAAGGGCATGACAAATCCTTTAATATAGAATTAGCTTTAGACTATATATGGAAAGATATTGTTCCATTTTCTCATTTTTTAGAATATAAGAAATTGATAAAGACTATGTATAGGGACACAGTGGCTCAGTGGCTAAGACGCTGAGCTTGTCAATCAGAAAGGTTGGCAGTTCGCAGTTTGAATCCCTAGAACTGTGTAATGGAGTGAGCTCCCATTATTTGTCGCAGCTCTATTCCTGGCTGGGGAATTCTGGGAGTTGAAGTCCATGAATCTTAAAGTTGATAAAATTGAGAAATACTGGTCTAGAAAGTCTTGATGACAGTCATGCTTGTGTGAGAAAAGCCCCCACGTTTTATGTGCTTTGTATGTAAGAAAGGGGTGGGGCTTCCATTAGGTGGTTGCATCCACCTTGTTGGCTTTTTTCCATCTTTTTGGACACAGTCCTGCATCTACATAAACAAATCCTCTTTGCCAAACACTAGACCCTGTCTCCTTAAACTAACATTTGATGACCTTCCGGGGGTCCTTTCTCCTTGGATGCCCCTCAACTTCTTTGCTGTCAGGCACTGCTTGGCACATCATTCTGGGGAGGTGGCTTATATTTTTTCAGAAATAGGTGATTCCTGAAAAAAGGCCCTACTTTACTTTTCTTTCTTTCTTTTACCAAAAATGGAAGAAATTATTTAACAATTCAGAGGTAGATGGCAGGAGAGGTTGGACTGACCTTACTAAGTTCTGAAGAAGATGAATATTTTAGTTTGTTCTCTTTTGTGTTAACAGTGCATTACATTGGTCATTTGGTAATTTTGAAACACTTCCTTGCAACAGTTGGCATGTGGAAGATCCTTGCAAGTAAATTTGAATTGTTATGAAAGAAGTAAACAATTGCAACCTTTCCTGCCCCCTGCTCACCATTTGTAAGGCTACAAGCCACCCTAACACAGAAAAAAAAATTGTCCCCTCCTTCTCCAAACTAAGTCAGTCAGATGCTACCATTGGTTGACAAGTAATTTTCTCCTCTCTTGTGCTATCATCATGTCTGATTCTTGGAGATTGTTTGGACAAGTCCCTGCCGTTTTCTTGGCTGCAAGAAAGTTTTTCAGAAGTGGCTTAACCTTGACTTCCTCCTAGGCATAGAGAAAGCGACTGGCCCAGGGTCACCCAGTTGGCTTTGCACCTAAGACAGGACTAGAATTCACAGGCCCCTGTTTCTAAACTGGCCCAAAATCAAGAAAGACACATGGTGATTCTTCCAAGCTGAGTTCTTTATTGTTCGAACCTATAGACAGAATCTTGCCAGACTGAGCTCTCTAATATCTGCACTACAATATCCTCTTTCTGTCACACATAATATCTGGACCGAGTAGCCTCTTACATCTCTGGGAGGCATCCCTCCCTTCCCTTCCCTCCTGTGACTCCACTTCCTTACTTCTTTCCATCACACAGACAGATTCATAAGAAAATGTCTTTTGAGAAAATTTGGTGGTAAAGATGAAGAAAATAGTAATGAATTAGAACAGATTCTGTTTTATTTTACTGTAAAGTTCATGTTTACTGCACTTGGATGCATTTATTACATTTCTAATAGTTCTATTTCTAAATTGATACCTCAGTGCATTGTCTCTAAGTAGATTGTGAATGAACTCAGCAAAACAGAAAAGATGGATTTCTTGATTTAGTTTGCTACTTATCTTGCTTGCTTGCAACCTGATTGTTTTATTTATGGGATTTATCATTGGTTTAGGAGAGCCTTATACATATTTTCTTTCCTAAAGTTTTACATATTTGGGGATATGTTTTATTTATTTATTTATTTATTTATTTATTTATTTATTTATTTATTATTTGAACTTATATGCCGCCCCATCTCCGAAGACTCGGGGCGGCTTACAACTAAAAACAAGGAACAATAAATACATATTGAAATAGATAAGAAACCATATTGGTAGATGTTAGGACAGATGATTTCTTATTATAGTGAACTGAGCCAAAATAAGAATTGAGTCCCTTCCTTCCTTCCTTCCTTCCTTCCTTCCTTCCTTCCTTCCTTCCTTCCTTCCTTCCTTCCGACTCACTTGTAAAATTTGGAGGCTAAAGGTACAGTTTTCAAGATTTAAATTATGCTATAAATTGCAAGATACAACCAAAGGAATAAGACAGATTTTAATAAGTTTAAGGAAAGAATTAGAATCCAATCCAAGAATCTTGGAAACTGCAACAATAACCTCCAATCTTCTTTTATTTGTGACTTCATTAAAGTAGAGTTGCTTTGAACATTTTGAATCTTTTCTTTGCAGGCTTCAAGCCAGGCTGAACTGCTGTTTATGAGATAAACTAATAGCCTGCACCATCACCTGTTTGTACTCAGTATTCCTCCTGTTTCCTTCCCAACCCTTCACAATTTTCTAGAAATATTTACAATTAGGCTTTCAGTATTTCCCTTTTGAGGACCTTTCCACTCATATTGAGCAAGTTTTTCTATTACTACCAAACAATTTCAACACATTTTTTTTCTTATATGAAAAGTGGGGGATGTTTAAAACAGCAGCACTGGGGCAATGGAAATCTGCTGTTCTTCTAAGCAGCCCAAAATAGGTTTCCCAGTCAATAACCTTTCCTATTGCTTTATACCAGCATTTGATATTGACAGATACATTGCCTTGGAATATGGCAATTCCAGATGATCATCTAAGTTCTTAACCAATGGGAGTTGCAGTTTAAACATTTGGAGGACAGCAGACTGCCTATCCTCAGTTCTAACCCTTTGTTCTTCCCTGGCATGAGCTGTGGTGGCACAATAGTTAGAATTCAGTACTGCAGGCTACTTCTGCTGCCTGCCGGCTGCCTGCAATTTGGCAGATCAAATCTCACCAGGCCCAAGGGTGACTCAGCCTTCCATCCTTCTGAGGTCAGTAAAGGGAGGACCCAGATTGTTGGGGGTAATAGGTTGATTCTGTAAACTGCTTAGAGGGCTGTAAAGCACTGTAAACAGTATATAAGTCTAAGTGCTATTGCAATCCTTGGTAGGAATAGTCCCAGGGGAAGCACAAAACCACCTATACAACTTACCACATCTGGTTTTTCAGGTGATAATTTATGAAATAATGCACTGGGGCTGAGCACAACATCTGCCTCATTGGTATATGCCATATACTCAAATATGAACCCTAAAATGGCTAATAATAATAATAGCTGCTTATATTAAACATCCCTCTCCCCTTGGCTTTCTTCTTTGATCTTTCCAACCTCATGGAATGTTGTAAATAGACTAGATACAAGGGTCTGGCACTCTGACTCTCCTCTCCATTGGTCAGTCCATCAGCAGGGTAACTCACTGAGTTATTAACTTAGATGGGCAGTTTTAGGTCAGGAAGGCTCAACAGAGACTCCATTTCCTTAGGGTCTTGCGGAAGTATCAGGTGGAACTGTGCTGTCCAGCCAGTTATAGTTAATGGGATTTGGGATAGTTACTTAGGAATTGGGAGCTGTCCCCTTAAGGGAAATGTAGTTAAGGTATCCTGGGAAACATAGTTCATGTCATGTGGCCACATCTGTAACCCCGATTGGTCACTGAATTGACCCTTGGTGGGTTGGGGGAGGTTTCTTCACTCTTGCCTGAACACAGCCTCATGGTAGCAGGTCTACCCCCTGCTTCTACGATATGGGATGAAAGAGATAACCATTTTTTTACCTATAAAGACAGACATGCAAAGGATTGGACATTAAGAAGAATCTCATCATAACTGTGAGTTATTGAGAATGCCTGATGAACCAATAAAAAAGACTTTGTATGGATGCTTTGTGGAGTTTATCTATCTGCATTTGTACAGGACAGAATATATCTATCTGCTTTGTACAAGACAGAATAGGAACAATAACTGATGTTGTCCTTTTACCGATCTACATTAGAAAGCGTCCTTACATATTGTATTATGGTATGGTATGCTGGCTTGACAGCTGTGGACAAAAAGGCATTACAGAGGGTGATGAGCACAGCACAAAAAATTATGGGCTGTCCCCTGACACCACTGGACGAAATCGCCAGGACCCACTGCCTCAGCAGAGTGAGGAAAATCCTCAGGGATGATTCACACCCTGGTCAGCAGCTCTTTACTCTCCTACCATCGGGCAGGAGATATAGAAGCATAGCCAGCCAAATGAATAGGCTGAAAAATAGCTTTTATCCATGGGCTGTCAGACTTCTGAACGCAACATAAACACCACAATTAGGTTTAATATGATAGACTTGTGGGGCCAGCACCAAGGAGGCTCATTTCAATTTCATTGTACGCATGTTGTGCATTGACAATAAATGTTTGAGTGATTTGATTGATTGATAGAAAATGAATGAATGAACTTGGTCACAATTTTTTTTTAAATTCATATTTATATGCCACCCTTCTCTGGAGACTCAGGGCGGCTTACAATTTTTGGAGCACAACCCAATGCGCTCATCAATAGCCTTCATTCCATTGTATATGCCTGCTTATTACTACGGCTTTTTGCCCCCCAGCGCATTTTACAAAGTCAGCTTATTGCCCCCAACAATCTTGGGTCCTCAATTTACCTACCCCAGGGGGATGGAAGGCTGAGTCAACCTTGAGCCTGGTGGGATTTGAGCCTGCACCAGTTGCAGGCAGCTGGAATTAAGTGCTAGGCGTTTAACAGCCTGTACCACCAAGGCTCTTAATTGAGCAGAATGGAACCAAACTGGGCATAGGAGGAGAAGCTGGCCAAAAGATTGAGTTTGCAAATGGGCCATATATGGCTTTGAGATGCAGAGATCAACATCCAGAAAAAAGAATGCCTCCTAGAGAGAGAATTGGGCAATGACTTGGAATGTTGCTACTTCATTTCAGGAAGCCAATTTTGTGCTTCCCCATACACACAAACACACACTGATGTCACATGAGGGGAGAGCTGAAAGATACACAAACACCCCCTACTTGTGCAATACCTATGGATCCATCCATGATTAGACCCAGATAAGTTACACCAGAGCCCCCCAAACTTGGCAAATTTAAGACTCCCAGAATATTCCAGCCAGCATAGCATAGCTGGCTGGAGAATTCTGGAAGTTGAAGTCCACAAGTCTTAAAGTTGCCAAGTTTGGAGACCTCTGAGTTACACACACAAACACAAGTAACAGCTACACTTGTGCCTTAGTTAGTCCCTGGAGAGAAAATGCACACAGATGTTACTTATTATACCAAAGAAGCTATAAATGCTTCTTCCTGCCACTGTTGCTAAGGGAGTTGGAAAGAATTTAGCGATAATTCTTCTGCATGTTTTCCCCTACTTTATCCTATAATTGCAGAGCTGGCCAGAAGCCCTTAAAAGCCATCCAGGTGAAGGTAGCTCAGGTTGTCTGGAGGCCTGCATCTGCACATGGCTTTGCAGCAACTGCCTTTGTCCCCATCCTGCTGCATTTTAACACATCGCCATCTCATCTGTTCTACCAGTTGAACTAACTGCCCCAGCTACAGGCATGCAGATCCTTCCATTCTCTTTAATTTCTTCATTATGCCGAAAGATTACAAGCACTGATTAGCACCTCTTTAATCAGGCTCACTGCCAAGCTGGGAGGGCGGTAATGCTTAATGCTGTTTAAGAGAGTGTGCTTGAGGAGCAGTTCTTCTTCTATCTTCTCCCTGCCTATCTGTCTGCCATCATGCCATCATTCAACAAGAGCAACTTTAGTTGGAGCTTCTGAGAGCCAGGGTTTAGGATTACAGGAATGGCCTTGGGTTCACTGAACAAATTACCATTCCTTACAGGTAGTTTTAGATTAGGAATTCTGTTTTAGTCTAGGTTTATTGTTATTGTTATTATTTTAATTATTTTAATTTTTAAATACTCTGTAGTGTGATTGTGATGTGGTGTTTGGGGCACTGTGCTGGAGTAGCTTTCAAATTTCATTGTATTTGAGGAATGCAATGTCAATAAAGGTATTCTCTATTCTCTATTTGTCAGACTTCCAGCAATCCTTCATTTGAAACATTAACTCTGAGACCGATATATTCCCAAATATGTCTATATTCCATGCTGGTTGGGGAATTCTGGAAGTTGAAATCCCCTCTCCTGAAAATGCTGGTACTTTGCTTGTGTGGAGTGACCATTTCAAGTTACAATGGCACTGAAAAAAGTGATTTATGACCATTTTTCACACTTACGACTGTTGCAGCATCCCCACAGTCATGAGAGGCCAGGCAAGGAGATGCGTGCCTCGATGTGAGTGATATTGAGTTGGCCACGCCCAGCCAATAACATGACCACCAAGCCATGTCCACCTAGTCACATGCCCACTTAGCCACCACCTAAGCCATGCCCACAGAATAGGTTGTTAAAAAATTTGAATCCCACCCCTGCAAGAATCTCCAGGCACATATTCTTGGGGAATATTTTTATTTAGTTATTTAGATATACATGACTGTGCATCTCACCAATGTGACTGTGGGTGGCTAACAAAAATTAAATGTATATGGATTGGCAGATATATATCTATATGTAGATGTGAATGGCAGATGTGGATACACGTATGTGTGTATGTGTGCATTCCCAGGTAACTAACATCAAGCAGCTTCTGAACATATCATTAACCAATAGGATGAGCTTGAGTATTTTCATGGCTGCTTTGCCAGGGAAAACAGCCAGATCTTCAAGGCTTTCTGAAAGCTGAGCAGGGTCAACACAACCTCGAGTGGATGGTGTTCAAGAAGGCAGCTGAAGCTTCAGGAAAGGAAATTTTGTTCTCAAGACACTCATTTCAGCATAGAAATCAATGAGAATGACTGTTGCCTGCTTCTAATTTGCTGCTACATGCGTGTAAGAGCTGACCTTGCATTAAGAACAATTGGAAAAATGATCCCTATTGGGGCATCGCTAATGGCTGTTGAGTTGTATTAACAATGCACTAGTGAAAGGAGAGTTAGTGTCTGTCTCAGTGCTGGCATTGAGTAAAGACAGATCCTAGCTGAACACAGATGGGTTTCATAACTTGAGAAAGGCTCTTATAGATCAGCTCTACCCAAAAATTGGCAAGACGCTTGCTGGAGAAAGTCTATCGGAACTCCAGAAGCAAGGTCAGCTTGTACTTGGACCTGATTGGAGGCTTGAAACGGTTGTTAAGAATTTAACTCTTTCCTTGTGCATGGAGAATTGGCCAATTATTCATTAATATTTTCAGTGATCCAATAGAAAAGAATATCTGAAGCTCAGGATTGAATTACAGAGTCTTTGGTGCTCTCTGAACTTGGTTGCTTGTTTGCAGATATTTCATTACCCAGCCAGATAACATCATCAGTGCTAGTGAGTCTGAGGTTTGCTCCCTGTTTAAAGGCTTTTGTGCAGAAATAATAGTTATCCCTTGGTGAAGGTGTTCAATGTGCAGTGTAAACTACAGCCATTTCCAATGTAGTGATGTTAATGGTTCACATAGGGTCATTATTGCATGGAGTTTTAAAAGAATTTCCTTCTCCATGAATTGTCAATGGAGATTCTCAGCCATCCAGGGTCATAGTTGTCTCAAAGGTGCTTTTCTCTATAAACTCTTCCACTGATCTCCAAGCATTGTTGCTTTCTAATACCGGGCTGAAAGATTCTTGAAGGAAGATCCTTTTTAGTGGGGACAACCAGAGCAGTCACTTTTCTTCTTCCCTAATGTCATCTAGTAGGAAACAGCCCTAAGAAACTGAGAGCAATTTGGCGTACAGTATAGAAGTGGTTAAATTGCTGGGTTAGAAACCAAGACACTGCAAGTTCTGCCAGCTGGATGACATGGGGCCAGTCAGTCTTGCTAATGCTGGGAAAGGTGGAAGAAAAAAAAGAAGAGGATGACCAAGGTGGATGGACTCTGTTACAATGGTGATGAGTGCACTCTTGGGAGCCCTGAAATGTCAGGTTAGGGACAGGTCATCATGGAGAAAATCCTATGTGGTCACTAGGAGTTAAAGACAACTTGATGGCACATAATCAATCAATTCTCTCTCAGCCCAACCTACCTTGCAGGAATGCTTTTTGTGAAGAAAATAAGAGAGAATGTTATGCATGCTGCCTTGAGTTGTGCAAAATAAAGGAGATACAGCTTATTTTGAAAGACCATGTGTCATCAAGCCATTTTTGACTCCTAGCAGGCACATAGATACATTTTCCCATGATGTTTGTCCCTAACCTATTCTTTCAAGTCTTTCAAGGGTGTGCTCATCACCACTGTAGCTGACTCCATCTACCTTGCTGTTGGCCTTCCACTTTCCCAGCGAAATCCATTTTGCAGCTTTAGAAATGCACGTCCTTATTTTAAAAGCTACTTATGGTAGAAGGTGAGGGATAAGTGTGCTACATAAGATAAATAGGAGTATCTCTATATATCTCCATAAGATAAATAGAAGCAATCATGAATAAAAGCATTCTACTTATTATTCTGCTCATGAGAGAATATCTAGGCTTGCCTGCTCCTTCTTACAGGGGTAGTTCTCCAATTGTAGAAATATTATCGGGATTTCATAAAGACAAGTATCTGATGGCCAATTAATTGTAGGACTTGACAACAAATTGCAATTATTGTTGGATGATGCGGGTGTGTGTATCTAAGAAATGAGTGAATATCTTTATGATAGGATTTCATGGCCTTCAGAAGAGAAATGTAGTCTGAAGGTGGTCCTTAATTCAGCTTTAAGAGGGCTGGGAAGAATTTTAAGTGTACCCCACTGATTTGATTCCTTTGTGGAAAGATTTTGTGATCCCCTGAGAATTTTTCCTTTGAATTTTTAAGTTAAAAGATTTGGAGAAAAAAAGATTACAGTTTGGGAGGACTATAAAGATTGTAAAGTTTATGAAGACTATAAAGTTGGCTTTTATATGTTATGTTATCACACCAGGCAATGTTCCAGGACTTGTTTATTAGATCATGGGAATACTGGAAATGTACAGTAGCAAATCTTGATCTCAGTAAAATGTTTCACATGATCATGTGATACAAAGGACTTACAACTTGTTGAACAATCATACACAAAGGATATTTGAGTGTAAATGGTTTGGTGTTGCCCAGGAGGGAAGTATTATGTTGAGTCTCTCATGACAGTCCAGGGTGATTGAACATCTTTATAAACTGTCTACAGGATATGAATGTGTACTTACCTTATTTGTAGAGGACATAACCAAAAATAATTAGCTTTAACAACAAAAACAATAATATTGGGTCAAATACGACAGAATGATATTTATCTATGACAGGTGTTAAATCCTACATCTAGGTTGGAAAAATCAAATTAGTAAATACATAACTGGGTTGGTGAGTTATATTCAAGAAGGGTCTAGAGAGGTAATAATGGATCTCTATCTGAACATGAGCAAAAAGTACAACGTATAGATGCAAGAACAGAAGGACTGCATCCAGAACATGGGATGAAATAGTTACATCATGCTGATTGGATCATACTTTGAATCTGGTGTGTATTACTGAGCCCCATGCTTTAAAAGAAGACATTGGAGTAGATTCGGAAGAGAGCTACCAGAATGGTAAAAGATCTGGGAAAGAATAAAGAAGATGGATGTATTTTATTTGTGAAAGAGAAGACTGTGGGAAGATTGAATAGAATAGAGTAGAGTAGAGTAGAGTAGAGCAGAGCAGAGCAGAATAGAATAGAATAGAATAGAATAGAATAGAATTCTTTATTGGCCAAGTGTGATTGGATACACAAGGAATTTGTCTTGGTGCAAATGCTCTCAGTGCACATAAAATAAAAGATACATTCATCAACAGTCAAGAATCATAAGGTACAACACTTAATAATAGTCATAGGGTACAATAAGCAATCAAATAGCAGTTCAGAAATATCTTATCCTATTCTGCAGTGGCCCCCGACTTATGGAACCAACTGCCTCTGGACCTCCGTCTGGCCCCTGACCTCCGCACCTTCCGCCGCGATTTAAAGACCTGGTTGTTTGACCAAATCAGGCTGTGACTACCTCACCAGGGGTATGGGATAATTTTAAGTATCTTAATTTGGTTTTATTGGGCTTTATAATTGTTTAATCCTTTTTAAAATATTTATTGTATTGTGCTTTAATTGTGAGCCACCCAGTCTTCGGAGATGGGCTGGCATATAAGTCCAATAAAATAAAATAAAATAAATAAATAAATAAATAAAAGCTGTCATATAGAAGTGGGGGCTGGGATCTATTCTCTGCTGAAACAAAGACCTGGAGCGGGCCTGAAGACTTAGAATTAAATGAAAGAAACAAGCTAAATTTTAGGTGAAATTTCCTTATAATAAAAACTGTGGTAAAACTATCTGTCTAGAATAGAGACCAGAGGTGGTATTCAGTAGGTTCTGACCAGTTCTGGAGAACCGGTAGCAGAAATTTTGAGTAGTTTGGAGAACCGGCAAATACCACCTCTGACTGGAGATTTTACAGTATCCTTCCCCTGCCACACCCACCAAGCCACGCTCACAGAACCGGTAGTAAATTTTTTTGAGTCCCACCACTGATAGAGACTGCCTCCTCTGTAATGGAGGTTTTCAAATGGTGACATATTAGCTTCCTGTTGGAGTTGGTTTAGTGGGCCAACTGAGCAGGGATTAGAGTAGAAGATGCAAAGATTCCCTTTCAACAGGCATATTCAATGATTCTATCAGACACTGAGCAAAGAGCTTTGCATTCTTAGGTGCAAATGAGTTACAGAAGAGTACCTTATAAAATTCTTGGCCTTCTTGAATATCTTTAAAAAAGAAGGCAAATTGCTTTGCTGAAGACAAATGCCAGCCTGACTTTAGATGATTGTTCCTCTCATTAATTCATTGAAAATAGAACCCCCACATTGGTTACTGTCAGGATATGTGGTTTTTTAACAATTGATTTTCATCATTTGTTGCCTAGACAACCTTGGTGTTATGAAACCCTTTTCACAAACTTTGGCTAGTTTTTTGGTTGCCTCAGTGGAGGATCAGGATAACCTGATCATGCAGTCTGTTTTACTGAAAACAATTCATGCACTTATGCACGCCCCCTATTTAGATATTTTATTTTATTTAGATATTTTATTTTATTTTATTTAGATATTTAGATATTTTAGGATATGGTATTCCTAAATAGTTTTGAAAGTGGACATACAATAAAACCCCAAATTACTCAGGCTTCACGTGTGAGAGTAGTGCCATGGATTTCATTGGAAGCAAATTGTATGATCTCTGAAAACATCTTTTACCCCAGACAGATGAAAATGAACAAGTCTGCCAATGTCTTTCATCCACCAATCAAAACCCCTCACAAACAAGCCCTGCAGTTTTACTTATTGTGACTTTTACATCTTATTTTTACTTTGAGAGCTCAGAGCAGTTTATGGGGGAATGAGAATCTTCCATTTTGATCTCTACAGTTGCAATTCTTTGAAGTATGTTGGAAGGAAAGAAATCGACAAAAATCATTTCCTGAACTCCAGATGGTAAAGTTTGTGTCTCACTTTCTCCAGCCCCATCTAACCCCTTCATCATTGTTCTACCCTGATGCATCTAACAAAAGAGCCTCAGAAAAGTATGCATACTCTTCTCCTAATATACTGATGAGAAAATTATCTGGAAGAAAGAAAGAACAATACACACAAAGCTCTGTAAACCAATAATTTGTCAATGGCATCAAATTGATCACCTAGTAATCTCCTTAGGGCTTTACCTCCAGGCAGTTGAAGCTGGAGTTTGAATGGACTCTATTTTTTCATTTTTTTTATTTATTCATGCTCCTGCACATTCCCTTGGTGACTGCAAGGAAGAAAGAAAATGTATTTGTAGATAAAAGCGACTTCCAGGAAAGATGTAACCAAGGAGCAGGGTCATTGATCCTGCATCTCTTAGTTGTCCCCATCTTCTGTTATCAGAACATCAGCTTCATCATACAGCACCTGAATGTGAAGGTCATTATAGAATCATTGGCTACATTGAAAAAAATACGCTTCGCCAACTTGGTCAAAGACCTAATGGGCCACATTCAGACAATATGTGAAACTTGGATAGGATTATCGTTATTAGTATTGCTCTGGTTTCGTGTTTGCTACACACCAGTTAGTTTGAGCTTGTGGCTCAGTCCGCTTTACTAACTCAACTGGATGAACTTAGTAACCAGGCTAGGCAGGTTGCAGGAACACAACATAGAGTGGTCATGGTCTCAGAGCAGAGGTGGTATTCAACTGGTTCTTGTTAGAGTTTGCAGCAGAAATTCATGTCCAGAAAACCAGTTCTGGAGAAGCGGTAGTGGAAATTTTGAGTAGTTTGGAGAACCGGTAAATACCACCTCTGACTGGCCCCGCCCCCATCTATTCTCTGCCTCCCGAGTCCCAGCTGATCAGCTGGGTCTTCTTTTGTTGCCCTGCACAGGAGAATGGAGCTAGAAAGCAGGTTAGTGGGGTGGGGAGGAAATGGAGATTTTGCAGTAATCTTCCCCCAGGAATAGGGAGGGAATGGAGATTTTACAGTATCCTTTCCCTGGAGTGGGGTGGGAATGGAGATTTTGCAGTATCCTTCCCCTACCACGCCCACCAAGCCATGCCCACCAAGCCAAGCCACGCCCACCAAGCCATGCCCACAGAACTGGTAGTAAAAATTTTAAATCCTACTCAGAGGTTACCTAGAGGTGGATGTGGAGGTTTTCCAGCCCCTTCTGAGGCCCTTCTGTGACAACTAGGTCTTCCTCATGAGTTAGTCTGTTTCCCTGTTGAAACAGGTCTCCACTAGGATTCCTCTGCCCCCAGCATTTACCTGAAATTTCATTTATTTATTTAGTGAATTTAAATGCCATCCATCCCATTGTTACTCATTCTTACAATGTTACAAGAATGTACTTTTTGTGATTTCTATCTAGGTGTCATTGCTTCTAACACTGAAGGAATTTTCACAGGGACAGTTTGTCACACAGTAATTTTGCAAAAGCAAAAAAACAACCTTTAAACATTTGTAATTTTTTTAAGGAACAGGCCAAGGAATCTTGGCTATACTGCTCTCAGGATGGATAAATTGTCCTGTTTGGTTTTTGTTTACACCTCATGTTTTGCATTTATTTAACTCCCTTTGTGCATCACTCAGAGATTAATTTCACATCCATGCACAAAGGAATGCCATTTTTTAGCTGCAATTCCAATGAACATTTTTTTCAGCAAGGACAAATGCCTTTCTGGCCAGCATTTCCCCCTTAATATTATGTATCATGTAGATTCTTTTCATTAAAGTGTCCCTTTTCACATACTGTTTTCAATACCATAATAATGTTGTTTTCTGAAAAAAATGCAGACTGCTTTTAGAAATATGAGTTGGTTTGATGATTGATGTGAGAAATCACTTAAGTGTCCCTTGGGTGAAATAGGTGGTGTAGAAATTTAATAAATAAATATGAATGTGGTCAATTCCTTTTTTAAACTAATTTTATTAGAAGTTTTAATTACAATAGCAAAAGATAAAAAAGGTAAAGGAGTCCTTGCAGATTTTATTCTGCTAGTCATTGACAACTCTAGGGATGGTGCTCATCTCCACTTCAAGTCTATTAAGTCAGTGCTGTCAGAAGACATTTCTTTGATCATGTGGCCAGCATGGCATCACAGAGAACTGTTTCTTTTCCACTGAAGTGGTACCTATTTATCTACTCACATTTGTGTGCTTTTGAATTGCTAGGTGGGCAGGAGCTGGGGTAAGGACTGGAGCTCACCCATCGCGTGGTGCTTGGGTCTCAAACCTGGGCTGCCAGCTTTCCCATTAACAACACCAGCATCTTAACTGCTTAGCTATTGCACCAACCTAGTAAAAAATAATTCAAACTAAAAAGGAAAAGAGAGAATAAAAGATGCAAGAAAATGAAAGAAAGAAGGGAAAAAGTCCCTAAGAAAGTGATTTCCCCCCTTATCATGACAAGCATAAACAATTTCACTCTATTCACCTCTTTTTAATTAGCAGATATAAAACTCTTCCTGCTATAACTCAACTTCTATAGGCAAATCCAATAAGTAACAGTCTTCTCCAATCCAGCTATCAATTAGGAATAATGTATGAATGCGAACAGATGTTTCTGTCCTACTGCTAAATTTGTTTACTTAGATGGTGCTGCAGAATTATGCAAGCAAGCCTGTTGATGCTCCAAGCTCATTGATTTAATTAGCTTGTCTTGACTGACTCCTCTCTTATTGCTGGTGCTAAATCCTAGGTGAGCACTGAGAACCTTTATCTTTTCAGTAGAGCTTTACATACCGGGGTTTTGCTGGGCTATGATTAGATCTTATGGCTCTTTTCCTTCACAATTTGGTGACTGCACACTTAAAAAGGTGTTGGGGCACTATTCCTTGCCATGAAATGTTACTGGTTTATCTAGTGAAGAGAAAAACCAGGGGAGACATGATAACAGTGTTCCAAGATTTGAGGGGCTGCCACAGAGAGGAGGGGGGTCAAGCTACTTTCTGAAGCACTTTCTGACAGTGAGAACAATCAACCAATGGAACAGCTTGGCCTTGGAAGTTGTGGGAGCACCATCAATTTCAAGAAGAGATTGGACTGCCATTTGTCAGAAATGGTGTAGGGTCTTCTGCTTAGGTGGGGGTTTGGACTAGGTGACCTACAAGGTCCCTTCCAATTCTGATTATCTGTGTCTCTTTGCCTTTCATTACAGCCTAGATTTTTTTACCTCTAGAGGTTAATGAGAAATGAGCAGGTAATGAAGAATGTGGAGCAGGTAATGAAGAATGTGGAGCTACTAACTGCAGTAGTATGACAATAACATTAACATCTGGGCTTTTTAAACATTATTGAAAATTAAGATATAGAACATTTCACTACCCTTGCATGCTTCTTTTTAAAAATCCGTATGACAGCAAACTATATGTTAGGCCTACAAGGCCATCATCTCCAATCAAGGTTCTATTTTAGGCTCAGTACTCATCAACATCTTCATAAACGATTTAGATGAAGGAATAGAAGAGGAACTCATAAAATTTGCAGATGACATCAAGATGGCAGGAATAGCCAATACCCCAGAAGATAGGCTTAAAATCCAAATGGATTTCGACTGCGCCCTATCTAACGAAATGAAATTCAATGTAGCGAAAAATAAGGTTTTACACTTAGGCAAGAAAAAAACAAATGTACAGGTACATTTTAGATGAAATGTACCTGTATTAGTACATATTAGATGAAATGTACCTGTATTAGTAGTAACTGTGAGAGGGATCTTGGAATCCTAGTGGACAATCATTTAAATATGAGCCCACAATGTGCTACAGCTGCCAAGAAACCCAATGCAATCCTAGGCTGTATTAATAGAGGGATAGAATCAAAATCATGGGAAGTGTTAGCACTGGTTTATAAAGCCTTGGTAAAACCACACTTGGAATATTGCATCCCATTTTGGTCACCACAATACAATATAAAACAGATGTTGAGGGTGCAGGGAAGGGCAACAAAGATGATTGGGAGGCTGGATGCTAAAGCATATGAAGAACAGTTGCGGGAATTGGGTATGTCTAGTCTAGTGAAAAGAAGGACTAGGAATGACATAGTAGCAATATTCCAATATTTGAGGGGCTGTCACAAAAAAGAGGGGATCAACCTATTTTCCAAAGCATCAGAAGGGAAGACAAGCAGCAGTGGATGAAAACTAATTAAAGAGAGAACCAACCTAGAACTGAGGACAAATTTCCTGACAGTGAGAACAATGAACGAATGGAACAGCTTGCCTTCGGAAGTTGTGGGTACTCCATCACTGCAGGTTTTTAAGAAGAGACTGGACAGCCACTTGTCTGAAGTTGTATAGGGTCTTCTACTTGAGCAGGGGTTGGATTAGAAGAACCTCCAAGGTCCCTTTCAACTCTGTTATTCTGTTAGTCAGAATGAAGAGTCAAAGTCATCAAAACGTAAAAACAGATTGTGAAATATTAGGGCAGCACAGATGCAATTTCTATCCCTTGTTTAATGGGTTATATGACAATAACCCATTTGATTGGTTTATGATGCAGTATGCAAACACAGAAAATGAACTGATTCAGTGACCAGGTAAAGAGTAATGTGTGAAAGTAGTTAAAAATTATTTCAGTTGGGGAGAATAATAGTTTTGGCAACAACTAAGCATAATTAGCTGAAAAAGTATACCGTTGCGCTTAGTCCAAATTTGTTTCCATAATATTATCATTTAGCCATCCCACTATTCAGGATTCCAGTTTGGCTGAAATCTTCCAGGATTTAATGATATTAGCTTTTAACTGTTGAGAGCAAAAACAACTTTGAAAGTTGATTGGGTTGCATAGGGCTGTTACCGAGAAATCTATGAAAAAGGAGCTGAGCTCTTGGAAGAGAAGAAAGAAAGCATTTATATTTATTATGGGTGTGCTTACATGAATATTGTTGGCTAACAATACCAGTACTACAATACTTTCTGCTTCTCTGTGTGATTCTGACCAGTGGATTGATTGACATGATTATGTGCCAATGAAGCACATTTTTTCCCTCCAAATGACCACATAGGTAGAAGAAAAAAATGGTCTACAAAGAAACAGAAATAAAACCAAAGGCCGTGAATACAGGACAGGTAGTCCTCAACTTACAGCAGTTCATTTAGTGACCATTCAAAGATACAACATCACTGAAAAAAGTGACCATTTTCCACACTTAACGACCATTGTAGCATCCCTCTGCTCCCATAATCAAAATTCAGATGCTTGGCAACTGGCTCATATTTATGATGATTATCCCGGGGTCATGTGATCACCTTTTGCTACCTTCTGACAAGCCGAGTCAATGGTGATGCCATATTCACTTAACAACCATGTGGTCAACAGTGTGATTCACTTAACAACTGTGGAAAGAAAGGTCGTAAAAGGGGGCAAATTTCACATAACAACTGTCTTGCTTAGTGACATGAATTTGGGGCTCAACTGTGGTCATAAGTCAAGGAATACCTGTCCAAGGAGAATGTGGTACTTTCATGAGAGTGAAAGAGAGAATCAAATTTTGTGGGTGATCTTTGTTTTGCTGAATCCACTTTTCTTCTCCCCATTTATGAAAACTCAGGCATATTCACTTCTTCATTTCATTCCCTTGCCATTCTTAGGACATAATGGGAGCTGGGGAATGGAGCACTGTTTTTCTGATGAAAAACAAGATGACACAATAACCATTCCTCTATTTCGACTGAGCCTGTATTAAGAAAGAAAATCATAACATTAGTTCATTTCCTAACCTTATAAAGCAGACAATTTCCAGAAAACAGTTTTGCTTTGACCCTGAACCTGGGATTTCTGTGCCTCCAATCATATGACAGCACAGCTAATGGCCGGAAATGATGGGAGTTATAGTACATTACTGCCTAAGCAAGGACTTATGATGTCGTGTTTGTTGTACATTCCTCCTACATTATTATAATAGAAGAGATGGAACGGAAAAAGAAAAAGGAATTATATTAAGGAGAAAAGGATGGCAAGATAGGATTTCCAAGTTGTTTTGGAGAAAACAGTACAGGAATGGCACAACAAATCAGAAAGATTGTGCTCCCTCTGACTTTCTCTAAGAAATTCTTGAAGGTGCAAAGAATATTAGGAAGAAAAAAGCTATGTTACCACAAGTACATCATTACATATAGGACAATACTTTCCAGGTGTGACTACAGGTAGAGTTTTGATCATACTGCTATCTTGACTTTGTTGATCACGCCCTACAAATATCTCTGATGTTTTCCCCATCTTTGAAGTTCACAACTGTTGGGATTCTTCAGGCTGAAGAAAAATTCCCTGGTTCCCCTCTTAGAACTAACATGGAGATCTGTTTCAGAACATTCTCACTTAATATAGCTTGTTTAATCACAGGGCAGGGGGGTGTAATACTATCAATCAAAAATAGTCAGGGACTAACTACAACCACAAATCATATAAATATGCAACAGACATTTATCAAGATTTTAAAACCTGCCACAGGAGATCCTTGATTTCATAAAAGTGCCAGAAAACTGATGTGAGAAGAGAAATGTATTTTGACTTAGAATGTGTAACTATTTGGGTGTAGCCGTACAATAATTAAATGAGTAAAATACGTCCTTTCATATTTATAAATATGGATTCTTTTTAACATGTAAGAAAAATTCTGCTGGAGTAACAACAAAACTTTATTCTACTCACAATAAATGGGGTGCAACCAAAGCTAGGGATGGGGAAGACATGCATTTAAGTCAACTAGCCAGAGCAGTTTACAGAATTGTAGAATAACAGAGTTTGAAGGGACTTTGGAGGTCTTCTAGTCCAACCCCCTGCACAAGCAGGAGACCCTGTACCATTTTAGACAAATAGCTGTCCATTAAAAAATATCTCCAGTGGTGGAGCACATCACTGGAGGCAAGGCGGTCTATTTATTAATTGTTCTCACTGTCAGGAAATTCCTTCTTAATTCCAGATTGGATCACTCTTTGATAAGCTTCCATCTGTTACTTCTTGCCAGCCCTCTGGAGAATAGATTGACCCCCTCACTGTGAGAGTCATCCCAGTCCTTCTCTTCATTAGAAGTTACTTTGTTTTGTTGAGTTGGATAGCCATGTAAAAGCTGTAAATACTATAAATATTATTTTTAATGTGAATTTATCCATTTTCATCCAACACATGAACTGAAACCTAATTATTCAGTATTTGCAATGTTTTCATTTTTGCAGTGCAGTTTCCCTAGATACCTGCATATACACGCATATGAAATACATATATTCAGTACAATAATAAATTGGGGTGGCAGCATCCGTTTCTCCCTCTTGTGATTTAAAATCTGAAAAATGTTGGCATGGTGTTATTGAGTAGGCACGTTTAATCTGTGCCCTTTCTAACAGTCTGTGACTGTTTTTCCCTGGACACATTATATGTTATTGCATCACATCAACTAATAGTTGCAGACCTGTGTGCATTTCTCTTTCCACAGCCTCTAATATTTTTATTCTGTCTTCTCTAGATCATCCAACATCTTACAACATTTCTTTTCTTGCTTAGATCTTTTTGATGTTATGTTCATTATTCATTTCACATCCCTTACTCTTCAACAGAATCATAAATAAGAGAGAGAGAGAGAGGGAAGGAGGGAGGGAGGGAGAGAGAGAGAGAGAGAGAGAGATGGAGAAAGAATGAGAATATTTTATTCTGTTTTGTTGCAAATCTTAGATGATCTACTGTACCATTGGTTACCCTGCAGCTTGTTCTGACTTAGCCTCCAGTGCCAGGGCCAAAAAAATATGTTTGTTATATAGTTTGTTTGGTAAAGCAGGAAACAGTTTCATTAGTAGGAAAATTTATGCCTCAGCTTTCCAACCACCCAAAGAAATTCAAGTTGGTTTGAAGATTGATTGGCTTGTCTTCTGCGTGCAAGAAAAACCATCACTTTCTTTTCACTGATGAAAACTCTTTTTAGCTCTCAGCCATTTGGTCTTTTGGTGGAAAAACTCAACCTTACCATTTCTGTTTTTCATGTTCATTGTCACTTGGTGACCAAGTATTCAAGAAATGACTAGGAGTCATTTAGTGTGCCTAGGAGTAAATATTTAACTCACACTATTAATCAAATACTATCTAATTAGTGTTAACTAATTAGCCATCCCCAGCCCGACCCTCTTCAGATGTGCTGAACTATGAACCTATAAGCCCTATTTAGCAGGAGCTATAACTAAGGTAGCTGAGACTCATGGGCTAAAACATATGGGGAAAATGGATTTATTCTAAGAGCATGGTGATGGAAGCTAATTCTCCTACTCTAGCTTATGCATGGCCTCTCTTTGAAATTTCCATCTTGACATTATTTCATTTACTTTGCCTGGCATCAGCTTTCTAACACCTATATCAGTAACTGCTGAACTTTAGGAAGAAACATTTCTGCAAAGATTAATCCAGATTTGGACGTTCTCCACCAATTGGACCTGCTGGATAGGAAGATGTGCAATCAGATTTTTCCTGAAGCCAGTCTCTACTTAAGCATCCAATTCTACTTGAGCTCTGCAATATGACTTTGAGCTTTTCTGATTTGGCCCTAAGCTCCAGTTCTTTTCTCATTCTAAAGAGTTGTCTCTGGCCCAACTAGCATGTTGTCCAAGACAGACTGGGCCTGAAAGAAAGTTTCTCAAGCCCACTGAAAGGGCTTCAAGAGATGTGATTCTTGGCTTGAAATGGATATGATTGGATCCAGTTTGATTGGATAACCCCCAATGTGGCTTTCTGCCCTTTATTCAAGGATGATGATGATGATGATGATGATGATGATTATGGGATTTATATGCCGCCCTCTCTCCCGAAGGACTCAGGGCGGCTCACAACTATAAAAAACATAGAATACAAACATTAAAATTATTAAAAATATTAAATCCCAACAAAATTTAAAACCCACAATAAACAATAAAACCAGTAAAAGCCAATAACCCCCCCCCCTCAGTCCAGGTCGGCCTGCTGGAAGAGTCATGTCTTCAGGTCGCGACGGACGGATCGAAGGTCAGGGGCCAACCACAACTCCAAGGGCAGCTGGTTCCATAGGGTGGGCGCTCCCACAGAGAAGGCTCTCCCCCTGGGGGCCGCCAGCTGACACTGTCTGGCTGATGACACCCTAAGGAGGCCCTGTCTGTGGGAGCGCACTGGGCGCTGGGAAATCGCTGCCAGCAGAAGATGATCCCGTAAATACCCTGGCCCTAAGCCATGTAGAGCTGATAGATGATAAAGATGATGTTAAGTAGGAGTGGTGCGGTGGCCTAGAAGTGGAGCTCTCACCTCACAATCGATCCTAGGTAGAGGCAGTTATTTCTCTCTCTGGGCACAATGAGAATATATCTGCTGAACAAAACTTCGCATTGGCAACAGGAAGGGCATCCAGCCAGTAAACACTCTGCTAGCTCCATTCAGTTGCCCAGACTCCACCCCGTAAGACATTATGGAGTCATTAAAGAAGAAGAAGATGATGATAAGTACAGCCTTCAACATTTGATGGGTTGAATCCATAATTTCCCCAGCCAAATGTATCACATACTTACACACCCTCACACCATTGATCACTGCTTGCCTTTTCCATGATTAGCCTAAAAACTGTTATTCCTTGTGTGTTTCTATAATTGCATTCACCCAACATGTTTAACTTGGTTGCTCAAGTAGCCTACGTTATGAACCATAAACTAACAAAATGAGTTGGTTTTACACCATATACTAAGATTTCTAGTCTTCCTATTTCCATTTCATCCACTGAATTTAATAACAGGGCAACAAGTGTGCTTAATTCCACTAGTTCAAAGGTTTCACCGGATGTCCTCCTGCCAGCTATGGTAATACAGTCATTCTCCTTTATTCTTTTCCATCACCCCATGGAAAGAAAATAATTTCTCCAACATGAAGGCCAATGTTTCTGTCATAAAATAATGGCTGGTCGTTGATCACTTGGAGAGATAAAGATCCTTTAATGTTACTTCCACTGAAGATATCTACTCCCACCCATCCATTCTATTATTGAAGGACAGAATGTTAGCGTATTCTCCCTTTGAACTTTTTTTTAAAACAAATCTCCAAACAACCAGAATTTTGTGTCTCAGAGCCAAGGCTTAGACTTGAAATCCCACAATGGAAATACTGATTAAAGAACTTTGTAAGCCTGCAAACAAGGGATAGATTTTCCTCCGCTGAAACTTTAATCTCTTTGGTGGCCTTTCTTTCTGCTGAAAACAAATTTACTGCAGCAAAGAGCACTGTTGTTCAGGCCACAGTTTCTTTATTGTGTCAGGTTAGAGTTTGCAGTTAACTTAATCTGCCACCAAAAAAATCGGACTGAAGGAACACGGTTGATGACAAGTTCATGCATTTCTTTAAGTACCAGCATCCTGAAGGGCTTGTGGGTAGGGTCACTTGTTATCATGGAAAACCAGGTGGTGGGACAGGAAGTGTAATTTGCATGTCCTACCTGTGCCATAATAGGACTTCTAGTAGGAGGGAAGTGACACCGCATGCTTCATGATGTCAACATGCGATTCCGGCAGTTACCCCAATTAAATCATGAGTCTTGAGCCAAACTTCCAAAACTGCAAAGGATTTATTGGGAGTTAACAAGTCGGCATGACCTGGATGTAGCTGACTCTGAGACACGTAATTCACTGTCACACTTGACCCTGGTTTTCCCCCACCCCTCTGGGTGTATCATAATTCATATTCTCCAATGAAACATGTCCATGGCTAAGAGTCATCAATCATGTTCTCCAATTAATTTTTTGCATGGCAGAAACTTCAGTCGCCTAGTTACAATCTCTGAAAAAATATGAATGGAATGCACCTTCATTTCCAAACTGCTGCACTGCTCTTTCAAACTCCTTCCCCCCTTTCTGTTAGCAACTATAAAACGGGTGTAGAAATGCTTTATGAGTTGACAAGTATTATGGTCCACATGATATCATGTTTATTATTGCAGGAAAGCAACAATGATCATAATAATCGATGTAGCAGAACCAGGGGATAGTAGAACAAAGTCAAAAAATTATAGATAAAAAAGTATGAAGATCTGAAAATCGAAATTGAAAGAATATGGTAGTCCCACTAATTATCACCACACTGGGTGCCATATCAAAAAATCTTGATACTTAGAAAATCTGTGCCTTTGCAAAATTTTCACCTGTCCATTGCAAAAGGCCACACTGCTTGGATCTGCACATATATTAAGTTGATACATTACAACATCCCTGGTTCTTGGGAAGGACTTGATGCATATGAAGGCCAACACCATCTAAAAAGCTGGCAACTGTTGCACCACTGAAAATAAAATAAAATAATGAGACATGGCAAGTTAAGCATTACATGGCCAATGCACAAAAAACTAACAAGCAAAGCAGATAACAGCAAGACCTGGCAATGCTAAGAGCAGGAAAGTTGAAGAAAGACACAGAGGGGCTAATTCTGGCTGCACAAGACGAAGCCTTAAGAACAAACGTATACGAGGCCAGAACTGAGAAGACAGCAACAGATAGAAAATGACATCGCCACAAAAAAAAAAGGCTAAAGAAACAGTGGTTCACCTTGTTAGCTGCTACAAGAAGATGACCCAGACTAATTACAAACAATGGTGCATTAGAATATCTCCAAAAAATGCCATTTACCTGCAAGCAAAAACTGGTGAGACCATCAAATAGAGAAAGCAGTAGAAAATGAAGAAGGTAAAGGGGCTCTGGGACTTTGGGATTTAAACAGAAAAAAACTTGCCACATAACATCCCAGTTTTAACAACTGTTGATAAGAAAGACAAAGTCTGGCTATAGGAATACCTGGAGATAGCAGAAGAGAAGAGGAAGAACTGGAAAAAATAACGAAATATGAAGGCCTGTAAATAGAAGTAGAGCAATTGTGACAAAAGATAGTAAAGATCCAAAAACATCTGGAGCCCCAACTGAACACCATCAGCATTGAGAAAATCCCCATCAATTGCAAAAGGCAGCTTTACTTGGGGAAGCCTTTAACATCACCAAACAACCACATCTGCCTATCACAGGTCCTTGGGAAGGACTTGATAGGTGGATAAAAATGCCAACTTCACTCTAAACATCTGGCTCACTGTGAGACAAATCATAGTAGTAACTGACCACCTTCTGATTCACATCTCCTCACAAAACTCCAGGGGTAAATCAGGTGGATTCATGCACGAGGCTCAAATTTATTGAAGTGGCTTCCTCTGCTGCCCCTTCTTCAGTGCTTTATTGATATACATGGAAATTGATAAGAGGCACTCTGGTAGAGAGAAATAGCAAATAAACTGAAAAAGCAGTTCAAGGTTTTTTTTTTAATCCCAGAGATGGAGTGGTTTACTGGTTCTGAATGCAATGCTAGCATTAATATGCAGATCTGGGTCCTATGCAGCTATCCTGTTCCCAGTGTCTTTAATTTGCTGCCTTTATTAAACTTTTTAAAACTTATTCCTTGTTGTGCTAGAGATGGATTTATATGACTGCCATGTACTTAAAAATGTATTTAAAAAAAAACCCTGGGTCTGGTTATTCTGGTTAAAAGGTGGAACTAGTTCCTTTTAGTTAAAACCTGAGAAAGTGAATCTTCTGTTTTCAAGATTCCAAGGGAAAAAGAAACATCTTTCCATCTAAGAAGAGGTGGTATCAGCTTGGCTTTCTGCCTACTGGAAGTCTTTCACCTGAGGAAACAGCTGCATTTAAATACTTAGGCATGCTGGCTGTGGAATTCTGGGAGTTGAAGTCTACACACCTTAATGTTGACAACGTGTGCCATGGATAGTCTGGGAAATATAAACAAATGCTTCATAAAAACTGCCTAGAGTCATGCAAGTGTGATGGGTGGTATAAGACTTTGATAAGTAAGTAAGTAAGTAAGTAAGTAAGTAAGTAAGTAAGTAAGTAAATACTGGAGGAAGGTAAATGGCAAACCACTTCCATACCCTCATCCAGAAATCTACATGGATGTGTCCCAGAAGTCTCCAGAAATCAAGATATTCTTTACCAAACCCAAATCCAAATCCAAATCCAAATCCAAATCCAAATCCAAATCCAAATCCAAATCCAATCCAAATCCAAACCAAACCAAGCATTCAGTTAATCAAATTTAAATCAAGTCTAGAAATTTTTTTTTCTGAAATGTCTAAATTTAAGGAAGGCATCTAATAATCCATAATAGGAGGCATTTTGGAGGAATCATAATATTTACAAAAATGTCTTTAACAAAATGTGTAAAAATGCCCCTTTGATACAATATCCAAGAAAGAAAGTTTGGTTGTTGTAGGACTTGTGGTATGCAAAAACCATGCACAATGTTGCGATTGATTTAACGCCAGTTCTCTGCACTGATCGATTTTTACTTCTGGATTATACCACATGTAACTGTAGCTTTGAATGCTATGCCCTTCAATGAACATCAGATGCTCAGAGCAAATACCACAACTGCTTAAAGAAGTCAAGCTTTTCCTTGGGTGTGAAATGCTGCGGAGGCATGTTTTTTGACATCTTGACCTATACAACTGCAAAATGATTCAGAGCCATTTTTGCATACAACATTAGATCTCCTGAGCAAGGAAACAAGGAAATGTTTTAATATTGCCGAACATGCTAGACAGATTGTCTTTCTGGAAACCCTGAAGCGATGGCATCTGTCTACAAGTGATTTTTCGGACTTATTTTCTACCCTTCCAAAAGAATCACATAATTCTTCATAGCAATTGTGGTCTGCTTTGCTGAGTAACAGTGTGAATCAGTTATAACAGGTAGTTTATGCCTTTCACTCTTTCAAATAAGGATCAAAGTTGATAGCTGGGGATCCCACCTTTCATTAAGTCATGAGAACCAACTTAGAACTAAGGAGAAATTAAGAATTAATCAGTGGAACAGCCTGCCTCCAGAAGTTGTGGTAGCTCCAGCACTGGAAGTTTTCAAGAAGAGATTGCACAACCATTTGTTTGAAAGTGTATAGAACAGGGGTGTCAAACTCAAAGGTGCTTAGATCTGGCCCACAGAGCTGGCCTGGAAACAGCAAAGGATCCATGGAGCCTCTGCTAATGAAAATGGACCTCTCTGGGGGTCTGCTTTCACTGGCAGAGGGCTGTAGAGGCTGTCCAGACCGAAAACGGGGAGTGGTGGGAGGGAAGAAAGGAGATTATAATGAGGGAGGGTCTCAGGGAAGTCCTGCCTTAGCATTGGCCACCACAGGTGCCCCCAACATGCCCACCATGGCCATGCCTCCATCGGCCATACCCCCTTCCCCCACCAGCACTTGGAGGACAAACACAACCTTGATGCGGCCCTCAATGAAATTGAGTTTGAGACCCCTGGTATAGAGCTTCCTCTTAAGCAGTGCATTGAACTAGAAGACCTCCAAGGCGTCTTCCAATTCTGTTATTCTGTTATGATTTATTAAACAAACCATAATGACTGAGTTGATATAGCAAGTTCAGTCAAAACCAAAGAAACCACACTATCAATCTGTCAACCCCTTAAAGCATTGTTGTCTTGTCTACTATGAGATGACGTTGACATTACAGAATGGAAAAAGCTGCAATATTATAAACAAGGATAGGGTGTATTCCAAGGATGATTGGTGTGTGTGTGTGTTTATTTATGTGCTGATTCTTAAACTTTAGTAAGATCCCTCAATCTTGTGAGCCTAGGAATCTAGATGAGCCCTCTAAAAGTTTGACCTAGCATGTCTCAACACATATGTAGGTGGAGCTAATAAGATGGATGAGAAAAATGGTAGTAGATAAAAAAGATCTTCATTCTTTGGCTGACTGAACCATGAGGGGGTAAATGAAATGTGCTAAAGGAGAGGAGATCACAATTACGCTAAATGTTCATCATAGTTGCTGAAATGCACAGGGTCATTCTCTAAAGGTACCTTCCAGCCAGACAACTCAAAAGATGTTGCACTTTCAACATACCTGGGGACTGCCTGGTTGAAAAACTCATGCATATATCTGTCCTAATGCTTGGTAGGATCCTAAATATGAACTTGTTTTCCACACGGGCCTCCTTATCTTAAGGCAACAGCTCTTAGAAGTCATCTACCATTTCCTTATCAGACCTTTTTTTTCTTGGCCAACATCCCTTATCTGGCCAGTCCTAATTGTGTTAATGATGAATTTCTCAAAGGCTAATTATTAATGAAAATTCCAAGGGGAGGAGGAAGGAAGGAACATTTAGAGAAAAATAAATTATTATTATTCCAAAATGTACAGTATATCCAGCATTTTCATGGTTAGTCTTTTTTAAAAAAAAACCCTCAAGTAGAATTTGTAACTTGGTTCTTGATGAACATAAATTCAGTTCCGCACTCTAGTATTTCAGGTGTAGCAGAAACACATAGAACAATGTATATATCTAGTCTCCTTGAAAGAGTGACAACTCAAAATGTGATTTGTTGAATTGCATTCTGAAAACTATACTTATTGCTTTCTCCCTCAAAATATAAAGCTCCCAGTATATTGACAAAAAGAGAATATTTATAGCTCAGGATTGAATTGTGGGGTCCTTGGTGCTCTCTGAGATTTACTGTTTTCTTATGGATGTTTCATTACAAACTACCAAACTCACTGATGATGTTACATACTTTGTTAATGAAACATCTGCAAGGAAACAACTAAACTCAGAGAGCACCGAGGACCCCGCAGTTCAACCTTGAGGTACAAATACAGTATATTCTCTAGAAGAATTTAAATACTGAATGTTTAAGAAAGATACTTAAAAGATTAGAGGGAATATAAATTGGCATATGTATTGTTCCAAAATACAGAAACTGAATTAATGGATTTAAATTACAGGAAATCAGATTATAGTTGTAGATTAACAACTTTATAATATTAAACATAGCTCAGTTGGGAACAAGGTAAATGGCAATGGATGCAGTGTTGGAAGATTTGCAAGACCACATGGGGGCAGATCATCCTGGAGAAAATCTGTCTATGTGGTTACTCAGGATTGACACTGACTTGTTGGGTCAAATTCCATTTATCAGGGAGCAAATAACCTCCAGTGCTGGTGAACTCCTCAAGATGAAATAATGCAGTCTTCTCTTTAGAATTGTTCTAGTTTAGATTCCTGCATTCAGCAGGAGGTAGCTTGAAGACATTTCACCTGCTGAATGAGTTCATTGTTTGCTCAAATTCAAAAGTAAATACATTTTTGACTTCACCTTCGACAGGAAGAGTTCTCTCACCACTTTCTTCTCTGTCCAAGGTGCTGAAATACATTTTTCTTTAGCTGCTGCAAATGGAGAGATGTATTAATACAGGTGGTCCTTGACTTACAACAGTTCATGTAGTGACCGTTCAAAGTTTCAACGGCACTGAAAAAAGCGACTTATGACTATTTTTCACAGTTACGACCTTTGCAACATCCCCATGATCACGTGATCAAAATTCAGATGCTAGGCAACCAGTTCATACTTAAGACCATTGCAGTGTCCCAAGGTCATGTGATCACTTTTTGTAATGTTCTGACAAGCAAAGTCAATGGGGGAAGATTCAACAGGAGTGTCAAACACAAAGCCCACAGCTGGATCTGGCCTGCATTGTGGCCACATCCAGCCCATGGGGCTGTCCTGGAAAATGTAAGGGGCCAGCCTGTGTCGCTTCGGCCTGGTCTACCCAATGAGAAGAGGAAACATGCCAGCAGTTTGGGGAGTGGCATCAAACTGGCCATGCCCACCCAGTCAGCCAAGCCCAGTTGGACACACACATCCAGTTGGCCCTGGCCGGCCCCCCTCGAGGTCAGCCACAGCCCTCATGCTGCCCTCAATGAAATTGAGTTTGATACCCCTGCTTTACAACCATGTTACTAGCTTAACAGCTGAAGTGATTCACTTAACAACTGTGGCAAGGAAGGTCATAAAATGAGGCAAAATTCACTTACAAATGTCTCACTTAACCACAGAAATTTTGGGGTCAATTATGGTCATAAGCCAAGGATTACCTTTATATGGTAGCCCCAAAATCAGGAGTCCAGTAGCACCTTTTCAGAGTGAGCCATTTTAATACAAGGCATCAGCTTCATCATACGCAATCCCACTCTTACTGATTTTACTTCATTTTTATGGCAGGCACTAATCAAAGACATTATGCAGTAAAACATAGCAGAAGACCTTTAAAAACATTTCCCCTGCTGGATTAGGATTGATTTAACTTCAAATCAAGTCTTATTTTCCCTCCCCAGTCTTTATTATGTAATTATGATTGATGAATTTAAAACTTGCTTTTTGATTTATTCTGGTGCATAATGAAGCTCCCCCAAAATTCTGGTCTGGGAGAATCCCTTCTGTTTATTCTTACTTATTTTTTTTTAAAACAACCCTTAACTGCATTTTACATTGATTGAATAAAATGAGGGGGATTAAAAAAAAAAAGCACAGTTGTCATGGTGGTTGGGATTTGTCAAATCTCTGTTGAAAAACTTCCCTTTCCATTTTCCATTTCAAACATATGGAGAGATTCTGTTTTATAGGCATATGCAACAAAACAGATGGTGTTTAAGGATGCTGGGTAGCAAACAGGAACAACATGGAAGGCCTTGAAAAGGCAAAACGGTGCAGTTGGATTGCTGAATCTAAAGGCTGAGCACAATATAACGATACTGGGGCCGTGCTTGTGGGAAGCCATGCCTCAATTCAGTCTGAATGTATAGAAAAAGCTCTGCTGAATTCATCCTAGGATCAATCTACCACCACCCAAATCTTCTGGGAGTGTCACATTGTCCTCTGTTGAATTCCTTGCCAGGAGACTGAGGTGTATGCAGCAAACCCAATCTGCTCGCTCTGATCCTCCTTGTGAGCCTGATTCTATCTACCAGGTCCTACCCCAATCTTCTGGGTACAGAGATGGACACAAGTAGGAGGTCCAGGATTCATTCAGTGCCTGAATTGGCATTGTTCCACAAATGTTTTTGCTTCCCTAATGCCCTCTCACTGTTTTTCTCCAAGTAAAATGAATTCTGGGGCATACTGACTCCTGTCCCTCTCCTCTCTCCGTCTCCTCTCTCCCTTTCCTCCTCCCCTCTCCCTCTCCCTCTCCTCTCCTCTCTCTTCTCCCTTCTCCCTTCTCCCTCCTCCCCTCCCTCCCTCCCTCCCTCCTTCCTTCCTTCCTTCCTTCCTTCCTTCCTTCCTTCCTTCCTTCCTTCCTTCCTTAACTCTGAACTGCTTAGATTAACAGTAAGAAACACAAAGATAAGGCAATTCTCAAACATCAACAAGTCAGAAATCCAAATAAAAGAACAGTGTTATCAGAAAGGCAGCTCATGAACACCATTAGCAGGGAAATCACTATGGACCAACACCGTCTTCACAGCATGACAAAAGGCAAGCAGGATGAAGCCCCACCAGTCTCAGGGGCTTAGTAATGCCATCAAGAACTGTCTCTGGGTCCCATCCCTTTTATTTCACACAAGGTGGCGACCATCATCATTCCCTTCCCTGAATTACTGCACAAGATTGATTAAATCCAGTCAGGAGAGAGGATTCTGAAAGATATGGTAGCTGGGCCATAGATTAATCCCAGGACTTTGAATTGGACCCAGAAACATATTGGTAACCAATGCAGGAACCAGAGCACCAACCATGGTTATGTAGCAAAACCAATCATCCTTGTTAGCAGTTAGGAAATTGCATTTTGGACCAGCTGCTCCTTACGATTCATCTTCAGAGGTAGCCTTGTGGACTCCACACTGCAGTGGAGGGCAGTGAGGGCCCAAGTCTTCACAAAGTTCTCTTTTTCATGAACTTCTCTAGGTCAACTCTTTTTGAAAGCCATTTAAACTAGTGGTCATCACACCATGCAGCATTTTCTCCACAGAGGTGTATATTTCATTCCAAAAGCTCCCATTCGTTTCTTCTGAATGGACTTTTGAAAAGAACTAAACCTCAAATGGGAAATCTGAAGAAAAGTTGATCAGGAAGTCAACCACATATTGCTTCCATTCTGAATAGGGAGGTTCACACCATTTGTCCCTCCCCAGCATGTATTATCATTTCTCATTGTAACAACAGCTTTTCAACTGTCACCTGACACCTTTTTCATCTTTCACTCCCCAAGATGGGAAAAAACAAAAAAAATTGTAAAGGGGAAAATCGATAGTCTTAAGAAGAAAGCCACTGATGTGGGGAAGAAGTTGGCATGGCTCTTGAGAGAATCAATGAAGTCTCTTTTCTATCTGGAAATGATCAGTAAAATTATGGGAACCTTTAATCTCATTCCTAAAGAGGGCAGAAGGTCCCATTCTTTTCACCAGGAAATTAGAAAATACTAAACTTCTTGCACTTCTCATCTCAGGCCTGGCTAACCTAAAGGCCTATTATTGTATATGCAACTGCATGGCAAATATTATGTACTCTTAACTCATGTGGAGAGAGTTCAGATGAAGAGGATTCTTGAGCCTAACTACTCACATTTCTATGAGACTCATTATAGTACTGTTGGGTGGATTTCAACTCCCAGGACTCTGACTGGGGAATTCTGGGAGTTCATGTCCATGCCTTGTAATGTTGCCAAGGCTGAGCAAGACCAGTCTCAATGTCTCACTAATAAAAGCTAATGTTTGGTTTGAATCCATCTCTATATATTTTTAAATGTTTAGGAAGTTATTTGATTCTGGGAAATCATATTGTTTTAGTGTGTGTTTTAACTCATGTATTGGACATATTGTAAGCCACCTACAGCAGTGTTTCTCAACCTTGGCAGCTTTAAGATGTATGGACTTCAGCTCCAAGAATTCCCTAGCCAATGTGATCTTAAAGCTGCCAAGATTGAGAAACACTGATCTAGAGGCTATCTGGAGTTAGATGGCCTTAACAAATCCAATGTATAAGTAAAAAAAAACCAGTCTCAAACAAAGACAGCAGTCTGGTTTTGGTGGCTGAACTTTATCAAGCTTACTTATGTCTTATTTGGCTTAATTTGTGAATGGCTGTTGATGAAGCCTATTTTTTACTCTTCTTGCATGGATGCTGGGAGGAAGAATACTATCTGATCCTAAAGAAATCTCTACTATATAATTATGGATAATGCTGTCACATATGCCATACGTTGGATGTGTGTGTGTGAAGAATAAGTTTTAATATAGCTTACTAGTAGCTAAAGTGCTCACTTGAGCCATAGTGCCACCCTTGAGTGAAATGATTATATGGTTGTACTTCTTGAGTATATCTTGGAAGCTATCTTCTTCTTGCTGGTACTGTAGAGGGTTAGTAGAATGAAAATAAAGGGAATGTGACCCTGCTAATTCCATAGATTTAACAGCAACTTTCAAAAGCCTTGCTAATACTTTCTGGATTACTTCTATGTTTTTTTTCCCCTTCCTCAATGATTCAGTCCTTACTTGGTTGAATAGTTCCAGAAGGTGGTAGACTGATGTTAAATCTCATGTTGAGTTGTTCAGAAGAATTTTGTGTTCCATTTTTGGAACATGAAAGAATTAGGAAGTGATGCGAATGGAATTAGGAAGTGGTGCAGTTCAAGGCTTTTGATCGATATGTCATAAGTTTTTTAGTTTCCAGGTTGACTAAATTCCATAAAAGGTGATTTAGATGCTCAGAGAGAAATACCCTTTGAGGTCCTTGACATATAGGAAGGAAAAAGCTTCCCCTGAGAATTCTTGTTCTTCCTTCAATCAGGGAAGAGAGAAGGCAGAAAGGAGGCAGACCTACAGTCAGAAAGACCAGCAGAATAACAGAAAGCAAGTTGGAAGGGATCTTGGAGATGTTTCTATTCCAACCCCCTGCTCAGGCAGGAAACCCTATAGCATTTCAGATAAATGATTGTCCAATCTCTTCTTGAAATCCACAACTTCTGGAGGCAAGTCATTCCACTGATTAATTGTCTATGGAAATTCAGACTTAATTCTAGGATAGTTCTCTCCTTGATTAGTTTCTATCCATTGCTTCAGAGTTTGTCCTGCCTTCAGGTGCTTTGAAGAATAGCTTGACTCCCTCTTTTTTGTGGCAGCCCCTTAGATATTGGAACACTGCTATCATGTCACCCCTAGTCAGAGGTGATATTCAGCAGGTTCTGACCAGTTCTGGAGAACCGGTAGCAGAAATTTTGAGTAGTTCAGAGAACCAGCAAATACCATCCCTAACTGGAGATTTTACAGTATCCTTCCCCTGCCACACCCATCATGCCATGCCAACAGAACCGGTAGTAAAAAAAAAATTGAATCCCACCACTGCCCCTAGTCCTTCTTTTCATTGAACTAGACATACCCAATTCCTGTAACCATTCATCATGTGTTTTAGCTTCCAGTTCCCTTCTCTGCACTCTTTCTAGAGTCTCAACATCTTTTTTATATCATGGTGACCAAAACAGGATGCAATATTCCAAGTGTGGCCTTACCAAGGCCTTATAAAGTGATACTAACACTTCATGTGATCTTGATTTTATCCCTGTTAATGCAGCCTAGGTTTGTGTTGGCTTTTTTGGCACCTGCAGTACACTGCTGGCTCGTATTCAAGTGATTGTCCACTAGGACATCAAGATCCCTCTTCCAGTTACTACTATTGAGCCAGGTATCACCTATTTTATATCTATGTATTTGGTTTTTCTTGCTTAAATGTAGAACCTTACTTTTCTCACCATTGAATTTCATTTTATTAGATAGGACCCAGTGTTCAAGTTTGTCAAGAACCTTCTGTATATTTTCTGTTATCTATTCCTGCCATCATCTATATCTTTGATGAAGATATTGAATAGCACTGGACCTAAGACTGAGCCTTGGGGAATCCTACTACATACTTCCCTCCATGTAGATGCAGTTCCATTTACATGTTGAGTGCAGTTGATCAGTCACTTCCATCATGTGACGATGCTGTCTAACCCACATTTTTCTATCTTATCAAGTAGTAGGTTGTGGTCTACTTTATCAAATGCCTGAAGTCCAAATAAATGATATCCATGGCATTTCTTTGATCCACTAATTTTGTGACATGGTCAAAGATTTATCTGACATGATCTATTTTTCACAAACTCATGTTAGTTTCTAAGTTATGACTTGGTTTGCTTCTAGATGTTCACAGATTTATTGCTTGATTTTCTTTTCCAGACTCTTCCCAGGTATTGATGCCAGGCTGATAGCTTTGTACTTTCTTGGATCTATTCCCCCCCCCCTTTTTGAAGATTGGAACTACATCATCCCTTTTCCAATCGTCTGGTAGTTCCTGGTGCTCCCAGATCTTTGAAAGATATTGTCCAGTAGTTCTGAAATCACATGTGCCAGATCTTTCAGAATCTTCCAGTATAATCCATCTGATCCTGGTGATTTGAACTCATCTAGAATGGATAGATGTTCTCTTACCAATCTCTTGTCTATTTTTACTTGTATTCCCAATCTGATACTGTTTTTGATAGGTTGGACTTCTTTTCCTTTTGTGTAAAGACAGATGCAAAAAATAAGCTAATCAGTTATGCTTTCTCCCTGTTGCTCATCACTTTCTTGCCATTTTCTCCTATTAATGAACCAATAATTTTCTTGACTTTTTTCTTGCTGTTTACATGTTGAAAGCAGCTTTTTTGGGGGGTTATTGTTGACTTTTATCACAAGTTGGTTTTGAACCTTAGCTTTCCTGACTTCATCTTTCCAAACTCAGGCTACTTGTTGATATTCTGTCTTAGTTATGTGCCCCTCATTCCACTTTTATACTTGTCCTTTTTGTCTTTCAGTTTATCAGAAAGTTCTTTGTGTAGCCATACCGGTTTCTTTTGAGATTTCTTATTTTTCTTCTTTGTTGGGCTTTTATAATCTCACTTTTCAAAGTTTCCAAACCTTCTTGGGTTGTTTTCCCCTTAAGAATTCTCATCCATGGAATCCTTCCCAAGGTCTCTCTAAATTTATTGAAATCAGCTCTCTTAAAGTCCAAGACTCTAGTTTGACTTTGTTCTATTGCTTGTGCTTGCATAAATTTGAATTCCAATATTGCATGGTCACTCCCCACCCTCTACCCCGAAGGTTCCTGTCACTTCAATGTCTTTTATCATTTAATTTCTGTTGGTGAAAATTAAGTCCAGTATGGTTGACCTGCTAGTTCCCTGCTCTACATTTTGGGAGAGAAAGTTGCCTGCTAGATTTGTCAGGAACCTGTTTGATCTTCCACTAGGTGTAGAGTTTGTTTCCTATT
Organism: Naja naja; assembly: GCA_009733165.1. Classification (NCBI taxonomy): domain Eukaryota; kingdom Metazoa; phylum Chordata; class Lepidosauria; order Squamata; family Elapidae; genus Naja; species Naja naja. The sequence continues at coordinate 23,288,563 of CM019148.1, read as the reverse complement.
TGATATCACGGTAGTTAGGATCTCCCATTACTATACCATACTTTAGTTAACTGATTAGCAAAAAGTTCACCTATTTCCTGTTTGGTTGGGTAACCTGTAGTATATACCTATGGCAATGCCATTCCCCCGCTTTTATATTGGCCCAAATGCATTCAAGACAGTTTCCAGCATTGATTTCTTCCATTTCTGTAAATGCAGAGTTATTTCTTATATATAGTGCAGCTCCACCTCCTCTTTTATTAGGTCCATTTCTTTTAAACAATTTAAATCCCCCTAGCAGTATATCCCATTCATGGGTTTCGTCCCACCAAGTTTCTGTAATGGCAACAATATCATATCTGCCCTCATGTCCTTGGATTTGTAGTTCATGTTGTTTATTGCTCATACTTTGTGCATTGGTGTATAGGCATTTGAGTCACCTCAGGAATTAAAGAATCATTGCAAGGGAGACAAAACATGCATACAAATAGTCTTACATATTGCTTAATGTTACAAATTCATGGTCAGCATTTAGTGCAAGTAGGTAGTTAATGTTGAATTCTAATGATTAACAAAGCTGCAAAAATTGGGGATCAGAAGTAGGCCTATGCTACACAGAAGGAAGGGGTGGTTTCACCATGCTTTGATTTATATTTATATTTACATTCATATTTACATTTATTTGCCATCATCTCACTATCAAGTATTTAAGGGGTTGCTATAAAGAAGAGGGAGTCAAGCTACTCTCCAAAGCACCTAAAGGCAGGACAAGAAGCAATGGATGGAAACTAATCAAGGAGAGAAGCAACCTGTTCTGACCCAAACCCTTTCCCAATAAAACAAATAATAACCAAAGGGAACAGAAACCTTTTAATGAGCCTTACGAATCCCCAGTTAAAAGGCTGCTGTAAACTAATTGACCTTGATAAGCACAAACCTCACCAAAACTGTGTGAGACTGCCAAGAATCACAGATAAGAAATATTTCACAACACAAGAGTCTTCAAATACTAACTTAAGATACTGTAATGTCCATGAGGCTGAGTTTCAAAACGTCTTTGCTTCCTGCAAAGAATGTTTGCTTCACAGCTGGCTTTTATCTTCTTGAAGCAGGGGCCATTACCTTGCAGCCTTACTCCCGAGTCGCCTGTGCTGCTGCAGCTGCTCTTTCCTGCGAGCAACCCTGCGTGCACATGCACTTGGCATAGGCTCCTCGGGAACCTCCTCATCGCTGCTGCCAGCCCCCACAATCTCTGAAGGCAGCAGTCCACTCCCTAATGGTCCTGGCCCCTCATCTGAGTCCTCGCTCTCCTCAGCCGTCTGCACCTGCAGCCGGCTAACTACAACACAACCTGGAATTAAGAAGAAATTTGCTGACACTGAGAACAATTAATCAGTGGAATGACTTGCCTCCAGAAGTTGTGGGTACTCCATCACCGTAGGTTTTTAAGAAGAGATTGGATATTTGTCTGAAATAGTACAAGTCAGGGTGTCAAACTCAATTTGATTGAGGACTGCATCAGGATTCTGGTGAGATGGGAAGCATCTTGATCCCAGTGAAATTCCACTCTGATGAAAAGACACTGTGTGCGCAAGGCAGAAAAACCTCCTCTAGTATGATCAGTGCCAGGCCTTCTATGTAAATAGCACAGCCCCCTGCCACCCCTGCCTATTTATTGAGACCATGTAGGTGATGGGAAGGGCCCATTTCATTTCCAGCCCTCAGGTTGCTCATGGCTGTCATCTAAATTACACAAATCAGACATTTTAAATAGGTGCATGTATTGTGTATTATCTACCCAAGCTCTGCTTTTTTAAAAAGTATCTCTTGTACAAAATCCAATAAAAAGCCCCTGCTTGGTACAAGCAAATTATTGAGAGCTTGGGAGACTTTTGTTTGTTTATATTCCTGCTCTCCCTCTCCCTTCAGAAATTGCACTCAGGGTAGTCTGCAATCATACAATAAATGCTGTCACACAGAGAGACACCCACATGCATAGAAAATTCAAATTAAATAGTCTCAAAGCCATTCTAATAACAGTAGCATACAAATAACAGAACAATGAGCTCCAAAATTATAGGATGCTTGGCAGAAGGATACACAGCCATACACAAATGTTTTCCCTAAATGCCTTATAATGCTGACAAAGCAAGTTTGATGGGTCTATGTAGGTGTGAGCCATGTAATGGCTCAGCCATCACTGGAGGAAAAATAAATACTTTATAGCTCTTCTTTGAAATAACCTTAGTCCTCCATCAAGTAGGAGATTAAATTCTCCAGTCGGTGTTTATTTGCAGGTAGATTCTCTTACCAAATGCTTGCAGATACATCTTAAGATGTATGAATCTGATCCATGCAAGCATCTTTCAAGCTGACCAACTGAGCAACTTCAAAATATAGCAGATACCAAGGAAGCCCGAAAGGTAAACACATCTGCTTAACTAATTCTTCTTATGTTAAAAAGAATCAGAGTATACATTCTAAAGGTCACATTAAACTAATTATATGGATCAAACAACAGTCTGACAATTATAAAACATGTATAGAAAATGTTTTATGAGTTGACATTGTTGTCATGCATAGTATTCAAATTAATCCATCCACATAAAAGAAACTTCCATCAATAGCACTTGGAGGATGGATGGAGGGAAGGAGGGTTGGATGGATGAATAAGCAATAGCAATTGCACTTAGACTTATATACCACTTCACAGCAGAGGTGGTATTCAGCAGGTTCTGACCAGTTCTGGAGAACCGGTAGTGGAAATTTTGAGTAGTTCGGAGAACTGGCAAATACCACCTCTGACTGGAGATTTTACAGTATCCTTCCCCTGCCACGCCCACCAAGCCATGCCCACAGAACCGATAGTAAAAAAAATTGAATCCCACCACTGCTTCACAGTACTTTACAGCCCTCTGTAAATGGTTTACAGAGTCAGCATCAACAATCTGGGTTCTCCTTTTACCAACCTTGGAAGAATGGAAGGTTGCGTCAACCTTGAGCTGGTCAGGATTGAACTGCTGGCAGTCAGCAGAATAATCCTGCAATACTGCATTCTAACCACTGCACCATGATGATAGATAGGTGGGTAGGTAGATAGGTAAGTAGGTAGATTTATTATCCACATTCAGACAGAGCTTTGGATAATGCATCATGGATTAATAGATTTTTGCTATTGGTTGATGGACTACTGCATCCACTATAAACCCAAATCTGATTGATCAAGCACTCTTATGTCATTCCATTTCTGTGATGGTGATAAATAAAGATGTATTCTTTCTTGAGAAAAGCAGATAGAAGCTCTTCTGAGCCATCTTACAGCTGATTTTGGGACACAAAGCAGACCTGAATAAGTGACACAGAGATCTTACCTCTCTTCGGTAATCCTTTTGTTTTACAGCTGCAACCTTTTGACTTCTGCCTTTTTCCGGACATGACTAGCAAAATTGCAGTTGGGTTTCCACACCAGCACCTTGGAAGGTCATCAGATCCTGTTGTACAGTGCCTGTTAATATTTATGTCCTTGCGAAGGAACGTGAATCAGGTTATTCCCAAAGGAATAATTCTGAAAACATTTCACAATTTTGTAAGCATTCTGATGACAGGTCAAGATTGGAGGCTGAGCACTTTTTGAGGTTTGAATGATTGGATTGAAGTGGGTATTTACTCGACAGAGGTTCTGAAAAATGCCAAGATGGTAGCCACAGTCATGTGACCAAAGCCCCACCTAATGTTCACACTGCATATAAAGGAGGGGTGGGACTTTGAGCACAGGGTCACAGCTACCATCTTGATATTTTTGATGCTGTCTCTCATGCAAGAGCTGGAAGCATATTTGAGCCTGAAGGTCAAAGAGATTATGGGTGGACATGCTCTTGGGAGTAGCATGTCATCTAAGTCGCATGATACACAGCTCCAAATACTTATTCATTTCTTTGCTAGAATTCTGTCCTGCCATTTCTGTAGGAGTCCAAGATGCCATACATAATGTAGTTCCTCCCTACCCTGTGGAACAGACTCAGCAGCCCAAAGCCATTCAAAGTGGTTTGAACTTGCATCTCCCCTGCTCCTACTTTATTACTTTAGTTGAGGGGTCTTCAAACATGACAGCTTTAAGACTTGTGGACTTCAGCTCCCAGAATCCCTCCTCCAGTCATGTTAGCTCAGGAATTCTGGGAGTTGAAGTCCACAAGTCTTAAGCTTGCCAAGTTTGAAGACCCTTGCTTTAGTCAATGGACTTCTCCACTGTGGTGAAATGTAGTCTGGAGTCACAAGAGGAAGGGTCTTTCCCAGAGGGCAAAGAGACACTGGAGCTTGGAATGGCTGGGAGGCAGGAAGAGAGCAAGATTGGAACCTCCCTAGCAATTCGTAGAATGTATCTATAGTCATCTCAGACGTTGGCATTAATCTGTCAAGATTCTGTTTATAGGCAAGGTTCTATTTATATGCAAACAACAATAAAGGAACTACTCAGACGTAACTCCATGTGTTGTTCTTGGTTCCTTGAGCCTGACACTCCAGTACAAAGAGGTGGCCAATCCTTTTCAGCAGAGCAGTTCCCCTTTCTCCATAACAATAAGGATTTAAGATAGGGGCGTCAAACTTGATTTTATTGAGGGCTGCATCAGGGTTGTGTTTGACCTTTGGGGCTGGGGTGGGTGGGGCCAGGGTGGGTGTGGTCAGCATGATGTCACTTGTGTTGGGGGGCGCCTATAGTAGCCTGAGCACTCTGCCAGCAAAAATGGCCTCCCGAGTTCTATTTTCGATTGCAATGGCTTCCTGCAACCCCCTGCCAGAGAAAATACAGCTCAGGAGGGCTGCGTGCAGCCCTCACAAGCGCCACTTTCACTGGCAGAAGCACCACGGGCCAGTCCTTTGGTATTTCCAGGGTGGACCTGCGGGCCAGATCTAAGCACCCTGCAGGCTGGATCCTTGAGTTGGACATTCCTGATTTAAGACAACCTCTTATGATAAACAAATGGCTGGATCCATGGGTGATATTTTTAGGGATGTTAGGATCTGCAATAGGCATAAGGTGATAATGTCAAATAAGAGAAAGTGTGATATACATAGAAGCAGAGCTTTTCTTGTTTTTGGTCATTTGGAAGCTTTTCTTGCTTTACTGATTTACTCCTGTATTATTCCTGTTTGGTAGCTCTTTTTATGTTTATTTGTCTTTAAAAAAAAGACATGCCCAATTTTCTGCAAGTGCCATCAAAGAGGACCTACAGCTCCTTCAGAAATCAGTGTGGTCAAGACTCTCAAGGTCTCTGTTTGCCTACCCTTGTTTTATATTCTTTTTCTGGGACCATTTAAAAGCCCAATGAGGCAAGGAAAGGTTTTTAGTTCTCCTTAGTTGCTGGTTGGAGATTGAAATGAAATCCCTTTGCTCTGCGAATCCAAGGGAAAAGACCAGAAATGTGGAGAAGCAGGTTGAGTGAAAACTTTGGGGGAAACGGGAGCTTTTGAGCTGGATTAGGAGCTCACCCAAATTGGCTTCGATCCAGGTTTTCCAGGCCAGAACAATAAATGGTGTTTTGTAAAACAGTGTAAGTCAGAATTTTATTTAAAAAAAACCCAATGGAGGTTTGTTTGTTTGTTTGTTTGTTTTAAAGCTGCTGATTTGGAACACAAATCTCAGCAGCCTGAAATGCTTGATTTCAATACAAAGGGAGTGAGATTCCTCTGGAAAATTGAATAATTATTGTTGTACTAGAAAACAAATCCTTCCCCTCATCCCTCTCCTTTTTAGAGCTGTAGTCAAGAGTTTAGTTCTTCGGTGATATTTAAACTTACCTTTAAAATGCTTTAGTGTTCTGTTTTTTTTTAAAAGCCAGTTTTAACAAGAATATCAAATGTGTATATGTATTGAATATGGCTGATTTTGTTATACAGAGAGCAGTTGGGGAAGAGCTCTATTAAGATCTCATTGTTCAGACAAGATGAACATTGAGATGAACATGGACTAGCTTTAAGCTGTGGTTGGCATTCATCTGCCCAGCAACCTATATGAATGAACAGTGAATGGCAGCAGTCAAAAAAGCCAATACAATCCTAAACTGCATTAACAGAGGGATACAGTGAAGATCAAGTGAGGTACTAATAACAATAGCAATAGCACTTAGACTTATATACTGCTTCACAGTGCTTTACAGCTCTCTCTAAGTGGTTTACAGAGTCAGCCTATTGCCCCCAACAATCTGGGTCTGCATTTTACCCACCTTGGAAGGATGGAAGCCTGAGTCAACCTTGAGCCTGGTGGGACTTGAACTGCCAAATTGCAGGCAGCCGGCAGTCAGCAGAAGTAGCCTGCAATACTGCACTCTAACCACTGTACCACTGTGGCTCAATACCATTCTATAAAGCCTTAATAAGACCACACCTAGAATACTGCATCCAGTTTTGGTCACCACACTATAAAAAGAGGTTGAGACTCTAGAAAGAGTGCAGAGAAGAGCAACCAGGATGATTAGGGGACTGGAGGCTAAAACATATGAAGAACAGTTGCAGGAACTGGGCATGCTAGTCTAGGGAAGAGAAGGACTAGGGGCCTTGAGAGCTGCTCTCCAAATCAAACCAATTTTCCTCATTTTGGTGTATTGGGGACTTCCCAATCCAGCAAAAAAGACAGTGGCAAAATATCTGGCCATGCCTGTTAGCATTTATTATTATTATTATTATTATTATTATTATTATTATTATTATTATTTTATTTATTAAATTTATATGGCTACCCGAGTCACATATGGTAACTCCAGGCAGCTTAAAACATTAAAAATCCACAGTGTAAAATCTCCATCATCCTTTCTCTGATGGCAGCACATATTTCCCGATTGTTCTACCTGCACGTAATAACCAAAGATTTTAGCTCATTTTATCATTGGCTTAATTGTTTTCAGGATTGTTATACCATATCAATATATATCGTCTGTATCACTCTGTGTATCGTAAACACATGTATATGCATAGTTATAATGTGCACTGTTTTGCAAGCAATTCTGAGACCATATAAAAATAAATATATAAGCAGTGAATAAATCAAAATTAAAACAATTTGTTGGGAGCTTGGGTAGGTGAATTTTCACAGACTATTCGCGGTCTGAGGAACTGTCAAGACAATTTGTTATCAGAGGGGGTGTTTGATTATAAAGTTGCCTTGTTTATTTCTTTTGTCAGGGTGAAGTTTTTTCTAAGAGACTTGTGGCATTTGCCCTCTGAACTTATTAAACAATAATATTTTTGTCAGACTTTGAAGTTTATTCAGATTTTATGTTTAGTTTAAGTTATATAGCAATGACTATATATATATATATATATTTGTTTTCTAGATTTTCACGGTATATTGTCTGTAAGATGATATTTTTTCAAATATTTCAGAAAAGAACTCAGCCTCCAGAATGTATTTCAATCTTGGACAAGACCAATACATATCATATATATATATATATATATATATATATATATATATATATATATATATATTAGAAAAAACCATCTCTGGTATATAGTACCTATATCACAAACCCATGCTTTATTTAAGGCAATTTGCAAAATCATACTGTGGGCATTTATGTTTACACTTGTTTAACCTGGTTACTGAGCTAACTCATTTTTTGGGGGGTGGGCTGTCTCATTTTTTCATCAGTTTGCAAATATTATTAAAAATTCCCACAATGCATTTTCATGAAAAAGAAAGTCTCTCTGCTTTGTTTATATGTTGTTCCCCTAAGGCATGTTTTGCAAGCATTTTCTTCTAAGATACTTGCTTTTATATGCAATTTCCCCTAATGCATGGATTTTTGCACACAACATTTGATAGGAGAGCTTCACCAAAGACTCTGGAGATGTGTGAAAAGAAAACTGAACAATAATTGCATTTCAGTTCATGTATTAGTTTAGGAAGTGCAAATTAGGTTGGCCTGTATTAAAATGCAAACCAAATGAGCTTTTTTGTTACTTCCTTAGTACAGCATATATGGAAGATTTGAATGGAAGGAGAACTGTTGCTCTGGCTACAGTATCACATTCCTATTTTTAGTTGGAGGAGCAGGTGGGAGTCATGGCCAGGGGGGCCTTTGCCCAGGTCCAGCTGGTTCGCCAGCTGCGCCCATATTTGGACCAGGATGCCCTGCGCACGATTACTCAGGCCCTCGTTGTCTCCCGACTGGACTACTGTAACACTCTCTACTTAGGACTGCCCTTGCATACCACTCGGAGGCTTCAGCTGGTGCAGAATGCGGCCGCGCGGGTAGTGTTGGGAGCCTCCCAATACTCCCATATTACACCCCTCCTGCGCGACTTGCATTGGCTCGGTTGCCCTCGGGTGAGATTCAAGGTTTTAGTGTTAACATTCAAAGTCCTACATGGCATGGGTCCAGGATACTTACGAGAACGGCTCCTCCCAGTTTCAAGTACCAACCGCCGGTACGCAGGCAGGGCCTCCTCAGGGTGCTGTCCGCGACTCAATGTCGCTTGGGGACTCGGGAGAGCCTATTCTGTGCCCCCACTTTATGGAATCTCCTTCCACTGGAGCTCCGGCTTGCTCCTGATCTCCGTACTTCACACGAGTTAAAAACCTGGCTGTTTTTACAATCTGGGCTATGCCGACTCCTTGGGTTTTCTTGATTTTAACTTTGGGGGTTTTAATGTTAATTCGGCTTAGTTGTTTAATATGGTTTTTAGGTAATTTATTGTTGTATTTCCTTTTTAATCTGTGAGCACTGAGTCCTTTGGGAGAGGGGGCATATAAGTCGAATAAATAAATAAATAAATAAATAAATAAATAATAAATAAATAATAAATTTATTTATAAATCATATTTATAGGGCTGCCCACCTCAGAGAATGTGATTCTAGTGACAAACAATAAAACTATAAAATAACTATGAAACCAGAATGGCATTACAAACACTGATATTATTATTTTTTAAAAAAAGCAAGAATGTTGATATAATGAACAGTGGAGCCAACTTAGAAGATCACTGTTCCTTTTTCACCTCAACAGTTTAAAAAGTGTCAGGATCACTATAAAAAGATGTTGAGACTCTAGAAAAAGTGCAGAGAAGAGCAACCAGGATGATTAGGGGACCGAAGACTAAAACATAGAAGAACTGATGGGCTGTCTGCTAAAATAAAGCACACACTTGAAAGTAAATCAGGAAGCCTGTAATTGTGGAGTCTGTCTGGCAAGAACAAAGAATTCTTATCCACAGGAAATATGCATGTGTAAACCTTGTAACAATCCTGGCTAATTAGAAAGCTGATAAAAGTAACATGAGTTAGACAACTTGCAGACCTCAGCTAAAAGTTAGAAATAGAGATGACCTGCAGCAAATCAAATGTGTATTAGATAACTCCTAGGGCATTCATTAGCCAAGACTTGAGAATAGGGACAGCTAGAGACCAATAGAACAAATTGTAGAATTATTATTAAAATGTTTATTAGATGATATTTCTTATTATCTCGCTTTGTCTCACCTTCTCCTTTAGTTAAATGTATAAAACTTACTCAATCCTTTGTTCTTGGCTCTTGGCATTTTGACAAGGAGCCCTTTTCTTTGGAGTACTCCAATAAAAAGCAATCAGAAAATCTGCACTTCATGTCTGGCGTCCATCATTGGCTTCGGCACCAGGCTGAGACCCAAATTGGGGACAACAGAATGGTTACAGGAACTGGGCATGGCTAGTCTAGTGAAAAGAAGGACCAGGAGAGACATGATAGCAGTGTTCCAATATCTGAGGGGCTACCACAGGGAGGAATGGGTCACGCTATTTTCCAAAGCACCCGAAGGCCAGACAAGAAATAATGGATGGAAACTGATCAAGGAGGGAATCAACCTGAAAATAAGGAGAAATTTTCTGACAGTGAGCGCAATTAACCTATGGAGCAGCTTGCCTTCGGAAGTTGTAGGAGCTTCATCATTGGAAACTTTCAAGAAGAGACTGGCCTGCCATTTGTCAGAAATGGTGTAGGGCCTCCTGCTTGGGCAGGGGGTTGGACTAAATGATCTATAAGTTCCCTTCCAACTCTGTTAATCTATCACTTCCAAAGTTTTGGTCTGCACAAACAGACCAAGAAGAGAGACAGATTCAAAGGGAAAAACACTATCACCACCACTTTGCAACAGATTAAGAAATGGTAACAAATAAATATATCTAATAATAGGATCCTCCAACTCAAACAGGTATTATTGCAAATGAAAAAAAAAACCCAGAAAGCAACACTGCTGTACCACAGCTGTGCAATTACAATTATTTTAATTAGTTGCTGTGAGCAGTCTGTGAGATGTTGGAAGGAGAAATGAAAATTTCACAGATAAAGAAATATGCTCCCCTGTTGGTTTCCTTATCTTTATTTTACCAAAACTAAGCTTCTAAAGATTGAAACGTACTTTCCCATGATGCAGGATCTGGCTTTTTCTCCAGGGGGGGTTCTTTCATTTCCTCCAGCAAAAATGAAACCATAGAAAGCTGCCAACCAAAGAATCCCTCCCATACAAACACACAAAAAGTGTGCAACTCCAGATGCTTTTTACTTATATATCACCTAGACCCAATGATATTGAGTACACACAATGTGCTAAAAGCATATAATCTATTATTAAAACAATCATTGATTAAAACCCACAATTGATTGGGGATTACAATCAGCCATCAAGGGTTTTTTATAAGCTACAAGGGATGGTCAACCCTTGTAGCAAAGTCATAACAACATTTTGTTTACAAGGAGTGGAATGCAAGTTACACCAACCTTACCATTTTGATGGACTTTCTGTACCAGGGAGGCAACCTGGTCCTGCAGGCCAAATGCAGCCTCTGAAAGGTGTGCAATGCCCAGAAGTAGAGGCAAATGCCTAATGGATTCTGGACAATAAGTTCTTCTTCATGGCCATGTTAATGTTTTTTCTTCCTGTCCTTGAGTGGGGAAGACAATATACAGACATAAGTTGTTCTCTCCCCATTAGCTAAGTCAGCAACAAGTGTGGGCACCTCATAATTGAATTGAGATCAGCTAATGATGTCTACTATTCTTTCCCTATTCTATCCCACATTGTCTACTAGTGGGAAAACCAACCTCAAATTGCTCCCTTGAAATGATGTATTTGTTTAGTCCTAATTTTATTTGTGTACTTCTGACAGTGCTATTGATCCCTCAGAAGAGTGATAATTCTGTGAAACAATTTTATAGATGTTGCCATTTAGAAATCATCTGGATAACTGGGGTTGGGATCAGAAGACCCAAGTTTGCAAGCTACAAACAGTCAATATTTTACTGAGTACAATGGAAGTCAAAGAGATATGATGAGGGTGATGAGGAAGATAGCGAGAAAGCTTATGATCCTATCATCCACTGGGAATCTTAATTTGGTGATGAGACAGACACTAGGCAAGCAAAAGCTGTACCTTCCCATGCTTGGTCTACATAGAGGTTCAAGCATGATTTTCTCACTTGCTAATATTATATTGTTCTAATATTATATTGTTCATTAAGGAACATGTTTGCATTTCATTTGATCCACTCATAGTCAGGTGCCAGATATAAGTCATAACTTTTAGACAAAATAACTATCCAGAGTATAAACAAAAATAGATAGATGGTATTCTCCAATACGCTCCCACCATGCCAGTATTGGCTAGATTTAGGAAAGTACCAACCAGAAATAACTACCTATGGTGTAAATAAAAGAGAATCTTGAAAGATATGAGCAAAAAAGTTGAAGAAAATAGGTTACCCATGTAGCAGGTGAGTCAGTTCCCACCAAAGGGTTTGGCAACGTATGGTAAAGCAAGGTAAAAGCTAAGATACACTGTCATGTCTGTCAACTTTCTACAATGTTGTCACCTTGCACAAAAGTCTTCAGATGAACTATAAAATGTTGATACGGAAAGTTGCAGAGACTCTTATCATTTTGCCAAATTTGGGGCAAATATTTCAAAGGTCATATTTTTCAAGGTAAAAGCTAAGATACACTTTGTTGTCACCTTGCACAAAAGTCTTCAGATGAACTATAAAATGTTGATACGGAAAGTTGCAGAGACTCTTATCATTTTGCCAAATTTGGGGGCAAATATTTCAAAGGTCATATTTTTCTTTGGGAATGAATTTTGAGATTTTTTTTTAAAAAAACACGCTATCTCCCAAAGCCAAAAGAGAATAATATTGACTGGTTTTGAGTGATTTACACATGACTCAACAGATTGGTAAAACATTAATTTTTGGCAATCTAGTTTAGATGATCTCCTTCATTCAAATAAAAAAAACTAGGAGTAATAAACCTGATACCTTGTAAGCAATTTATTACAAGGCATGTGGTTCTTCAGTGATATAAAATTATGATTCGAGTCCACTTCCAGATTATAGTTCCAGCTGCTGAACCTAGATGCGAGCATAATGCCTACTGCATTGGTTTTGGCTTCAAAGTCTCTTTAAGACTCTAACTTCCTCCTCTCTTATTTTCATTAAAACCATACTTTTTGCCTAGCATAATTAAATGCTGAAAGCAGAATGAGGAATGGATTGCTTTTTTTTTAAGTAAAGTGCCTATAGAAAGGAATGCTTCCTGAGGAAAACATTCAAATTGTGAGGGGGAAAAAGGCATTAAAGATAGAAGAGAGAGAAAGAGAGAAAGATTTGCCAATAGACTCCCATCACCATTCATCACATCTTAGGATTTTCCCACAATACTTAGCTTTTCCAGTTCCTGATTGGTTGGCAGTCAAACTCTGCTGGCCAATAGCTATCTAGCAGATGGCTTTTGATACTAGATTTTCCCAGGAGGCTCTTTCCAGCAGCTGCTGGGCTGATGACTTGCAATTAATGCAGAAAAACTAGAAGGGCACTGGTGACATCCTTCTGAAGGTGAGTCATTTCTTAATGGAATTGCTTTAGGACATTCTTGTTTACGGGCAATTGGATTGCATGAGCTGCAATAGCTTGAGAGCTGAATTATGACCTGTTGCTGGGAGCGAAGATGAAAATGCTAGCTCACCCACTGATGTTTATGAATCATTGGAGAGTCCTGCATCTATTCAGACAGTTAGGGCCAACCACCAATATCTATTTAAATAGGAGGTACCAAATGCTCTTAATTTGCTTCATCAATACCCACAGAAGCCTGCTGGCAAAGATCCATATTTATCAGTACTATGTTTGGAATTGGGGTGGTATGCAAACTCTAATGCAGCAGTTAAAACAAGCACAAGAAACCTTAACATGCACCAGTGGGTGGGTCATAGGGAGTGCAATGTTTTGATTTTGTCGTATATGCACCATTCCCTACAGCTTTTGATTTAAATCTGAGTTGCTGGAAATAGAGCTGTGTTACTGGGTAAGTTTTGTGCATGTGTATGAGAACCAATATGTTGATGTCGCAAAGTGCTCAAGCTTTAATTTGGAAACAGCAGATCTTTATGTTCTTGCCCCATCTGTTCACGCTTAACCCTTTTGCTGAAATAATCTTTTTTTCCCTAGGTTCACACATTATATTGCATGAAGGGCTGAGTTAATCCAACTTGCAAATACTCACCAAGATTAATGCTAATCAACTCTAGCATGTTGTACAAATGCCACCGCTTGAGCTTAATTAATACAGTGCCTAGGTGATCTGATGGACCGGGGGTCTATTTTGTGTACATTTAAACAACGAGACAAATGTAATCATATTTTATATTGAGTAGGCATGTGAGAGGGTGGAATCATATGCTGCTACAAACTGCTTGGGCTGATTTTTATTGATATAAGTATTTATAGAAAATTTGCTTCATATAAAGATTACCAGGGTAAATGTTTTAAAAACATTGCATAATGAAGAAAAAATGCACAAAGAGCAAAGATGTTATAATTCAGGGATTTGACAATTGCCCTCCTTCCTTCTAAAGAATCAACTTTATCTCTATTGAATAAAATGTGACTCTGTTTAATAAAACAAAATGAAGGTGATTTAAGACTTCTTTTTCTACATTTCAAGCATCTTTCTCTGTTGGGCTATGGTGGCAGCCCACCCCATTTGGATTTCGATTTAATCATTTTTAAATTTTAAATTTTGTGTTGTTTCTTTTATTATTGTGAGCCGCCCTGAGTCCTTCAGGAGATAGGGTGGCATATAAATCCCATTAAAAAAAATCTCTCCTGATCATGATTAGCACCACCTCTGATTAGTGGACTCCTCTGCCTCTTTAACTCACCTATTTGTGCTGATAAAGCAAATGCCAATTGCTGTCTTTTCTGGAAAAGACTTGGAAGAAATGTGGCTTCCACTGGAGATTCTTGGATGAGCCTCTTATTTCCCCCCCACTGACTTCCTGTCAGATTTGACACCTTCCCATCTGCTGCACCCAACAGTCAAAAAAGAAAAGTAAATAGAAATAAAACACTACATTTTACTCACTTTTCCTGCTACGGAGGAAAAACAAGTGAAATTTTAAAAAGAACTACACAAATTCTCTCTTCTGCCAGTTAACTTTTTAAAAGCTAGCTTTTCACTGTTTCAGATTTGACACTTCCTTCCTCTGCTGCACCCAACAGTCAAAAAGAAAAGTAAATAGAAATAAAACACTACATTTTACTCACTTTTCCTGCTACGGAGGAAAAACAAGTGAAATTTTAAAAAGAACTACACAAATTCTCTCTTCTGCCAGTTAACTTTTTTTAAAAGCTAGCTTTTCACTGTTTCATGGGTGAACTTGTAAAAAAAAGGAGGGGCATTCCTCTCACAATGCTCAGTAGCCAATTGGACTGGAAGTGTTTTGTCTAAAATGAAATGAACAGTAGGAGAATTGTGCAGTGATGTTTGGGCCTCCACAAGTGAGACATTACTATTTTTGAACCAGGGTCAACCAGGTCAGGAAACCGATTCCTCAAAAATGACTGAAACTGTACTTTATTGACACCGACAAATAATAGAATAGAATTTTAAAAGCCTGATACTTCCTTTCCTTTCCTTTCCTTTCCTTTCCTTTCCTTTCCTTTCCTTTCCTTTCCTTTCCTTTCCTTTCCTCCTTCTTCCTTCCTTCCTTTCCTTCCTTTCCATTCCATTCCTTCCCTTTCTATTCCATTCATTCCATTCCATTCTTTCATTCCCTTTTCCTTCATTCCCTATTCCATTCCATTCCATCTTCCATTCCATTCCATTCCATTCCATTCATTCGGCTCCCATTCCATTCCATTCCATTCCTCATTTTTCCACTCCTCGTATTCTTTCGGCTCATCTTTCTCCGGCCATCGGCCATTCACTCATTTTCCTCATTTTCATTTCGATTCCATTCCATTTCGGCTCGCTCCTTTCTATAAACTTTCATTCCCTATGTTCTTCCTTCCATTCCATTCCATTCCATTCCCATCCTCCTCCCTTCCTTCATTCCATTCCTCCTTCCTTCCTATTCCATTATTCCTTCCTTCCTTCCCTCCTTTATTCCATTCCTTCCTTCCTTCCCATATCATCCATCCTTCCATTTCCCTTCCCTTCCCTTCCCTTCCCTTCCCTTCCCTTCCCTTCCTTCCTTTCCTTTCCTTTCCTTCCCTTCCCCTTTCCCTTTCCCTTTCCCTTTCCCCTTCCCATGCCTTTGAATTAGCCTTGACTCCAGGTGAATGTTTGGATCAGCCCTTGTAGTTTTCTTGGGCAAATTTTTGCTACTGCCTTCTTTTTAGGGCTTAGAGGGACTGACTGGCCCATTGGCCTAAGGTCACACAGCTGGCTTTGTGCCGGGGGGGGGGAATTAGAACTCATGGTCTCCTGGTTTCTAGCCTGGTACCTTTGTGCGACACCAATCTGGCTTTCCAATTTCTCTTCCCTTCCTCCAATACCAAAGAAGAGCAATCTAGAGGGATGAAATTGACATGGAGCAGGAAGTCCTACCGAACAGTAGAACATAAATATCTAGAGAAACAAATGTCTACCTACTACCCTACCTATTTGAGAGACTTAAAGGCCAAGATTGCTCTTCTAGCAAAGAGCCGTGGTGGCACAGTGGTTAGAATTCAGTACTGAAGGCTACTTCTGCTGACTGCCGGCTGAGTGCAATTTGGCAGTTCAAATCTCACCAGGCTCATGGTTGACTCAGCCTTCCATCCTTCTGAGGTCAGTAAAATGAGGACCTAGATTGTTGGGGGCAATATGTTGACTCTGTAAACCACTTAAATAAGGCTATAAAGTCCTGTGAAGTGGTATATAAGTCTAAGTGCTATTGCTGTAAAGATATCCATTCATCCCCTCTATGGATCAAGAGAGAAGTGCAATTTCAGAAGAAGATCAGTGATCTTGGAGATCTTTTTCCAACTGTAGCAGAACCTCTAATGCTCTTGCCTCTGTCACATTAGAGCTCTGACAGAGGTCTGACAAAGTTAAAAAGTGACTTTTTTTTATTTCCTGGATATGAACCTCATGAGTTTATTTATTTACTAGATCTGTATGGCTGATCATCATAAAACACAACTTGGACAGCTCACAGCAACAGTAAAATCTCAGATTCATCCATTGTGAAGCTAGCTTTTCGATTTTGACTCCTGTTGGTTGCAATAGCAAGAGTTTTGTGTTGTATCATAACTTTTTAAAAAATTTTTAACCCTTCTGGTTAAAAAACCAGAAGGGAAAGGAAGTAAAACACAATTTTATTTCTCCTTACCACAACAAGCAGAATTTTCTCTACTGGGAGCTCATTTCTCACAGTGGGATTTTTCCATCAGAGGTTTCCCTCCCGACAAGGAAATCTGTTAGTTCTAACAGGGTCTTTTGTAAATTTCTCTTTCTCTCCTATTGTTTCAAGCTTTTCTGCAAGTTTCTCTAGTGCTCTCAAATTAATAGAGAGGCATTGAACAGTCTCACTGGGAGCTGTTTTGAAGTGCAAGACTGAAAATTGCTATAACTTATCGCATAAGTTCCAAATTAATGTTTCTAATCAAATTTGAGAGGTTTAGAGCTGGGGTGGAAGAAAGAAAGAAAGAAAGAAAGAAAGAAAGAAAGAAAGAAAGAAAGAAAGAAAGAAAGAAGCACCCGCCTAAAGCACCGCTAAAATTTACAATTTTAGTTTCATCAAGCAGAATTCTAATATATATTTTCTGAAGGGCCAAACCTTCCATTAACTCTTTCAAGCAATATTGCCAGCACCGCAAGCAGTCCGATAGAGATTTGGTGGATAGGTTTTAAAAGGGTGACAGTCAGATTTTCATCGTTCATTTTTCAACTGACTGAAATGCTCTGATGCAGTCTTTACAACCTTTTAAAATATGCCACAGAATTGTAATTTTTAATACGACACAAGAGGGAAATTATTAACTACTTGGGGAATTGGGATATTAATGGCATTCACTTAATTACATTTTATTTTAATTAATATTCTACTCAATTGTCCTGGATCAGCACTTAGAATAATGCTGGTTTAATTCCCTGGGAATAACTATCAATGCTGCTGGCACCCATCTCTCCTTCACTTGTGTGTTTTCCCCTCTGGCTTTCTTTCCTCTGTCAGGAAAATGTTGGAAGGAATACCTGAACTTTGAAAGAAATTTTGATGTGGATATCTCTGAAATATCTACTTTTGAGAACTGGCTGCAAGCTGGATCTGTATAAACATGGGGATATAATGCAGGGGATTTTCAAAAAAGCAATGAAGACATTCACATTTCTCTGTAGGGGTTGGAATTTAGTTTGTTTTCCCCCAAATAATTGGCACATTAAAATTTTGTGTTTGTGTATGGGGTGATGGTGGGGCATCATATAAGAGCAATTCCAATTCTGCATACTTCACCACAGCTTTCAGTTCACACCGATATCTCCATTCTTTCTCCTCTCTGAATGTTTTATTTGTTTATTAAATTTCTATGTTGCCCTTCTCCTCTGTAAGATTTGAAAGAATGCATTTGAAATGTGGTACTTTTTAAAATAAAGTCTGCCTGGAAGGATTGCATGCATCATGACGGACACCATCAATTCTGTAAAGAATGAGAAAAATACAACCCAAGTATAAGACAGACTGTTCTCCAGTCAACCCCATGCCACCCTATTGTTTTAAGAAGTTTTTCTTAATGTCAGGGAGGATTTTACCTGTTCGTTCTAATCTTGTCATCAGAGTGATCCGCTTGGGCTGATTCATAGCAGTATATGTTAACTGCCTTAACATATTCCATATTCTATCCTATACAGTGGGGACTGAACTTTTGATTGCTTACTTATGTGGTCGTAAAGTGAGACATCATTTAACCATATCGCTTAGTGGCTGCAATCCCGCCAATCTCTGTTGCATTCATTAAGTGAATTTTACTGATTGTTAGCCAAGGACCCTAGACAAACGAACCTATTCTAGAATGTGGGTCAGTTTATAAAGTTACTAAGAATATTTATAAGTTGGGGGGGGTGGAATCAATAAAATCAATGAGTAAACAGCATAGGAATATCGAACCTACTTGCCCTACCCTGCTCAGAAAAAAAAGGCAGGCATAGCACAGAAACAACCCTTGTGAGACTAGTAATTGGTTGTAGAGCAAAGGTCATGAATGGGGAGATAAACAACTGAATTGGCCAAAGCCCCTTCCTTTTTGTACGTGTGTTGCAGAGATGGTATTCAGTAGGTTCTTCTGACCAGTTCTGGAGAACCAGTAGTGGAAATTTTTAGTAGTTCAGAGAACCGGCAAATAGCACCTCTGACTGGCCCCGCCCCCATCTATTATCTGTCTCCTGAGTCCCAGCTGATTGGTTGGGTCTTCTTTTGTTGCCCTGCACAGGAGAACGGAGCTGGAAAGCAGGTTAGTGGGGTGGGGTGGGAAAATGGGGATTTTACAGTAACCTTCCCCTGGAGTGGGGTGAGAATGGAGATTTTACAGTATCCTTCCCCTGCCATGCCCACCACGTATTGCTTACAGAACCGGTAGTAAATTTTTTTGAATCCCACCACTGTTGTGTTACAATATAAACAAAAAGGAGTGAGCTTTAGCTACACAGTAACCCTTTCCTCTTTACTTCTATCCCTTTCCAAGATCTATATGTCTTTGGTAATTTCTTTCCTCAATATGGGAATATGATCCAAAAGTTTATGCAATAATAAATGTGTCCCCCCTCCCCAATACATCAAAGTTCTTTAGTTTTAGCAATTGGTTTAAGGTGCTGGTTATCCCCCTTAAAGCCCTACCTGGCACAGGGCCAGGTTACTTGCAAGGCCACCTCCTTCTGAGAGTATCTGCCTGTCCCGCTAGATTGGAGATGATGAGCATGCTCCAGGACCTTTCCTTGAAACATTGCCTTCCACTGGAACCTAGCAAGTATGCCTTTTCTGTGGCTGTTCCTACCTTATAAGATACACTCTGTCCAGAGATCCAGCAAGCCTCCAGCCTCTTAGCTTTCTGGAAGATTATTAAAACCCGGCTCTTTACACAAGCGCTGTGCTACATGATGGAGCCTGTGGAGAGTTGTTAGGGTAGCCCGGGAGATTGATTGAGGCACAGGGATTTTAGTTTTTTTATATGTGTTTATAGTTTTGATAGTTTTATTGCTTTGAGCTTTTCAGGAACTCAAAGTCCCATCAACAATAGATTAGGAGGTGATGGACTCTTCTCTGTTGGAAGCTGAATGGCCCTCTGTTGAGGATGTTGTAGTAGTTGATTCCTGTGGATTTATTCCACAGGGAATTGGATTAGATGCTCTTGAAGGTCCCTTCCTTCCTTCATCTTCAATGATTCGGTGATCACCTGCTTCACGATCCTTCAGGGTGATGCTCCCGGTGAAGTAACCTTTTGTGCTGCTAAGGATTGCTCTATGAAATTGCACAGGAGCTGGGATTAAGAGAAGGTAAGTGTGGGAGCATCTGTTTTTTCCAGTCCCTGCTGGGGGATTCTTACTTAGAGCCAATTGACTGCACATAGAGAGCAACAAAAGATAATGCTGCTCATTAGGAAAATCATCAAGCAATCAATTTGGTCAGACATTTCTCCAGGCAGTTACATCTGACATTACTCCTCCGCTCTTACTCATGCAACTCCTGACCTTTCTGAGATTTTACTGCCTTTTCCTTCAGCTGGCATGACAGCCGCACCGAAAACAGTGACACTGACTTTCAGCAGTTAATGACCAGTTTAACAATCACAGTTGACTACCCACAGGAACTTTTCTCAAAATTTTATAATTGTATTTGTTATACAAATGCCATCAGCAACGAAGTTCAAAACAAGGCAGATAATTATCCTGCATGGCTCTTAGTAGTACAAAGCCCAGGGACTATAAGAACACCACTCAGAAGGACTAGGGGTGACATGGTAGCAGTCTTCCAATATTTGAGGGGTTATCACAGAGAAGAAAGGATCAACTTATTCTTCAAAGCACCTGAGGGAAGGACACAAAGTAGCAGACGGAAGCTGATCAAAGAGAAATCCAACCTAGAATGAGAAATTTCCCATCAACAAGAACAATTAATCAGTGGAACTCCTTGCCTCCAGAAATTGTGGGTTCTCCATCAATGAGATTTTAAAGAAGAGTTCAACACACATTTGTCCAAAATGGTATAGGGTCTCCTGCTTGATCAGGGGGTTGGAGTGGAAGACCTCCAAAATCACTTCCAACTCTGTTATTCTGAATTCTGTATGGTTCTGCATCCATCTCTCATTTCCTTCTTCAATTATCTCCCAGTTCCTTGAATATATGTTTCTATAATGTAGCACTCTCATTCTTTTTAAAGTGCTAAGTACATGAATGTCATAGCTATAACACTAATTGTAATAATAGCAGGAGTATTGCTATGGTAAGGGCGACTGATGTGTCTCAGTAAGCAAAGTGCCTTCTCAAGACAGAACAGTTGCAATGCGCTCAACCCTGATGATACAATGTCGTTGTTGGAGGGGATGATGTTGACAATGATGCATTTATATTCGTATCCTTCTTTCTGGATGTCCTAATATCTATCCTAAGAGGTAGATTAGCCTGAGAGATAATAACTGGACCAATCATTCACAGTTAGACACTCAAACTTAGCTCTCCCCTGACCTCTTAGCATTCTGTTCACTGTAGCACACTAGCTATCAGAGCATGGACATCATAGCTACAATGTCAAAGTTAGGTACCGATTGATTCAGAAATGCTAATGAAAATGATTTCTGCCATCTTCTTATTTCATTATGAAACAGAATCCCTTGTCATTTGCCCTTGTTGGTTTGTGGTCCTTACTCAGTCGAGCTTGCGGAGAAGACATCTACATTTGACAAGCTCTACAAGAAGATTAACAGATTCACATAACCCCTCTCCATTATCTTTGCTTAAGAATACAAAGATCTGCCTGTTTCAATTGTCGCTGTAGAACTTGGCATCTAGATACTCACTATCGTTGCCACCTTCTTTTGATGATACCAATATCACCAGATGTCTAAACTTGTCATTTGGGCCACTTTCTTGAACATGTTTTCTAAAGACATGGAACGTTTTTGAATCCCTTCACCCATTTTTCAGAATCTGAGTGCCATGACATGGATGGTGTCAGCCTTGGAGGCCATATTTTACTCAGAATCTCCAAGGTTGCCACAAAGTGCCTGGGAATTTGGAAGGGGGGATTTCATAGAGCGGTGGAAGATTAGACTCAACAACATTCTTTCACAGGAAGTCAAGGACATGTGACCCTGCACTCGGAGGGGAGTGTTTGGAGGAATGGCTCCAGTTGGGATGACAGTTGATTGGGCCATGTGATAGATGGTGGGTGTAGGGGATGGGTTTCTGATGTTCTTTTGGGGAGAGAAAACCCAGAACTCTCAGATTCAGGTTTTCCCAGATGTGCCAATATCTTCTCTAATAAAGTCTTACTTGGATGAACTTTGTTTCTGAGTGCTTAATGAGTATGGGGAGATGTGGATCTAATCAGCAAAGTGGTTCTAAAAGTCTGTTGGCGGGTCAGGTTGGGTGTAGAACATACCTATTAGGAATGTATTTCTTAGATTAAATCCTAGTATCTTCAGGAGGTGAAAGGAGTATCCTTTCCAACAACAATTCTATGATAAGGTTAGCTAAGAGACGAGGATTGGGCCAAAGTAATCTAGTGCAGAAGAGCAGGCGGAGCTGGAGAGGGTGGCATTAAGAGTGTCATCAGTTTAGAGTTGTTGTGTTCCCACAAATCCAACTCCTCCTAAATTCTATTGACCTTTGCCTGGTATCAATTTAGTATTGAACTTAACTGTACTCTTGTGTATAGGTTTGAATAAATCTTCTATGCTACAATTCTATGGATGGTTATGATTCTTGGGGGCTGACATCTAGCGAAGTCCATGGCTCAGGGTAAACTTGTATCTACATCTCCTCAAATTTAGCATCATTCTGTTGTGCAGGGTCCCCACTGTGGTTCACTATAGACCTCAATTATTGTATTGTTTGCATTATTGTGGCAAAAATTTGGCAGATCATAATTTTTTTTAATGAAATGGATTTTCTTTCAAAGACCTGTGAAAAGAATAAAACAAGAGCCTTGGTGGCTCAGGCTGTTAATTGCCTGCACTTAAGTTACAGCTGCCTACAACTGCTGTAGGCTCGAATCCCACCAGGCTCAAGGTTGACTCAGCCTTCCATCCTCTCGGGGTAGGTAAATTGAGGACCCAAGATTGTTGGGGGCAATTAGCTGACCTTGTAAAAATGCCGCTTAGTAATAAGCAGGCATATACAATGGAATGAAGGCTATTGCTGAGCACACTGGGTTGCATCCCAAAAATTATAAGCCGCCCTGAGTCTCCAGAGAAGGGCGGCATATAAATGTAATTAAAAAAAAAAATTCCTTAACTGCTTTCGCAGCATACAAAGCTTTTCTATGCAATGTTCTTAAAAGTACATAATTTTAGTGTAAAATCTACAAAGCTTTTAAGGCTCAAATTTCCCTAGAACCTTTTCTTTAATGCAAATTGTCCATATAAAGGCTTTTCAAAAACGTTCGGATGAATGTGCCTTTTGACCATTGTTTTCTGGCAACTGGCATTTCAAAGCACATTAGCCCTAATCGAGATATAATACAAGACAAATATGCCTTGATCGACCTATTCTCCATTTGCCTTTGAAAACTTTCCAAATCTGTGGTCATCATCATGTTTAGTAATAATACTGTAAATTCTTTTTGCTGTTTTGAATTTTTCAAGTCAGTGTCATTCTCCTTATCCATCAGATAATTTGCAGTAAATAAGATGGATTTATAAACCAGAAAGAAGACAGATTAATATGGTAGTTGAAATACTGGACTTGGATTAGGAAGATTTCAGCTATGGAAAACCCCTAAGTGACCTAACCCTAACCCTAACCCTAACCCTAAGTGACTGGATCTGTCACTCTCAGTCAAACCTCCATCATAGTTATTCTATTGTTGGTGTCAGAATAAAAGAACGACATCAACAAAAAAACAGGAAGTAAAGTTGTACTAAACTAGGAAGGCTGCTGATACATAATGGGGTATTGTCAGCTGTTAGACCTGACTTGAAATAAATACTAAATAAATACTAAAACTACTATTATTATAGGAGGCATGTTGGCACAGTGGTTAGAATGCAGGCTAATTCAGCTTACTGCCAAGAGTTTGATCAAAGTTCACTCAGGCTTCCATCCTTCTGAGGCTGATAAAATGAAGGCCCAGATTATTAGGGGCAATATGATGACTCTGTAAACTTATTATGCCCCCATTGGAGTCTGAATCTGCGGGGGAAGATGAGCTGGAACAAGAGCCAACAGAGATCGAGTGGGCGGTTCTGTTGGCTTTGGAGGAAACTGGGAAAGGGCAGAGCCAGTCTGGACAGAGTTTGTCAGGATTAGAAAGGTTTTTAGACAGGGAAGAGCAGGCAAGACAAAGCTCAGGTGACAAACAAGGACCACCCCCTCCTGATCCTAGAGCACAGAGAGAAGAGAGAAGGCAATATCAACACAGACTGATCCAGCTAGGAGGGAGGAGAGTGCTCCACCCCCCCCCCTACAAGGCACACCTGAGGACTAATATGTAAGGAGGTGCCGGTGGTAGGAGCATTTGTCGGGAACAAGCATTGAATCTGTGGAGCCTAGCGTGCACTTGCCAATGCCTGGAGATTACTGTGCTCTCTCTTATGGGGATTGCCCAGTTTGCCTGCTTCGCTGAACTTCTTGGCCCAGGTTACTGTCTGTCTAACCTGGCTTACTGGACTACTTGCAGCCAGGGGCTTTTGAAGGTGCGTGTGACAGCTTTGCTCCAGGACTTGTAGCACACGTGGGGATGTTTGGGGGCAAAGTTGGAGCAATAAAGGGGAGTTAGATCTGTTCTCTGGCTGTGTTGCTTTCGTGCCATGCCCCGGGTCATCACAAAACCACTTAGAGAGGAGTGTAAAACACTAGGAAGCGGTATATAAGTCTAAGTGCTATTGCTGTAGGGTTAAAGTAACAGAATTTTGCAAGTCTGAAAGAACAAGGGAGGGTCAAATCTGAGATGTTTTCTCAATTTACATTTCTGCTTTGGACTCAGATATCTTTTACCTCACTGTTGTTCTGATTGTTCTGATTCTGATTGTGACTCTTCCTTCTGTTCCTTAAGATTATTCTCATTGCATGCAAAATAAGATTGGATTGCATGCAAAAAAGTCCTGACGTTTATCCTCTATAACAGATTTGGGGAACTATGGCCCCTTTATGACTTCTGAACTTCAACTCCCAGAATTCCTGAGCCAGGAAGGCTGGGTCAGAAATTCTGGGAGTTGAAGTCCATATGTCATAAAAGGGCCATAGTTCCCCACCCCTGCTCTAGAACAACATAGGAACATAGTTAAATACTGTATCAGTCTGGGTTCACACAACATACAAAAGCCAAAAAAAAAGGTGAACAGTATAAATCTTATCATATTGCAAATGCTTCTAAAAGATCTTTTCTTGACTGCGATAAGCATATTATATTGTGCAATAATTGCAATATGATAAAATTTGTAATGTTCACCTTGTTGGGTTTTTTTGTGGCTTCAGTACGTTGTGTGAATCCAGACAGCCTTTTATTTCTTTATTATTCACTGCATTACACAAATACAGTGTTGTGTGAATGCATCGAGATGGACCTTTGATCCAGCTTAATCTAATGCATTGTCTACAAAGACTGGCAGTGGCTTTCCTTCCCAGCCTCATTGGAGATGCTGAGAATCTAATGTGAGATCTTCCGGGTCCTTGTTTAATGAGAATTGGGACGGGCAACTGGTGGTTAAATAAGGCAGTCACTAATAAAACTGTGCATATTACCCTACTTTAGCTTTATTTTACTTTACAAATCTGTGTAGATCATAAAGGTAATAAATATGAGGATTACTCATAGCTACTTTTTCATCATTGTTGTAACTGCAAGCAGTTGTTAAATAAGGCAGCCATTAAGCAAGGGCTACATATATGTTCTGCCATGGAACTATAATTTTTAGGAATTCCAGGAATCTGAGAGCACAGAGATGATGCTACAGGGGCATTGTTAGCTTTTGAAAGGTTATTTGTTCATTTCTACATGTTAGTGGTGGAATTCAAATTTTTTTACTACTGGTTCTGTGGGCATGGCTTGGAGGGCATGGCAGGGGAAGGATACTGTAAAATCTCCAGTCAGAGGTGGTATTTGCCAGTTGTCCGAACTACTCAAAATTTCCGCTACCGGTTCTCCAGAACTGGTCAGAACCTGCTGAATACCACCGCTGTCACGATCCTTTGTAGAATAATACAAGGTCCTTGCCTGCCCTGTCTTATGTCCATGGAATGAAAAGGGCAGGAAGGAAAAATCAGAATTGAGTCCAACAAACCTTTGTTATAGAGGACATGAATCTAAATATCATACAGATCTGAAGGAAAAAGGAAAAGAGATACAATTTAGAACTTGGATAAAAGTGCTTCAGTTTTGAACAAAAGGCACTGATTGATTGATTGGCCCTGCCTTGGGCCATATCAAAATGCAGAGTTCCAGAAACAAATTATTACTGAGATTTGATAAAAGCAATTTAAAACGGAATTGGATAAAATACAATTTAAAATGAAAAGGGAATAAAACACAGTCTAAGATGAAAATGGAATAAAATACAATAATTTAGGGTATAGATAAAATACGATAAAAATTATATTTTGGTGTCACTCCTACAATTTACCCCAATCAGTCCCACATATGCAGATCTCAACCGAACCATTTTGCTTAACTCCTGTGATGTGTTAAATGTTATTTTCAGATTCTGGCCGCACATAACATAAGTTGCTTTGATATGGGATTGAGCTGAGAAAAGAATAGAAGTTTTAGAACAGGGGTGTGAAACTCATGGCCTGTGGGCCGAATGCGTCATGTGCTGGCCACACCCACGCCCTGTTTAGCAAAGGGGAAAAAGTTGTGATATGTCATGTGATGCTGCTATGATGCCGCAAGTTTGATGCCCATATTTTAGAAGATAAGAATCAGGAACTTGTGCTGAATTTGGTCCTATTAGTGTTTTATGAATCTGGCTTTTCACCAGGATCACATCTACAATCTTCTTGCCAGTTGCAAATCTCCAACTTTTCAGCTCTAAGCCTAATCAAGGCTGCTTAGTGGCAAATTATGACTTAAAGCTCTTTTATGGAGATTTAGAGTGATTTAGTTATTTTTAAAAACTCCAGACAAGCAATGCAAAATTTTTAAGCCAGTGGCCAGGGAGCTAAGTGGGCACATTCCATTTTGCTCAGCTATGAGGATGGTTTTTTTAAATTTTCTATGATAGTTAAGCCTTGCAACTCAGCTTGCCATTAAATTTCTGCAAGACATTCTACAACAGACTTTTTGAAAGATGTTACTGTTCCCAAATGTAGCAGAGTAGACAAATCTTTTGGATCATTTGGAAAATCATATGATGGGCACATCTGCAAACTAGGTGCCATGTGAGGAATGCCTATTGATCAAATGGCAGTCAAGCTGAGCCCATTCAGACACAATCTCCTCCTTCCTCCCTTTTATCAGAAGGTGAATGTGGTCCCAGAGCATTCTCTTCCAGCCCATCAGAACTTTTATGGGGCCTTGTGGTTATATATAAACATAGCGCTTAGAAGCTGGTGTTGGTTTTGCAAAATGATAATTCTGATTAGGTTTCTTTTATGAAAGGAAGCTTCAAAAACTGAACTAAGACATGGAACCTGATTAGCATTAAGATAATTGCTTGGGAGCAATGAGCACAATATCCCATTTGCCTGCTCTTGTAGTGAAGTGGAAAATGGTATGATAATGTTGAGAATATCATGTGGTTGCCAGCAAGCTTCTGGCATAATGTAAGGTATCATGACATAGTTTAGAACAAAGGCCATTAAAGTCAATGGAAATACTGATCTAGAATTTGAACCTATAACATGCTGCCATGAGTTTCAGTATGTCCAAGATGTTGAGACTCTAGAAAGAGTGCAGAGAAGAGAAGAGCAACAAAGATGATTAGGGGACTGCAGACTAAAACATATAAAGAACGGTTGCTGGAATTGGGTGTGTCTAGTTTAATGAAAAGAAGGACTAGGGTTGACATGATAGCAGTGTTCCAGTATCTCAGGAGCTGCCACAAAGAAGAGGGAGTCAAGCTATTATCCAAAGCCCCTGAGGGCGGGACAAGAAGCAGCAGATGGAAACTGAACAAAGAGAGAAGCAACCTAGAACTAAGGAGAAATTTCCTGACAGAACAATTAATTGTTGGAACGACTTGCCTCCAGAAGTTGTCAATGCTCCAACATTGGAAGTTTTTAAGAAGAGATTGGACAACGATTTGTCTGAAATGGTACAGGAGGTGGACTAGAAGACCCCCCCTCAAGGTCTCTTCCAACTCAGTTATCCTTTTAAATTATGTTCTGTTAAGGATACCTTCCTTGATATTCACCAGACTTACATCTAATTTTAATTTTTTGTTGATTCTTTTACTTAAAAGATGAGAGAATCCAAAGCTTAGTCTTAGATCATTAGGTCCCATAAATCTGCAAGCTTAGATCCTGGTCATTTTAAATACCATCTCTCTAGAGAAGATTCGGCTAACTAAATTCTTCTTGAATGCTTACCAGGAGCTTCTAGCAAGGTTGTGCAGATAGTGAGTGCAGCAATGTGATTGAAGATCCACCCCTTTTCTTCAGGTGTGTCTGGAATCCCTTGGAATCTCCTTCAAGCAGTTGGTATGGTTCTTAGCTCAACTGGGTAGATCAAGAAGAGAGAAAAAGCAGTCTCCTTTCCCAGTTTGTTGAAATTTATCTTCATCGCTTTGTGCTTGGGAGACAAAGCTGGTTGGAGCAAGTATCAGAACTCCAGAAAGGCTCAGAAAGACAATAGGCACAATGGCCACCAGCTTGGTTGCTAATGACCCTGTGCTAATGGGGATAAAGAGAGAGGGGAGGGGGAGAGAGATGCATTTCCATTGTGAGCAAATCGACATTTCTCCAATCTGCAGGAATAAAAGGTTTTCCACCCACCCCAACTCCCACACTATGCAAGGAGCATTTTTCCTTTAATTGTTTGAAACTGCTAAAGTGTATTCTTAGCCCGACTCCTTTTCTTGCAGACAAGCAGCCTCAGGAGGGACAAATCAAGCCAAGCGGACTCGTGCTTTCCTGCTTCTTGTTTTCCATCTTTTTGCTTGTTTCCATGTCTTCCCCATTACGTGCCGTATGTTAGACTCATTACCAGACTAAATATAAACTCATAAATAAAAATAGCAGCTGCAGGGAATGCACAGAGGGCAGGATGGCATAATCACTCCAGTTGGACTTGAGCCAAGGCAGGAGGCATGCAGTGACACAGGATCTTAATTACCACAAGTGGCCTGTTTTGAGGAGGAGGGGGGGCCTTTGGAAAGACGGCATTCTCAAAACCAGACTCTACTGTGACTTGGTATCCAGCTCCAGGGACCTTCCTCCTCCATCAGGCCCCTAAGTATACATCTCCACCTGCTGGTAATCTTTGGCTCTGCACCATATGCCCTCAAAGCTCTTTTGGGAAGCCTGCATCGTATAATTTGCTTTGTGAGCGATCAGTGCCAGCATGGGAAAAAAAAACCTCTGGTTTTCAAGGATCTAAAATGCATTTAGATAAGACTCAAAGGGAAGGTGGGGATTCGGGAATGAGGCTGGTGGAGATGCCATTAAAAACCACAGAGGCAAATGAGCTACCAACCTGAACGGAAGACACACCCTTGAAGGGAAAATGACACCCATTCTTAGAAGAAGAGGAGAAAGAAATGATAAACATAACTACATATTGCTTTTAGGGGAGAAGGGAATAGGAATAGGAGGAAAATGAAGAGGAGGATATGAGCTGGGGGTGGAATGCAAAAGTAGCAAGTGATTTTTAAAGTTGTATTTATTTACTAGATGAATATCCTATCTTTATTCTGTGCAACTCAAGGAATATTATTTATTTTACAAAAGTAGTATAGCTACCCATTTTATCTGCCACAATCCTGGATGGCTTGCAAACAATGAGTGAAAACAGTGAAAACCAAAAAAAGACACCTCCAAATCTCTCAGTACTCCTGGATGCAACACATCCTCTTATATTTGCAAATAGGTTTACTGAGCTTCAGCCACACACTACCCAGAACCTGTGGGAAAAGCCAGGTCTCCAGGGCTTTTAGAAGGTTTGGGGCAGAGGTTGCTACTGAGAAGATACCCAGTCTAGGTGCCACTCAAGGGCAACATTTAAGGGAGGGTACCTGGAGTACATCCATCCTATCTGACCTGGAGAAATGTCAGATACTCCCTGGAAGATATGGTTCTGCAAATAATCTAACCCCTGTGCCATTCAGAGCTTTAAAGGTGATAACCTGCACCTTGAATTGCACCCAAAAAGAACTTGGAAACTAGTGCAAATCACACAGCAGCAGTGTAACATGGACAAACTGGGGTTCCCAAAATTGTTGCTACATTCTGGATGACGTCTCACTTCTGGATGACGTCTCACTTCATGGATCTGACTCAGGTGATTGATGGCCCGACTCATGAGTGGGGCAACATGCTCGACCTGGTTTTTGTCTTGAGCAGTGGCGTAATGATCTGGGGAGTGGTGATCTTATTATCCACCCCGTTCCATGGTCAGATCATTATCTCCTATGGCTGGCTTTTCGACAAGCTGCCCCACACTGCTGGGATGAGGAGCCTCTTAGGTGGTTCCGCCCCAGGCGCCTGATGGACCTGGAGAGGTTCCAGGCAGAACTGGGGTCTTTTCCTACATCCCTGGTCCACAGCTCTGCCGAGACCCTGCCGGCCGCTTGGCAGCGGGCGGCCGCAGGGGCTCTCGACAGAGTTGTCCCCATGCGTCCCCTTACCCATCGCAGATCCCGTGTGGCTCCCTGGTATACCGAGGAGCTCCGGGAGATGAAGCGACAGAGAAGGGGTCTAGAGAGCAGGTGGAGGTCGACCCGCTCCGAGTCTGACCGAGCCCAGTGGAGAGCCTATATCAGGACCTATCTGGTAGCTGTGAGGGCGGTGAGAAGGGTCTATTTCTCCGCTCTCATAGCATCCACAGGAAACTGCCCAGTCGCCCTGTTTGGGGTCGCCCGCTCCCTCCTTCATCCGGGGGTCGTGGCGGATCCCTTGCGGGGCCGAGCTGAGGAATTTGGTCAGTTCCTGCAGGATAAGATCGCTCAGATTTGGGGGGGGTGTTTGAATGCCAATTTGCCGTGGTCTGATGCTGAGGTTGCAAGTGGTCTAGCTAATGTAATCTGGACTGAGTTTGATCCTGTTTCTGAGGATGAAGTGGACAGGATTATGCGATGACTGAGTTCCACCACATTTGTTGGACCCATGCCCTTCTGGTTGGTCTATGCCTCCAGGGAGGTGACATGCGGCTGGCTCCGGGCAGTGGTCAAGTGACTGAAGTATGCCAAGATTCTGTTATCAGGGAAGATGGTTTTTAGATGGTTGCACCTAAGGAAGTGGACATGATGATCAGGATGGGAACTCTGCCGTCTCTGCATTGGACCATGCCCCCTCCTGGTTGGTTATGGCCTCCCAGAAGACAGCATGTGGTTGAGTTCAAGCAGTAGTAAATGACTGATTGGGTGAAGGTTGTTGCTACTTGCCCTGACTTATAAAGGGCCTAAGACAGGGATGATACATCCATTCTGGACTTCCTTGATCTCTTGGAGTTTTACACCATTGACCATGTCATCCTTTTGGACCAGCTTCAGGAGTTGGGAATGGGGACATGTTCTATGGCGGTTTTTGGTGGCAGGTTCCAGTCAGTGTTGGAATAGGGAGAAGTTCAAACTCTAAACCTCTGCAATTTGGGATATCCCCAGGCTTGGATCTTTTGTCCAGCTTCTTCAATATCTACACGGTATCCAATGGCATAGGAAATCATGCCTATTTATCCATCTACACTCCCTGGCTAATCAAGCAATGCTATCCTGTTGTTGACCCAATGCCTGGGGTTTTAAAAGTCTGGATGGAAAGGATCTGGCTTTGACCCAAACCTAACAAGATGGAGTAGTTCTGAGTCTTTGGTTCTCCTGGGTCTGGCGAGATATAATCTCTTGACTCTTGCCAGGGTTACACTCTCCCAGACTGAACTGCTGTGCAATTTGGGAATCTTCCTGGACTCACCACTCCTGATTAAGGAGGTGTCAGTCATAGCTACAGGAGGCTTTTTATAAGTACATCCCCGGCTTCTCGGGGGAAGGCACCTTTCCCACTGCCTTGAAGGAGGCGGTGGTGAGGCCCCTTCTGAAGAAGCCTGCCCTGGACCCAGCCGTGTTGAACAACTTTCGTCCGGTCTCCAACCTTCGCTTTCTAGCGAAGGTTGTCGAGAGTGTGGTGGCGCAGCAATTGCCACTTTTCCTGGAGGAAGCGGACTACCTGGATCTGTACCAATCGGGCTTCCGACCCGGGTACAGCACAGAGACAGCATTGGTCGTGCTGATTGATGATCTCACTAGGGCTCGGGACAGGGGTTTTTCCTCTGTCCTGGTCCTGTCAGTGGCTTTTGATACCATCGACCATGGTATCCTGTTGCGGCGTCTCGGGGGGTTGGGAGTGGGAGGCACTGTCTTACAGTGGTTCTCCTCCTACCTCTCAGGACGTTCGCAAACAGTGTTGGTAGGGGGGCAGAGGTCGACTCCAAGGTCTCTCACTTGTGGGGTACCCCAGGGGTCGGTCCTCTCACCTCTCTTGTTCAACATTTATATGAAGCTGCTGGGTGAGATCATCTGTGGCTTTGGGGTGAGCTATCATCAGTATGCTGGTGATATGCAGTTATACATCTCCACCCCGGGCCACATCAGTGATGCTCTCTCCATGATGTCCCGTTGTTTGGAAGCGGTGCGGATCTGGATGGACAGGAACATGCTTCAACTCAACCCAGCCAAGACAGAGTGGTTGTGCATACCAACATCTCGGTCCAGTTCGGAGGTTCCATCTTTGGTCATGGGGGAGGAGGTGTTACCCCCCGTGGACAGGGCACGGAATCTGGGGGTCCTCCTGGACTCACAGCTCAAGTTGGAGGAGCAGGTGGGAGCCGTGGCCAGGGGGGCCTTTGCCCAGGTCTGGCTGGTTCGCCAGTTGCGCCCATATCTGGACCGAGATGCCCTGCGCACGATCACTCAGGTGCTCGTTGTCTCCCGACTCGACTACTGTAATGTTCTCTATTTAGGACTGCCCTTGCATACCACTCAGAGGCTTCAGCTGGTGCAGAATGCGTCCGTGCGGGTAGTGATGGGAGCTTCCCGATACTCCCATATTACACCCCTCCTGCGCGGCCTGCATTGGCTTCCGGTTGCCCTCCGGGTGAGATTCAAGGTTTTGGTGTTAACATTCAAAGTCCTACATGGCATGGGTCCAGGATACTTATGAGAATGACTCCTTCCAGCATCAAATACCAACCTCCCTGTACGGGTGCACAGACGGGGTCTCCTCGGGGTGCTGTCCGCGACTCGATGTTGCTTGGCGGCGACCCGGGGGAGGGCCTACTCTGTGGCGGCCCCCACTTTATGGAATCTTCTTCCGCTGGAGCTCCGGTTGGCTCCTGATCTCCGCACCTTCTGCCACGAGTTAAAAACTTGGCTGTTTCTACAATCTGGGCTGTGCTGACTCTTTGGGGTTTGTTTATTTTAACTTTGGGGTTTTAATTCCAATTCGGCTTATAGTTTGTTTAATATGTTTTTAGGTAATTTATTGTTATTGTTGTATTTTAGCTGTGAGCCGCCCCGAGTCCTTTCGGAGAGGGGGCGGCATATAAGTCGAATAAATAAATAAATAAATAAATAAATAGATCTCCCAGAGCTCCTCGGTAAACCAGGGAGCCATCCTAGATCGGCCACCATTGAGAGGTTGCAAAGGCACAACCTGGTCTAATGCCCAAGCAAGCTGCCTCCTCCACCTCAGGAAGCTGTCTCTTTCGGCCTAGTTCAATGCTGCAGGGCTTGTTTGTTTGTCCCATGGTGGTCTGTCATGATTCATGACCAGAGAAGGAAACAATGCACAGAGCATGTGAGATTTCAGTTCACAAGCCCTCCTTCCTTCTCACAACCATTGCAGTAGAAATAGGAGGCCTGGCTTTGTGATCAATCTATTCTTCACCATTGAGCAAAGCTCACAGGAACCTTCTTGGGATGCGCAGGACCCACTTCTCCTCCTCTTCCTCCTCCCGCGGCTGACCGACTTCCTCCTCTGCAGCCCCACAGCTGGGGGCCAGGCGCGTGTTCAGCTTCTCTGTGGTGAAGGTGGCGCCCGCCAGCTCCGCTTGCTTCACCACTCTTATTGCTACCACATAGTAGCTCTTTCTCCTTTCTTCTATCTTTGGATAGAAAATTTCTGCAACTGGAGGAGTGCAAGTGGTGGAGAAATAAGTGGATGTGCATGGATGGGTTCAGAAGATTTGTTAGCTCCCAAAGAAAACTCCTCTCAATGCACAAAAGATACAACTGCTGGGTCAGCAGCCTTAAAATAAAGGATCAGGAATGGATTAATTCTTTGGTTGAATGTAATTCAGCACATTTTGTATGACCATTATATGAAATCAATGCCTTGAATAGTGAGGTCTGCTCTGGTCATTTTGCTGCTGCAGAGAGGAAGAAATGGAAACAGGAGGTATAATTATCAGAATGGAAAATTGTTTGGCTGAGAAAAGTGGGTCGGGACTAAATATGCTTCCTTCTTCTGAATTATAAGGCACATTGTTTCATTTCTTGGCTAAATGCATAGTTCCAGTATTGGCCTTTTGGCAATGCCTTGCAGAAGTTATTAGTGGGAGTTCATTAATCAGAATATTTCTGATGGAGGTCAAATTTATGAGCAAAAGGGAAGGCATTTTCTTTTTAGTTTAAAACTGCCTTCTCCAGCCCAGTCACTTCTAGAATTGTTGGAGTTCCACAGCCACCTATTCAGCATGAAATCCAATGCCTCTGATGGGCACTGAGTTGCTGGATGAAATGCTATACTGTATGCATTCAGGAGTGTCTGTAGGGTGAGGTCAAAAAAGGTAAGGAAAAAAATTGCACGTTAAAAAAAAGGGGTGGAACTTTGATCGTGCCATCTTCTTTGATCATGCCATCAACCTAGAAATAAGGGGGAATTTTCCAACAGTGAGAGCAATCAACCAAGGGAACAGAATTTGCCTTCAGAAGTTGTGGGAGCTTCATCACTGGAGGCTTTCAAGAAGAGACTGGGCTGCCATTTGTCAGAAACGGTGTAGGGTGTCCTCTCCTGCTTGGGCAGGGGGTTAGACTAGATGACCTACAAGGTCCCTTCCAACTCTGTTAATCTGTTAAATCTATTAAATCTTTGCAACCTGTGGACATCCCTAAACTCATTGGTCATCAGAACAGGCCTTGTGTAGAGACTCCTGGTCATGAATGCTACACCGAGGGTCTCTTCTTCTACGGCTGAGGGCCAGCTACAGAATTCCTGATTGAGAAGAAGGAATCTGGGAGCATGTTTATCCTCTTTGTTTTGCCAAGAATGAATGGACATATACATTTGAGCAGTTCCTTTAATTTAGGGAATGATCATTCTTAACATACAAACACAGACAGACAGACAGTAAGGATAGATAGCAGCTCCAAACCATTACTGGTTGGTTTCCAAACACCTAAGCTGGACCAACAATGTTTAATATTTGAACAGGAGATCATTCCAGGTCAATAGGTAAGAAATTCCAGGTCAATAGGTGAGAAACTAAAGGAAATAATTGATATCCTCTTGCCAAGAAAATGAGATGGACAATGTCCGTAGAGTAGTCAGGAGTTGTGCTTTACTGCAAGGATACTTTACCATCTTTCTCTCCTACACACACACTGACAGACATACCCATCAAGTCCTTGCCAAGGACCTGGGATAGGCAGAGGTTCATGTTTGGACAGATGTCATTGCAGGATATTCATGTCTGGGCAGATGTTCATGTTTGGGGAGATATTGCAGGATGTAAGCTGTTCTGAATAAAGCTGCCTTTTACAATTGATTGATGTTGGTGAATTGGTGAATTTGTCAATGCTGATGGGGTTCAAATGGTGCTCTAAGTTTATTTTTTCTCCAAAAGGCAACTGGGCTGCTTTTTTTTCTTCCTTGAGGAAGAAGACATTTTGCTTCTCATTCAAGAAGCTTCAATTTCCTTTTAAAGTAAAAAGCACCTTTGAGACAACTAAGACCTGGATGATAGAGAATCTCCACAGACAAGTAGTGCTTTAATTGTTTTGAGATTGCACCCAAGGCTTCATGTCTATGGAGATTCTCAGTCACTCAAGTCATGGTTGTCCCAAGGGTGCTTTTCTTCCAAGAGGCAACTGGACTTTCTGGTTTTTCTTTGAAGACATTTTGCTTCTGATCCAAGAAACTTCTTCAGCTTCTTCAGAGCTGAAAATATAAATGGCGATTGTTCCCATCCTGACTTATACTGTTGCAAGTAGAGGGGAAGATTCAAAGGTGACCTAGTAGACTGGCCTGACTCTCCAGGACCTGCCATGTTTAGATAGGCTGTTTAAAGTGAAGAGCCAGGGGATCCATAAGAATGAATCTCATTTACCTTGGCTTCCTGTTTCACTGGGCTTACTGTCTATGGAGATTCTCAGCCATCCAGGTCATGGTGGTCCCAAAGGTGCTTTTTCAAGAGGCAGCTGGACTTTCTGGTTTTTCTTTGAAGATGTTTTGCTTCTCATCCATGAATCTTCTTCAGAGCTGAAGAAGTTTCTTGGAGGAGAAGCAAAACATCTTCAATGAAAAATCAGAAAGTCCAGTTGCCCCTTAAAAAAGCACCTTTGTGGGATACCCAAGGCTTCTATGACTATTGGTACTACCTTTGCTTTCTTTTGCCACAGTCATTCTATTTGCAGGTTTTTGCATTTTGTGATTTTCTCCAATTTTTACTCTTCTATCCCGCTGTCTTCAGGTTCTGCCACGCCCATGATCCAGACTTTTTGGGTCTTTCTTATTGACATTTGTTACGTGTGGCATGTTACATGTCAGTTGCCTGTCTGTTTGAATTCTAAAGTCACAGAGCGCTGTAGCTTCTTCATTTTCTGTGACTTCCTCTATTTTATGGTTCCACCCAGTGGTGGGATTCAATTTTTTTTATTAATGGTTCTGTGGGCGTGGCTTGGTGGGCGTGGCAGGGGAAGGATACTGTAAAATCTCCAGTCAGAGGTGGTATTTGCCAGTTCTCCGAACTACTCAAAATTTCCACAACTGGTTCTCCAGAACTGGTCAGAACCTGCTGAATACCAGCTCTGGTTCCACCAGTGCAATACTGCAGGCTACTTCTGCTGACTGCCAACTGCCTATAATTTGGCAGTTCAAATCTCACCAGGCTCAAGGTTGACTCAGCCTTCCATCCTTCTGAGGTCAATAAAATGAGGAGCCAGATTGGTGGGGGCAATAGGCTGACTCTGTAAAATGCTTAGAGAGGGCTGCAAAAGCACTGTGAATTGGTATATAAGTTTAAGTGCTATTGCTAACTGTAGTCCTGCCAATTCAGTGGCCTATAGTCCGCCTTGTGACTGAAAGCCAAGCTGATTAGAGCTGAAGGGAATGGAAGTTCACCAACTTTTGAGCTCCAACCACACGCTTTCCACCTGCAATCCCTAAGCCCCCCTCCCTACCAGATAAATCAGTCTTGTATTTTTATCATATTCATTTATTTGTCAATGGTAGGTAGGAAACATGTGAACTTTTATAAACAAATGACCTAAACATCTTATATGTGACAGCTATATTGGCATATTTTAAAAAGTTATTGTGAACAAAGGTCAAGACTGAGACAGAAGTATGTTGACCCAGAAATCTAGATGCTGGCAGGGTTTATTTATATCAAACTATACACATAGTCAGAGGCCTCCAAAGGTGCCACTAGTGTCAGTTTTATTTATTTATTTATTTATTTATTTATTTATTTATTTATTTATTTATATTCATATTTGTATCCCGCCCTTCTCTGGAGACTCAGGGCGGCTTATAGTTTTTTTGGGGGGATGCAACCCAATGCGCTCAGCAACAGCCTTCATTCCATTGTATATGCCTGCTTATTACTAAGCGGCATTTTTTACAAAGTCAGCTTATTGCCCCCAACAATCTTGGGTCCTCACTTTACCTACCCCGAGAGGATGGAAGGCTGAGTCAACCTTGAGCCTGGTGGGATTCGAGCCTGCAATAATTACAGGCAGCTGGAGCTAAGTGCTAGGCTATTAACAGCCTGCACCACCATAAGTGCTAGGCTATTAACAGCCTGCACCACCATATTGGGATATGTGTTTAATTGGCTTTTTAATGTTTGTATTATATGTTTTTTATCGTTGTGAGCCGCCCTGAGTCCTTCGGGAGATAGGGCAGCATAGAAATCCAATATAAAATAAATAAAATAAATTGATTAATTAATGAGAAAGAAAGAATCACCATAGGGGCCATAAAAATGCAGTACATTTCTAAAACACAGAAGTAAAAGAGGCTGGTAAGAGGATTGGCATATGTGTGTGTGTGTGTGCTGTTACTGTTATCACTACCTTTTGGTTTTATGACTGGTTCTGGGGCCTGCTGTTAAGGGGATTGTGGTAATGTTATTCTGTGGGGATTTTTTCATTAATGACAATCTTATAATGTTAGGGATAGATCATCATGCAGAAAATCTATCTATGTGGTTGCTAAGAGCCAACAAAAATATGATGGCATGTAATCAATAAAAAAAATAAAAAGCTTATATTTAACCATATTTTGAAGTGCATCAATACTGTCCCGCTATTACATATGACATATTTAGATTATTTGTATGCTGCTTAAATATTCTGGTTCCCAGTGGCTTACAATGTAAAATACAACACAATAAAAACATTCAGAGTTTTTTTTTTTTGGCTTTTTGTACCGTAGATTTTTTCTACTGTATTTTATTCTGCTGCAAGCTGTCAGGAATCAAAATCAGTACTGTACAAATGTAATAAACAAACAAGAAGATCAACAGACTAACAATTAATCAAGAGCAAGATTGAATGGACTATCTGAAAAATTAATCAACAAATAAAAGAAGATCACGTAAAATGGAATCTGAGCTGTGGGCCAGCTTGCTGGAACAAACTACCTCAAAACGGCTGCTACAGCTCATAAGTTTCATTTTGGCAGCCATTTTTTGGTCCAAATATCTCTATTAATGTCACTGCGAGAAGATTTATGAGAAATAAAAATGGTTGCCAGCCACCCACAGGAGTTCTACTAATGTGAAAGTTAAATTTTCCCCTTTATCCAAATTTCATTGCTTCCTTAGAATTTCTAGATTGCCCTCCATTTCACCATCTAAGGATGTGGGGGTTATTGACGAGACAGGAAGATTTCAGTCCAGCCTTAAATTGGGGGGATCATAAATGGTGAGGAAAATAAAGCAGAGTCCTTGCAGGCCCTTCTAAGTTTGGCACAAAATCTTTGCATTAGTATGGACCCCACTTCCAGACCAGTCTGATCTCAAGCTGTCACCTGTGTTCAGCAGCTGAGGTAATTTATTTCTGGCTGAAACTGTGGACATTTGGAAAGATCAGTAAAGGCAATTATTTCCATTTGCAAACTGCCACTTTGCAGAGGTCACGAACAAGCCGATTTCCTGTTGACGACATTCTTGTCTCTGTCCCATTTTCTGGCTTGGCTTTCATGCTTTTTATTTATTATATTTTTCATAAACAACTCAAGGTGGGGAACATACATGATGCTCCTTCCTCTTCTAATTTTCTCCACTGTTGTCCAAAGATTGGTTCAGGCTGGCACAGAAGCCAATCAGAGCCAGACACGAGAGATGGACATTTGCAAAACTTTTATTGAAATGCTTCAGCAAAAGGGTCCCAGTCCAATTTGGAAGCTGAGACCCTGAACAACAGCATAGCACGGTCTTTTATACAGTTGATTTCCAGAAATAGGGAAGTAACATTTCACAAAGCTATTACCCTTTTTTGGAGTTCTACCTTGCTTTTAGTCTACATATCCATTTGTTTATGGAGTTGCATCTCACCTGAGCTTACGTGTCATTTTGCTCCTATAGTGTTATATCTTGCTTAAGCTTTATGTGTCCTTCATCCCTACTGGTGGTTTCTCCTGTTTGTCTTCTTCTTGCCAAATCTTGTAACTTCCTATCTATTTCTGAGGAAATGTTGTTATATTTCCTTCATCTCTCA
Organism: Naja naja; assembly: GCA_009733165.1. Taxonomy (NCBI): domain Eukaryota; kingdom Metazoa; phylum Chordata; class Lepidosauria; order Squamata; family Elapidae; genus Naja; species Naja naja. The sequence goes on along the minus strand of CM019148.1, from coordinate 23,249,059 downwards.
TTGACACGTTGCATAGTTGCATTTGCCTAATTTTTTATTCTTTGCTAGGATAGCACTAGCAGTAGCACTCAGGCTTATATACCGCTTCACAGTGCTTTACAGCCCTCTCTAAGCGGCTTACAGAGTCAGCCTATTGCCCTCAACAACCTGGCTCCTCATTTTACTGACCTTGGAAGGATGGAAGGCTGAGTCGACCTTGAGCCTAGTGAGATTCCATCTGCCAAATTGCAGGCAGTTGGCAGGCAGCAGAAGTAGTCTGCAGTACTGCATTCTAACCACTGGGCCACCGTGGCTCATTTTGGATGGGGTGAATTGCTTCTTAATGGATGATCCATCACCACAACAACCAGCCTGGGTGGTGGGTTGGGCTCACAGAAAGCAACTGGCCCAAAATCACTAGCTAGCTTTTATGACTAAGGCAGGATTAGAACTCATGGTCCCCTGGTTTCTAATCCAGCCCCTTTTCCACTTCCCTCTCTCTCCTCTCCCAATATTGGTAGATTCAGCTAATTTATGAAATTCAAGGAGGTTCATGTGTGTTCCAAAAAATGTCAGGATGGTATAGGGCAGGGGTGTCAAACTCGTGGCCTGTGACCCCGATACATCATATGCTGGCCATGCCCACCTCTGGTTTAGCAAAGGGGGAAAAAGTCACGATATGTCATATGATGCCAACATGATGCAGTGAGATTGACACCCCTGGTATAGGGCTTCAAATGCATGGTTATGGTCTCTGCCACCTCCCTCCAGATCATCCAGAGTATATTATTCATTCAGGAGGATTTTAAATGGAATAAAAGGATACCACCTGGAGGACAGGTGTCTCCCTCTCATAACATCCACACAGGTTATTGTTCACTTATCAAACAAAGATACCTATGATCTAAAAATACAGCTGGGAGGGATGGAGCACTGATTGAATGACACTCTGCTCTGCTTTTGGTCTGTTGGGGAATGCTGAGCATTTCAAGATCAGTCACTGTGAAGTTGACTGCAAGCTGGCTCAAATCATTTCTGAGGACTGGGGAGGTAGCAGAGACCCCTGTAGGCAGAGGGGTAGGGAGTTGTCTAGTGAGTGATAGAAAACAAACACTGGATTCTCCAAAAATGCTGAGATCCTGCTAAAGTTCCCTTCCCTCCAGTTCCTTGAGCTCTGAATGACAGAGATAAAGAACAAAAACAGATGCTCAGAGGAGATTCCCCCCCCAACTTGTCAAATTTAAGATGTGTTAACTTCAACTCTCACAATTCTGGCTGGGGAATTCTGGGTGTTGAAGTCCACTCATCTTAAAATCGTCAAATCTGAAAAAGATCGCTTTAAAATCTAAATCCAAAGAGGAACTCAAAGTAACATTCAAAATAAAATTTCAAAAAAAAAAATTAGCTGTGAAGATTTTCAGTCATCCAAGTCATGGTTGTCCCAAAGGTGCTTTTTCAAGAAGTAACTGGATGAGAGCTCATCCAGCTTCTTGGATGAGATGCAAAACATCTTCAAAGAAAAACAAGAAAGTCCAGTTGCCTCATGAAAAAGCACCTTTGGGACAACTAGGGCATACAAACCTTTGCCAGACCAATTCTTGAATACAGCTCATCTGCCTGGAACCCACACTGTATATCGGACATTAATACGATTGAGCGGGTTCAAAGGTATTTCTCGAGAAGAATACTCCTCTACTCACAATAGAATTCCCTATATTTCCAGGCCTGAAATTTTGGGCTTGGACAATCTGGAACTGCGCTGCCTGTGGTCCGATATACAGCATAGTACACAAAATTGTCTGCTACAACGTCTTGCCTATCAATGACTTCTTCTGCTTCAACCATGATACAAACTCAAGGTAAACTGCTTCAAACTCAATTGCAGAAAATATGATTTCAGCAACAGAGTGGTCAACACCTGGAATGCCCTACCTGACTGTTGTTACAGCCTCAACCCCTCACAGCTTCAACCTCAAACTGTCTACCGTGGACCTCACCCCATTCTTAAGAGGTCCTTAAAAGGGGCATGCATAAATGCACCAGCATGCCTACCGTCCCTGTCTTACTGTCCCCATTTATCTGTATTTACTTCCTTTATTCATGTTTATGTTCATATCTACACTTATTATTATTATTATTATTATTATTATTATTATTATTATTATATTTGGATTTATATGCCGCCCCATCTCCAGGGGGACTCGGGGCGGCTTACACAAAAACATATATACAATATATAAACTTATTCCAAAATTTACCAATCCAAATAATTATAAAATATTAAAATATCCCGATATATCCCCAACCCCGCTCAATCCAGGCCGGCCTGTGAAAACAGCTAAGTCTTTAGATCATGATGGAAGGAGCGCAGGTCAGGGGCCAGACGTAGCTCCAGGGATAGCTGGTTCCAAAGGGTGGGCACCCCCACAGAGAAGGCCCTCCTCCGACATTGTCTGGCCAATGGCACCCCCAGGAAGGCCTGCCTGTGGGAGCGTACTGGGCGATTGGACCTCGATGCCGGTAGGAGGCGCTCCTGCAAGTACCCCAGACCCAAGCCACACAGGGCTTTATAGGTTAACACCAGCACCTTGAATCATACATGGAGGGCAACCCGCAGGAGGGGTGTCACATGGGAGAATCGGGCCGCTCCCATCACCGCCTGTGCAGCTGCATTTTGCACCAGTTGAAGCCTCCATATAGTCCGCAAGAGCAGCCCCAGATAGAGAGCATTGCAGTAGTCAAGACGGGAGGCCACGAGCACATGAGTGACCATGCGTAGGGAATCTTGGTCCAAGTAGGGGCGCAACTGGTGCACCAGGCGAACCTGGGCAAAAGCCCCCCTGGCGACAGCTCTCACCTGCTCCTCCATATTGAGCTGTACATCCAGGAGGACACCCAAGTTGCGCACCCTATCCACGGGGGGCAACATGACCAAAGATGGAATTTCTTGGATCTGAGATGCCGGTATGCACAGCCACTCAGTCTTGTCTGGATTGAGCTGGAGCCTGTTCCTCCCCATCCAGATCCACACCACCTCCAGGCACCGGGACAGCATGGGGAGGGCATCACTGAGGTGGTCCGGGGTGGAGATGTAAAGCTGGGTATCATCAGCATATTGATGATACCTCACCCCGAAACCACGGATGATCTCACCCAGCGGCTTCATGTAGATGTTGAACAGGAGGGGAGAAAGCACCGACCCCTGAGGAACCCCACAAGTGAGGGGCCTCAGGGTCGATCTCTGCCCGCCCGTCAACACTGACTGTTGTCTTGTACATGTTTGACAAACAAACAAATAAACAAACTTTTTTTAATAAAGCTCAATCAGAGGAATTTTCTTTATCTTATATCCCTTGGGATTTAATTTAAGTGAGGGGAACCAAAGAGGCTAGAGCAGCCGTGGGCAAACTATGGCCCGGGGGCCGGATCCAGCCCGTTCGGCTGTTCTTTCTGGCCTGCGGAGCCAAAAGAGCGGAGGGTTCTCTTGCTCTCCCAGAAGGCTATGTGAAGTAATCTAACTATGAATTTATTTTAGTTCACACAAACATTCCATCCATGCTTTTGTTCCGGCCCTCCGGTCCAGTTTAAGAACCCATTGTGGCTTTCGAGTCAAAAAGTTTGCCCACCCCTGGGCTAGAGAGAAAAGAAGGAGGTAAAAAATTGAAAGAGAAATTTTCTACAGAGTATTTTTTTGCTATACTTCTACCCCATCTGTAAACTGTTAATGTCCCTGGGACCACAAAGGAGCTCAAAAAAATGTTCCATGATTTCTGTCTCTATTAAGCTATTGCCTTTAGTTCAACTGATAATCAGTGTACTTTCATGGCAGGAGAAAATAGTTCATGCTTTGCAATTTAAACTGAAGAAAGGTTACTAAATGAGCTAATTTGATAATAGAAATCTCAGTTTTTACATGGCAAAACTATACTTCTTTCATTTTCTTGTATAACACTTCCATGGAAATGAGAAGGAGAAAATCTGAAGCTGATGAAAGCAGAGCTTTCTCTCTGATTATATCTTGAGTGTGATTAATTGATTGATTAGCTATGTGCCATCAAGTTGTTCTCGCCTCTTAGTGAACACAGACATAGATTTTCTCCATGACAATCTGTCTCTAATAAATCTTTCAATGGTGCACTCATTGCCATTGTAACTGTTTCTATCTACCCAACTGTTGATCTTTCTCTTCTCTTTTCTTCCACCTTTTACAGCCTCAGAGCCTTTGCAAGAGAGCTGGGTCCTTGCATAATGTATCCAAAATAGGATGATTTGAGCCTGGTCATTTGTATCTGGAATAAAAACTGTAAGTTGATTTACTTGATGATTTGATGGTTTGATTGTTTAATTTTTGGCTGCCACAGCACTCTCAGGAGTCTTCTCCACACCAAATTTCAAAAGTCCCATGACGTGGATGATTGAGAATCTCCATAGACATTCCCAATATTCTTGTCATCCTTCTTCACCATGAGAAAATGAGAGGTTCACAAAGTTAATCTCCATTAAGTGAAAATTATGATGCTTTCATCCAGATAAACAGTAGCTGGGCTAGCTTCATTAACAAAAACATATATGCTATGCCTCATCCTCAAGCCCACATTATGGCTTTATGTGATGTCCTGCATCATATAACATGCTAGGACAATGACTAAGTTCCCATACCAACAGTATTGTGCTCCTATTTTAGTTGAATTCAATCTGTTATGTTTTATTTATTTTATTGTTATTGTTATTTTATTTATTTGATTTGTCAATCGCTTACAAGATAATAGGTATAAGTATAAACATGAGTAGGAATACAGGAAATAGGTACGAATAAATGGGGACAATAGGACAGGGGTGGTAGGCATGATGGTGCACTTATGCATGCCCCTTACAGACCTCTTAGGAATGGGGTGAGGTCAATAGTGGATAGTTTGAGGTTTATTTATTTTATTTATTTTATTTTGTCAAGTGATTGTAAGATAACAGGTATAAGTATAAACATAGTTATGAAATGGATACATATAAGAAAAATAAAATGGATATAAGAAAAATAAAAAGAAACAATAGGACAGGGACGGTAGGCACGTTGGTGTGCTTATGCACATCCCTAGGTTAAAGGAGTGGGGGTTAGAGGATGTAACAACAGAGTCAGGTAGTGCGTTCCAGGCATTGACCACTGTTGCTGAAGTTGTACTTTCTGCAATCGAGTTTGAAGCAGTTTACATTGAGTTTGTATCTGTTGTGTGCTCTTGTATTGTTGTGGTTGAAGCTGAAGTAGTCATTGACTGGTAGGACATTGTAGCAGATAATTTTGTGTGCTAACCGCTGTAGTTCAAGTAAGCCCAAAATCTCAAGCCTGGTGATATAGGGTATTCTGTTGCGAGCAGAGGAGTGTAGTACTCTTCTAGTGAAATACTTCTGGACTTGCTCAATTGTATTAATGTCCGATATGCAGTGTGAATTCCAGACTGATGAGCTGTATTCGAGTATTGGTCTGGCAAAAGTTTTGTATGCTCTAGTTAGCAATTTGATATTTCTGGAGGAGAAGCTTTGTAAGATTAGATTTACAACTCTTAATGCCTTTTTGGCAATGCTGTTACAGTGAGCTCTGGCATTTAGGTCATTTGATACGAGAACTCCAAGGTCCTTGACACTTTAAACTTTCTCTAAACAACTGGACCATACTACATCCTTTCAATACAAACACACACTTACTGCAAAATGTCAACTTTGTATGCTTGCTTCTATGAAAAGTGGTTGTGGGAAGAAAGAGGCAAATTGTTTAGGTTGATGTCCCTCCCAAAGACAGATGGTGGGTGGGGAGAGAGAGAAAGAGAGAGAGTTCTGTCCCAGACAATAAACAAGCTCTCATTGCCCAAACATGAGGCAACATTGGTGGAGGGAAAAGCCCTGGATGATGCTGCAGAATGCCATTAGCCATTCTGAATGCAGAGCTGGTTCGCCTCCTGTGGTGCAGCCTGGAAAGCACATGAGTGTGAAGTGAACGGACTACCAATCTTACGCAACTAAATATCTACTCTGTACTAATACTGTAGTCTCCTGGCTAATGTACCATTGCTATATGCTGAATAAATAACAAGCTCTCACCCACTTATAAAAAGGTATTCCTGTATTGTAATGCATTATTTTAAACAATGCCAGAACCTTGGGCAGCTGATGGATATGTTGGAAGTCAAAACCCACCCCTCTCCTAGGAAATGAAATATTTTAGGGTATACTAAAAAGAATATTTCCCCTAAAAAGAAAAGTAGAAGCTCAGAGAGGCAGAAACTCACCCCCCACACCTTTGCTAATGGGCCATTACTCTGGCCTGGGCCAGTCTATTTTACATAACAGAGATCTTCTCCAGGTACAGCCATAATAGGAATTGCCCAAAGCCCTTTCATTACATCATCATCCAGCAAGGCTCAACCAAGGGACTCAGGACAGCCTACAGAGTTGCCCCTGCATGGCCCCATGGGAGTCTGACAACCAATCAGAATACAAGCTCAAATTCAAATCCCAACAGAGGGCATAACACCAAGGGACTCTCAGCATCTCTGCCCTTTTTTTCCTTCACTCAAGGCATGTGATCCTGTACATCATTAAACCATCTTTCAAGCAGTCACCATGTTTCCAGTGTCTTTCTTCCCCCTTGGAACTGAACCCAGAAGAATATTTCTTCCAACAGATATATCTTAAAAGAATACTGCAAACATATCTCCTGCCGGCATCACACTCCGATCGCCCTGTATGCTCCCACAGGCAGGGCCTCCTTGGGGTACCGTCAACCAGACATTGTCGGCTGGCGGTGCCCAGGGGTAGGGCCTTCTCTGTGGGAGCACCCACCCTGTGGAATCAACTCCCCTTGGACCTTTGTTTGGCCCCTGATCTCCGCTCCTTCCGCCGTGACCTGAAGACTTGGTTATTTCAGCAGGCTGGCCTGGACTGAGCCAAGGGGGTGGGGGTTTCTTCTTTTAAAATGATTTTAATTGTTTTAATTTTTAATATTGGGCTTGTATTGTTTAATCATTTTTGGGTAATTTATTGTATTGTATTTTATATTGTGAGCCACCCTGAGTCCTTAGGGAGAGAGGGTGGCATACAAGTCTAATAAAATATATAATAATATAATATATATAAAATTATGTGATGGAATCAGGCATTTCCCTTCAGGTAAATCACATTCACTTCAATGCATCTTTACTTCTTAGACTGGATGTACAATAGTTGTGCATATCCCTCTGATGTTATTATGGTTCTCTTTTCCTTCACTGCCTGTCTGCTCTGTCTCACCCATTGCTGGAATTTGCAAGTGCTTTTCAACAGAAGAGCCTCAGATTCACAGAGTATAACCCTTCTTCTACTCCAATGAGGAAAAGAAGATGCTAGGGGGGGAAAAGTTCATTAGAGAAAGATGGTAGCATTTGAACTTCCCTGCGCAGCATTTTTCTATCATTGTTGGCAAATACAAGAAGCCAAAAATGCAGAGCTACTATCTGGATTACGGTGTATTGCTCATCCCTCCATTCCTCCTAAATCACCTTATTTATATTGAGAGTCTTTCAGCACAACAGTCTACTGTTGTTATTACAGTATTATTATTTAAAGGCACTTTGAAAGTCTTTAATTTGAAGATGGTGACATAAATGCACGGAAAAAGTTTTCATCCTACTTTTCTACCAAAGGGGGAAGAGGAATGACATGGAAGTGCACACAAATATTGAGTACCTGGGCCTGAGTATCAAAATCCCGTCAATAGCATTAAGTCTTGATTGCAAGGAAAATGGAAGAAAAACAAGAAGACAACTAGCAGCAAAATGGATGTATCTGTCATGCCCTTGTTGGAGTCTGAATCTGAGAGGGAGATTGAGGAGCTGACAGGGAGTGGCAGTGTGGCTCCAGTGGTTGTGGAATAAATGGGGGAAGGGCACAGTCTGGCTGAGCATTCAGAGGAAGACCCAGGGCCACCCTCTTCATCCTAGGGCATGCAGGGAAGAATGGAAAAGGGAGCAAAGTGGCTTACGGGAGAGAAAAAGGCCTTGATCCCTTTCATTAGTTGCAGCTGGGAGAACAAGATATAAGAAGGGCATTTGCACACAGCACTTTGCTGGAAGCAAAGCATGCATTATCTTTGTCGAGGCTTATCTGGGTTTTGGCATCCTCCCAACTGTGTGTGCTTAGTTATTTTTTGGAAGTCTGCAATTTATTATACTGGCCTGTCGTGTTAATTACTTCAGAGTGATTGGTGTTGGTTTTTTTTTATTTCTACTTTATCTTTACTTTGGGTTCGGACTGCATTTCTTCCCTTTGTAGACTGTTTTTGGAAGAGTTTGATCTCCAGCTGAGGATAACTGGACATTGGGGGCCAAGTTGGAGGCATTAAAAGGACTTTACCTATTTTTGTGACTTTGTTATTTTTGTGCCATGCCCCTTTGGGTCATCACAGTATCTCTCCTACATCCAATACGGAAGAACTGGGTGAAGAAGCTAAGGCAGAACTTTGGGGAGGAATTGCTATTACATTTTGATTGATCTTGTGCCATCAAGTTGGCATCTGCTCTTAGCAGCCACATAGATAGTCTTCTCCAGGATGATATGTCCCCAACCTGGTCCTTCAGATCTTCCAAGTATTTATTTATTTATTTATTTATTTATTTATTTATTTATTTATTTATTCGACTTGTATGCCGCCCTACTCCCTAAGGACTCAGGGCGGCGAACATTAAAACAGAAGAAATTTACAATAAAAAAAATTAAACAGATAAACAAGCCGAATACAGTTAAGAATTAAAAATTTAAAACCCTCAACCCTCAAAGTATGCACCTGTGGACATTGTAATTGAATCCATCCATCTAGTTACTGGTCATCCTCTTCTTTTTCTTCTTTCCACTTTCTCAACAATTTAAATTTATTGAGAACCAGAGCTTTGTTTGATGTGCCATAAGAACAAAAAAGGAAAGAGGAGGAAGAGGAAGCAGAAGCAAAAGAAGAAGACAAGGAGGAGGAGGTTGTACACTAGATTTTAGAGGAGCCAATTTCATGAAATAGAAAAGTTCTAGACGAGCTTCAGACATATAGAAGTCCTGAGTTCAAAGAGTGCAAGAGAATTGGGGACTTCTACAAAATATGATGAAGTACAATCACATACCATTCCAATGGGGAAAATATGGGTGATAGGACAGAAATAGGATTTTGGAGGCATAGGAAGCTTTCAACTGACTTAGAATTAAAAGGAACATGTATAATAAATGGAAGATGAGTATAATCACTAAGGAGATATACTAGAAAGTTGCTAATATCTGCAGAAAGTTAGAAAGGTTAAAGCACAAAAGAAACTGGTCTGCAAGGATTTAATGGGTTATGCCACTAGTAAAAATTTGAAAAAGGGAAAAGTTGCTGAGATGTCAAACTACTCAGCTCCTATTTTATTTGTTTACTTTTAATAGCAATAGCACACACACACACACACACACACACACATACCGCTTCATGCTACTTTACAGCATTAAGCGGTTTACAGAGATAGCATAGCTCTACCAACAATCTGGGTTCTCATTTTACTGATCTCAGAAGGATGGAAGGCTGAGTCGACCTTGAGCTGGTCAGGATTGAACTCTTGGCAGTGGGCAGAGTTAGCCTGTAATACTGCATTCTAACCACCGTGCCACTATGCAGAGTGGATTATAGATGGATAGATAATAGTTAGAGGGAGGGAGGGAGAGAGAGAGAGAGAGAGAGAGAGATGATTCTGATCCAGATTTGGGAGATGATTCTATTGATGATAAGTGTTAGATGGGTGCGAGTGAAGAGGTGGATAAGGGTTAGATGGGCGCGAGTGAATGGGCAACTTCTTTTATTCAGGTAAATAACACAAGCTGTAACTCGCGGTGGGTGCTGGCTTATGTAGCTGTCCAAAACTTCAGCCACTGATGGGACTTCATTTCTCCTGCCAATGGCTGGGCCAATCAGTGGAGTCTGACATCAGACTCCACTTGGCTGGCCATATAATCTGTAATCTGCAACTCTTACACTGCAAAAACATATGGACTACACAACTCGATCAGGCCAAAACGATAGACGCAATCTACATAGACTTCTGTAAAGCCTTTGATTCAGTGGTACACAACAAACTACTATTAAAACTAAAATCTTATGGTATCTCTGGACACCTGCATAACTGGATAGAAGCATTCCTGTCAAACAGACAACAAATGGTCAAAATTGGAAATGTCCTATCAAATTCTGTACCTGTCAACAGTGGTGTCCTTCAAGGAAGTGTTCTAGGTCCAACTCTCTTCATACTCTACATAAATGACCTCTGTGATCATATTAAGAGCAACTGCGTTCTCTTCGCTGATGATGTAAAGCTATTCAACACCACAGATAATTCTGCTACCCTTCAAAAAGACCTTGACTATATATCAGAAAGGTCAAACAAATGGCAACTTCAAATCTCAACAAATAAATACTCTGTCTTACATATTGGCAAAAAAAATCAGAAAATAAAATACAAGGTGAATAGTCAAGACCTTGTTGAGGATCCAAACTCTGTCAAGGACCTTGGAGTACTCATCTCAAATGATCTAAATGCTAGAGCCCACTGTAACTACATAGCCAAAAAGGCATTAAGAGTTGTTAACCTAATCCTACGTAGCTTTTTCTCTGGTAATATCACACTACTAGCTAGAGCATACAAAACATTTGCTAGACCAATACTCGAATACAGCTCACCAGTCTGGAACCCACATTACGTATCTGATATTAACACAGTAGAGAAAGTCCAGAAATATTTCACAAGAAGAGTTCTCCACTCCTATACTCATTGCAGATTACCTTATGCCACCAGACTTGAGGTTCTAGACCTAGAAAACATAGATCTATGCCGTCTTCGGTCCAATTTAAGTATAGTATATAAAATCAGGGCAGGAGAGGGATACTGCAAAATCCCCATTCCCTCCCCACCCCACCAACCTGCTTTCCAGCTCCGTTCTCCTGTGCAGGGCAACAAAATAAGACCCAGTGGATCAGCAGGGACTCAGGAGGCAGAGAATAGCCGGGGGTGGGGCCAGTCAGAGGTGGTATTTGCCAGTTCTCCGAACTACTCAAAATTTCTTCTACCGGTTCTCCAGAACTGGTCAGAACCTGCTGAATAACATGTCTGGTATGCACCCCTTACCTTTTTAATGTAATTAATTAAATTTAATTTAATGTTTGGACTTGTATGCCGCCCTATCTCCTGAAGGACTCAGGACGGCTCACATCATCAAAATTATACAATACAAAAGTTAAAATTACTAAAATTGAATTAAACCCAAGCCAAACAAAATTTAAAACAGATAAAACTAGATATTAAAACAAATTTAAAAAACCCACCCCACCTCAGTCCAGGCTGGCCTGCTGAAAAAACCACGTCTTCAGGTCACGACAGAAGGAACGGATGTCAGGGGCCAATTGGAGCCCCAAGGGCAACTGGTTCCACAGGGTGGGGGCTCCCACAGAGAAGGCCCTGCCCCTGCGGGTCTCCAGCCGACACTGTCTAGCCGACGGCACCCCAAGGAGGCCCTGCCTATGAGAGCGCACAGGGCGATGGGAAGCCGATGTTGGCAGGAGACGCTCCCGCAAGTACCCCGGACCCAAGCCATGCAGGGCTTTGTATGTAATCACCAACACCTTGAATCTTACTCCATCAAATTTATTTCTTTAAACATTTCTAATGGCTTCAAAAGCAAGATGGAGAAAAGATGGAAGTATAAAGAAAAGGGGCTAAAAGCTGCCAGTAATTTAAAGTTTCCAAATCCAAAACTAATTTTACCAATCCACTTTATTAAACTGCAATTGAGGAGAAATGGAACAGTGGGTGCAGTAAACCACTAGAAAACAATTAAAAGAACAGATGGGGAAAAAATCCCTAATTCAAATTAGATGAGTTAGAAGAATGTGAGAATGCCTTTGATGGATGCCTGGCAATCTTTTCATATTTTCCTTGATACCTTCAGAGAAGATATAAATATGCAAAGCTTGTCTTATTTTAGTCATGTTTATGCATGTGTAGAAGGTATTTTATATATTTTTCCTCCTTTGGATATGAACATATTTCTACTAAAACCACTCTACAAGGAATGGTAGGATATGCAGTCACAAAATAAGTGTGGCAGAGGGGGAAAAATTGCTAGGTGCTCACATGAGAAAGAAGCTACTAAGAGTAAAGATGGATGGATGGATGGAGGAAAGGAGGGATGGATGGTTGGAAGAGAGAAAGAGTGTGTGTGAGAGAGAGGGAGGGAGAGATTTGGGAGAAGATTCCATGGATGGCATGGAGCCATTCACTCACTCAAATAATTTTTCAGATTTTGTGGGGGTCTAATTTTAAAAACAAAATTTTCTCAATAGTCCATTTCGTTTCTCTTTCTGTCAGCCTCCTTTGCAGGGGGAAGCAGGTGGGGAGAAAAAAGAAGATACTGAAGAAAGAAAAGGAAGCAAATTAGTGGTTGAGTCTATCTTGACATACAGTAGCTTCTCCATCTGTCTCACTGGCTCCAGGCTCCTAGGAGATGACTGTCAAGAGCATATTGAATGACCAGCTCCAAAAAGTAGCACATGGTCCCAGGAGAAAACTCTAAACTTGTTTGGTTTCTGTTTCCGTTGAAGGTTATTACAAGTAATTCGTACGATTACTGTTATGTATGCAGGTTTGAATGTCATTGGTTAAGTTTGAACTGTTCTTGTAAAATGTCAGAAATGATTGGTTTAAATAGTGCGGGAAAACCCTGCACTCTGATTGGCTGGCAACTGCGGCTGCTGGCTATAAGTAGCAGCGCAGTCCAGCCAAATCGGATCTGTTATGAGTTGTAGTCACTAATAAACTCTTCACTGAAGCACTCCGCATCTGACTCTTCATGCAAATCTAACAATTACTATCAAGTTGTGTATTTCATACATTTTCTTTTTCTTGTTCCTATTAAAATTACAGCATGAATGAATTACATCATTCATTCTAATGGAAAAACATTTGGGAACAAATTATCAGATACACTAGGGAGATGAGATACTGGTTGAAGAGATTGGTTGATTTAGAGTTTGTAGAACATAGGTTCATGTACCCACACATTTTTCTTTAGATTTTCTAATAACTATAGAAAAGATATTATGTATATTGTTACGTATCTCAGGAGCATCAAATTGGAATGCAGATTAAGTTCCACAAATGTAGCTCATTAAAATAATAAGGATAATACGCTCATTCACCATAAGTGATTTTTTTAAAAAAAGCCCACATTTTCCATCTCAGAACCAGCAGCCTTAACCTCACTGAATCTTAATTATTCTTTATCATAATGAGCTAAGAAATCCTATTTTGACTTAGCAAGGCCAGTTTAATCCTTTTGCAAAATGAGTGGTGATGGAAACAGTGAAAGGTTAGAGAAATGTGTAGTTGTTGCCCACAGATTTCATGTGCAACAACTCTACGTGGTGTACTTTGGTCTAATCTAGGGTGCTTAGGTAGCAAGCAGAAGCATCTGTAAAGGAGGTAAAAAAAGTCATAATGGCAGCCAAACATTATGAAATCAAAACCTCAATTCTTATTTACTTGCTGTGAATGCCATGTTGACTGTTTAGTAGCAAAGGACGACATTACTGTGTAAATTGAAAAAACAACAATCCAGAATTTGGTCATGCAAAAATATGCTCAGCTTTGTGCAACCTAGTTGGACTTTTACATTTATACAATTGGATTGTTTCTATGGTTTATCTTTGAAGTTGTCTGTCTGTCTGTCTGTCTGTCTGTCTGTCTGTCTGTCTGTCTCTCTCTCTCTCTCTCTCTATATATATATATATATATCTCCTTCTCCCTCTCTCCCACCCTCTCTCATCAAACAATCATCTATCTGATTTGGGTACTGCCCATTTTGTCTAGAGGTGAATTTTGTCTTATGTAGAACCAAAGAGACCCAATTTGGAGCCTCAGTTAAGGTACCAGGCTAGAAACCAGAAGACTGGGAGTTCTACTCCTGCCTTAAGCACATACCAGCTGGGTGACCTTGGGCCAGTCACTCTTTCTCAGCCCTAAGAAGAAAGTAAGGGCAAAACACTTTGGACATCTTGCCAAGAAAATTGCAGGAACTTTTCCAAGCAAGTTGCCAGGAGTCAATGCTGACTTGAAAGCACAAAATAAAAACCAAAAACACACACAACAACTGCGGACTCCTCAGATTCTTGGGTGCAACTCTCAGGCAGAAAGAATTATGAAGTACACCTATCAGGAGGAAGTTCAGTGTATTAACTTAATTAACACAAACAAGATGAAATTAAATTTAGTTTTGCTCCTGCCTCTCCCACTAATTCTGGAATGCAACTCTTGGCGCAGTGTGTCCACAGGTGTGTGTGTGTGTGTGTGTGTGTGTGTGTTGTTTGAATGAAGTCAAGATGGCAATTGTGATTGTGCTTTCAAAAACCCAGTACTTTTTATGTGCAAAGGGAAAGGGCTTTGTTTGCACTGCTGCAGCTTCTATCTTGACTGATTTTTTTAACACTCCCACTGCTCCTCCTGACCCTTAGCAGCTCAGTGAAAGGTCTCAAGTAACCCCCAGACCAAAAAAAAAAATGTACACATTCTATATCTCCTTGAGGAAGGTTTTTTTTCTAAGATTTCTTTCACGGTCAGGAATCCTCCTTGTCCCTTAGCCGCTTTCCCCATTTCTTTTCCAATTTTCTCTGGGAAGCTCCTATTAGCTGCAGTTTGGAAGAAGCAATCAAGCTATTTTTGAAGAAGGGAACTAATTTAATGCATGGTTGCTTTTAGTTCAAACGAAGAAATAAGGACAATCTGGAATCCTAAGGGAAGAGAGTAATGAGGTAATTTGCACAGACCAACGAGGGAGGGAGAAAGCAGAAGTGGGCACACATCTTTATCAATCTTTTTGTGGTCTCCCTTCGCAGTTGTTAGGTCTCCTGTTATTTTCAAGGGGCCACTAATAAGCTGGAGATATTTAAAGGAGCAAGGATTGGAAACCCACTTTAAAACCGATTCACCTGGTCTAAAGTGAGTAGGGCTGTATCCACAGCATGGCCACTTTTAAAGATTTGAGAAATAGAATATTAGTAAAGGAAAAGGAAGAAAAGAACAGGGGGAGAGAGAACAGAAATGATGGAGAACAGGAGGGAATAACAAAAACAAACAAAAAAATAACCAGAGATCAAAATTTATTCTGAATCCATCTTTCTTATTTAATCTTCTGTGAGTATGAGTCTGTAGAGATTCTCAGTCATCCAGGTCATGGTTGTCCCAGAGGTGCTTTTTCAAGAGGCAACTGGACTTCCTTGTTTTTTCTTTTGAAGACATTTTGCTTCTCATCCAAAAAGCTTCTTCAGCTCTGACAGGAGAGTGGGGGATGGGAGGATTTGCAGACAGCTGGTAATTTCTATAGCTTCAATGACCCTTTTAGAGGTCACTGAAGCTATACAATTTGGGATGAACATCCTTTGAATGGTGTGGGAGTAGGAATGGATTTCCAGAGGAAAAAAAATGCAGACTACAGGAACCGGAGCCTTGGTGGTGCAGGCTATTAAACGCCTAGCACTTAGTTCTAGCTGCCTGCAATTACTGCAGGCTCGAATCCCACCAGGCTCAAGGTTGGCTCAGCCTCCCATCCTCTCGGGGTAGGTAAATTGAGGACCCAAGATTGTTGGGGGCAATTAGCTGACTTTGTAAAAATGTCGCTTAATAATAAGCAGGCATATACAATGGAATGAAGGCTATTGCTGAGCACATTGGCTTGTGCTCCAAACATTGTAAGCCGCCCTGAGTCTTCGGAGAAGGGCGGCATATAAATATGAATTAAAACAAAAACAAAAAACCAGGAGGGCTACTCAGGTGAACCTGAGGACACTGATAAACCTCCAAGTGCTTCAATGACCCTCTAAAACAGAGGTGTCAAACTCATGTCATCACGGTGGCATCATGTGATGTATCAGGACTTTTTTCCTCTTTGCTAAAACAGGCATGGGCATGGCCAGCATGTGATGCATCCTGACTGCTGGCTGGGAGTTCGACAACCCTGCTCTAAAAGGATGCAAATTACCAGCTGTCTGCAAGGAATATAAATCTTTCCATTCCCCACTATCCTGTCAGAGCTGAAGAAGCTTCTTAAATGAGAAGCAAAACGTCTTCAAAAAAAAAAAACACTCCAGTTGCCTCCAGACAAAAGCACTTTTGAGATTCTGTGAGTATGGTTCAATCTAAAAAATCCACATTTCCTAGCCAGTATGATGCTACATTTAACCCTAAATACATGGAGTGTTAATTTTCAAACATATACCTTCCACATATGCTGGGTATATATGTAGTCCTTGACTTACAATCATTTGTTTAGTTACTATTCAAAGTTACAACAGCATTGAAAACAGTGACTTGTGACCAGTTTTCACACTTAAGACCATTGCAACATCCCATTGATCACATGATCAAAATTTGAATACTTGGCAACTGGCATGTATTTATGACACTTGCATTGTCCTGGGGACAGGTGATCATCACTTGTATCCTTCCCAGCCAGCTTCCAACAAGCAAAATCAACGGGGGAAGCCAGATTAGCTTAATGACCACATGATTCATTTAACAACTGCAGTGATTCGCTCAACAACTGTGGCAGAAAGTCATAAAATAAGGCAAAATTGCCTTGCTTAGCAACAAACATTTTGGGTTCAATTGTCATAAGTCAAGGACTATCTGTTCAATACACATATCAGGAAATCTGCTGGGGAAGATAGCAGAAGTTGCTCAAGCCAAAATCCTTCCAAGCTTGTCACTTGAGATCATTTTCAAATGGAGATGTCAAAAACTTAAATTGGGGCTCTTCTGCAGGGAAGAATGCATCCTATAACTTAGAGAGGAAAATACTGCTACAGTTCTGGAAATAAATGAATTCTGATCTGAAAAATCCTGCTTAAACTTTCCTTCTGCTTTCAAGTTAGTATGAACTCATCTTAAAGCATGAGGTTCTTAAAATTTGGCCATCACAGCTTCCTTTAGTGCAGTGCTAATGCCCTAAAATCCACACACCCAAATGAATACAAATGAACAATGGAAACAATAGCATGAAATTTTGGGAAAGGTGGATGCAGAACCTTGACTCTGTCTGTGTCTCCCTAAAGAACCTCCCCACCTCATAGTTTGGGAAATATTGTCTTCACATCCTGGACATAAACTGTTTCAACTCCTACCCTCAAAATGACGCCATAGAGCACTGCACACCAGAACAACTACTAGACACAAGAACAGTTTTTCCCCAAATGCCATCACTCTGCTAAACAAATAATTCCCTCAACACTGTCCAACTATTTACAAAGTCTGCACTACTATTACTATTAATCTTCTCATCACTCCTTATCACCCATCCCCTCCCACTTGTGACTAGTATGACTGTAACTTTGTGGCTTGTATCCTTATTATTACATTGACTGTTTCCTAGTATGATTTGATTGCTTATTGTACCCTATGACTATTATTAAGTGTTGTACCTTATAATTTTTGACTCTTGATGAATGTATCTTCTCTTTTATGTATACTGAGAGCATTTGCACCAAGACAAATTCCTTCTGTGTCCAATCACACTTGTCCAATAAAAGAATTCTCTAATTCTCTAAGGTAAAAATATTTATCTATTGTATTTATAGCCTACCTTTTCTTAGAGAAGATGTGGATCTCCCATAAAATAGTTATTTATATTTTAGTTCCCTTCCATATAAATCAGAGGAAAATCCTCTGGATGATTATGAGTTTCTCATAATCTACTCCCTGCAAAGAGCTCAGCGAATAAACATAAATAATGCATTGAGATTTTCCTGGCAGTCCCAGCTTTGCTGCCACTAGCGGGAATAATATACAGTACATCCAAAGTGGAAGACTATAATAAGCAATAAAGATAAGCAAGGCCCAAATGTACAGCTCAGCCTTGAACTCATATACACCAATGACTATAAGTTCAATGCATTCTGCAGCAATCATATGGACACTACAGTAGTAGCTGAAATGCAATTCTGTCTGGCCTCACAGCTACAACATCAGTCTACAGAAGTTTCTCTCCCATCCTTCAAACAAGATTACATTGTTTTTATCTTAGGGTTATTATCTGGAAAATACTTGGGTTTACATTAACTCTTTCCAGGGAAAAACAATGCGGAGTCTGCATGAAAAGTGTTCTACCACAGAAACAATTCAATTTTACGTTTCTAGTTACTTCTAATGCTCTGTCTCTCTCCCCACCCACTCCATCTTTTCTAAAATGATCCCAGATAATCACAGATCAAATAGGAGATGTTTAATGCATGAACTTTATTGCAACAGCTTTAGCTTACTACCAAACAGTTTTAAGTTGCCCTGCTGTAGAGAAATAAAGTAGAAGTAACTATTTTAGTAAGATTTAAAAACGATAAACTCAAAATATACACAGCTTTACTGAAAAGCTACTTATACTGGAAAAAGGAATGAAATAACCAGCAGCAGTAAAACCCAGAGACAGCCTTTAAAATGGAAATTAGAAAATCAAGGTTAAAGGTGTTCAGTGATGGTTTAACATCTTTAGAGGAGGCTTTCCAATTTATCAGCACTGGCTCAGAAAATTGTCCATCATGTCTTCCTGATATAAATACAGAACTGTAAGGGATTATCTTAGTTAGGAGTTCATTTAGTTTGTCTGTGGAATAATATAACTCAGGAGAAAGTAAGAATATGTCTGTTTGACCAACTATATTGTGAAGGCTTTGGTTTCTTGAGAAATGATCAGACAATGAGCGCACAAAAGGATCTCTTAAGAGTTTCCTCCTTTGTTTGGAGTGTACCCAGAAAGATAGATATAGCTTAGTTTTATTTGTAAATACGCATGGCAATTTTTCCCCTTCCTTCCATATCTTCCTTCTTCAGCTGCAAAAATATAGGAATGCAACAGTGATTTATTGCTACCTGAGGAAGAATGTTTAAGTTAATCCTTCTCTGCTGGAAATGTGTTTAGCTTATGCTTGTGGCTATCTTTCTATGTAGCAATGTCTACAACCTCCTTCCCATTTAGAGGGAAATGACAATGCTAATTATACATGGTTGACAAGTTCTTGGGCTAGCAGGACATTGTCTACCTTAATGTTCCTTTATGGCATGACCCCATACCAGAAGACTTCTCCATCTCTAGGAAGCCCTGATCTCCATTTCTTCATGGTCTTTGGAATGCTTCAGCAGAATGGATTTTTTCTGGAACATGAAAACCTCCAGCAGCCCCAAAATGAGTAATCCAACATATGTTAGTTTCTTCCTCCTCCTCCTCCTCCTCCTCCTCCTCCTCCTCCTCCTCCTCCTCCTCCTCCTCTTCGCCAGCTTAGCTTGTATTAGCTTCTTTCTTGTGAGAACTGCTGTGGATGTATAGATACTCTTATCTCTTTCTCAGCTACTTTATTAGAGTATCAGTTACTCTACTTTAATTCCTTAGCTAATCCTACCAACCTGCCTCCAGAGCATTTCATTCAAACCATTGAAATTCAATCCTAATTCAAGTTTAGGAATACATGACTGGGTCACAGGTAATTTATTTAGGCTAGATCTACAGTATGGAGACCTGTCCCCCACTTTTTTTGTAAATGATAAATTTCTTCTAATATACTAGCAGCTCCCTAAGCATATACCAGTAATGAAGGCAATGCAGAATTGAAATTGGAGCTTAATGAGTACCCCCACATTTGCAAGTAAAGAGGCAATGTTATGAAGGCAAGGTTTTAGGTCATGCACTATGCTAAAAATACTGTCAACCTAGTTGGACTTCTGATTTTATACAATTGGATTCTTTCTATGATTTGTCTTTGAAATTCATTCTCTCTCTCTCTCTCCCTCCTTCCCTAGTGGGCTCTAAATTCTATATGACCTTTAGATTCATAAATTTTCTTTAAATGTGTCCAAGTGAAAACAGTATGGACACCTTGTTTTAAAAAAACCCTTTTTAAAAAAAACAGTGCTCTTCAGATCTCAGCACAAAAGCCATTAATTTATTTTTGAATGAAACTAACACCAGAAAGGATGCACTAAAGCACACAGGGTAATGTCCTGAGTGAAGCCATTGTCATAAGGACATAATATTTCATTCACCTATTTTCACTTATCATGTACTGCAAAATCTACACTATGCTGACTGGAACTGGTGGAAATTGAAATCTAAAATGTACGCAGAGTGGCAGGTTTATTTTATTTATTTATTTATTATTTAGACTTGCATGCCGCCCCATCTCCGAAGACTCGGGGCGGCTCACAATTAAAACCAAAACATAACAATAAATTAATTTAAAACAATATTAAATAGTTGCAAGTCTAATTTAAGTTAAAACCCCAGTATACCATTTAAAATTTAACCCTTCCCCCCAGGAGATCAGCCCGGCCCAGCCTGTCCGAATAGCCAGGTTTTCAGGTCGTGGTGGAAGGTGCGAAGGTCAGGGGCCAGGCGGAGCCCCAGGGGTAGTTGATTCCATAGGGTGGGAATCGCCACAGAATAGGCCCATCCCTGAGGTGCCGCCAGCCGGCATTGACTTGCCGACGGCACCTGGAGAAGCCCCTGTCTGTGTGCTCGAACAGGGCAGTTGGTACTCGTTATTGGCAGGAGATGCTCCCTCAAATATCCCAGACCCATGCCATGTAGGACTTTGAATGTTAACACTAAAACCTCGAACCTCACCCGGAGGGCAACTGGCAACCAATGCAAGTCGCGCAGGAGGGGTGTAATGTGGGAGTATCGGGAAACCCCCATCACCACCCACGCGGCTGCATTCTGCACCAGCTGCAATCTCCGGATGACATGCAAGGGCAGCCCTAAATAGAGAGCATTGCAGTAGTTGAGTCAGGAGGTCACAAGAGCATGAGTGACTGTGCGCAGGGCATCTCGGTCCAGAAACGGGAGTAGCTGGTGAACCAGCCGGACCTGGGCAAAGGCTCCCCTGGCCACGGCTCCCACCTGCTCCTCTAACTTGAGCCGTGAGTCCAGGAGAACCCCCAGGTTCCGAGCCCTTTCTATAGGGGGCAACACCTCTCCCCCCATGACCAATGATGGAATCTCCTGACTGGACCGAGATGCGGTATGAACAGCCACTCAGTCTTGGCGGGTTGAGTCAAAGCATGTTTCTGTCCATCCAGGTCCGCACGCATCCAGACAATGGGACATCACAGAGAGGGCATCACTGATGTGGTTTGGGGTGGAGATGTAGAGCTGGGTATCATCAGCATACTGATGATACCTCACCCCAAAA
The DNA here is from genome assembly GCA_009733165.1 of Naja naja. NCBI lineage: Eukaryota > Metazoa > Chordata > Lepidosauria > Squamata > Elapidae > Naja > Naja naja. The sequence goes on along the minus strand of CM019148.1, from coordinate 23,227,821 downwards.
CCACGGATGATATCACCCAACGGCTTCATATAGATGTTGAACAAGAGGGGAGAGAACCGACCCTGGGGACCCCACAAGTGAGAGCCCTCAGAGTTGACCTCTGCCCCCTGCCAACACTGATTGCGAGCACCCCGAGAGATAGAAGGAGAACCACTGCAAAACAGTGCCCCCCACTCCCAATCCCCGAGGCGCAACAGGATACCATGGTCGATGGTATCAAAAGCCACTGAGAGGTCTAACAGGACCAGGACAGAGGAAAACCCCCTGTCCCGAGCCCTCCAGAGATCATCCATCAGCACGACCAATGCCATCTCCATGCTGTACCAGGGTCGGAAGCCCAATTGGTAAGGATCTAGGTAGTCCGCTTCATCCAGGAAAAGTGGAAACTGCTGAGCCACCACACTCTCAACAACCTTCGCCAAAAAGCAAAGGTTGGAGACCAGACGAAAGTTGTCTAACACGGCTGGGTCCAGGGCAGGCTTCTTCAGGAGGGGTCTCACCACCGCCTCTTTCAAGGCGGTGGGAAAGACACCCTCCCTTAATGAAGCGTTGACCACCGCCCGGGGCCAGCTGCAAGTGACCTCCCTGGAGGCGTAAACCAACCAGGAAGGGCACGGGTCCAATAAACCTGTGGTGGAACTCAGTCGTCACATAATCCTGTCCACTTCATCCTCAGAAACAGGATCAAACTCAGCCCAGGTCACATTAGCCAGACTACTTGCACCCCCTTCGTCAGACCACTGCAAACCAGAGTCCAACCCGGCCCGAATCCGAGCGATCTTATCCGACAGATATGGACCAAATTCCTCAGCCCTACCCCACAGTGGGTCCACCATCTCCCCCAGATGTAGGAGAGAACAGGTGACCCTAAACAGGGTGGCTGGGCAGTTATCTGCGGACGCTATGAGAGCGGAGAGATAGGACCTTCTCGCCACTCCCATAGCTGCCAGGTAAGTCCTAACGTGGGCTCTTAGCTGGGCTCAGTTGGAGTCAGATCGGGTGGACCTCCATCTGCTCTCTAAGCCCCTCGATGCGCTTCATCTCCCGGAGCTCCTCAGTATACCAGGGAGCCGACTGGGATCCACGTCGAATGAGGGGGCACATGGGGACAACTCTGTCGAGGGCTCCCGTAGCAGCCCACTGCCAGGCTGCCGCCAGGTCCTCAATGGAGTTGTGGCTAAGGGAAGTGGGAAAAAACCCCAGTTCCGTCTGGAACCTCTCCGGGTCCATCAGATGCCTGGGGCAGAACCATCTAGGTGGCTCCTCATCCCAGTGGTGTGGGGTGGTTTGTTGGAAGATCAGCCATAGGAGATAATGATCTGACCATGGTACAGGTAGGGCAATAACATTACCCTCCCCTAGATCATTACGCCACTGTTCCGAGACAAAAACTAGGTCAAGCGTGTTACCCCCCTCATGAGTTGGGCCTTGAACTAACTGGGTCAGGCCCATGGCTGCCATGGAGGCCATGAATTCCTGGGCCAGGCTCGACGCCCCCCCAGGGAAGGCAAGTTGAAATCACCCAGGACCATAAGCCCCGGGAATTCCACCGCCACCCCCGAGAGGGCGAGAAGCCCAGGCAGGGCCGCCGCTGCACAGCTGGGGGAGAGGTATGCAACCTCCAGGCCCCCACCTCAGGAGAAGGGATTCACACCCGCCTATCTCAGAAACAGTGACCTCCCTTGGAATCAGGGTCTCCCGGATAATAACCGCCACCCGCCACCCTCCCCTGGGCTCGAGACGGTGCAACACCCAAAACCTGGGGGCATAAATCAACCAGAGGGATTCCCCACTCTGGCCCCAGCCAGGTCTCGGTGATGCAAACCAGGTCCGCAGCCTCCTCCTCCTCTATCGTCTCCTGGAGGAGGGGAGCCTTATTAGCTATGGACCTGGCATTAAGGTACACCAGTCGGAGCCCAGGGGTCCCAGTTCCCGAAACCCCAGGAGCTCGGGAGGAGGCAAGAGGGTCGGAGCACACCACCGCTCGAAGATAGTGGGGACGCACTCCCTGTACATGATATGGCCCTCTGCCTCGCCATCCCCTGCCAATCCCCACCACCCTGGAGATCGCGATTCCCGCCCCATTCCCCGGTTGCAATGGATGCAATTAGTGGGTTTGCATAACAGACTAAAATTTAAATCCACTATAATGAAACATGGCTTCTGTGTGTATCTAACATGAAATGCCCATATTAAAACATATTACAGTTCAACATGACAGCCTGCTTCACACCACATGCTCCCAAGTGACGTAATGCACCACATGCTCCCAAGTGATGTAATGCATTTTAGTTTAATCTAGAATGTTCTGCCAACCTCGGCATTTAATACTTTAATTTTATTATTTTACGTTATCAAATTTGGACACCACACACCTCACTATTGCAATGACTCTCGACCATATACAGATACAAGCCATAAAATCTATAGAGACAGAATTAAAAACAGAGTGAAATACAAAATAAGAAAAACAAAATAAAATGTAATACAGTTATGAAATTAAGCCATTTATTTATTTAGTACATTTATATCACCACCCACCTCACTAAAGGTGACTTTGGGTGGCATACACCCGATCAATTAAAAGCAACTGAACCCAACTAAATTAGTGGGTCAAGGCACACACACAAATTGTGTTACCCCTAATCGTGTTTAGCATGTTGTTTCAATTTAAGCTCTTGCTTCCTTCACTGACTTGGTTGAATAAGTTGTGTGATCCTATCCAGCACAGGGGCAAATTCCTGGAAAAAGCACAGATGAAAAAAAGGGTGCATTTCATGTTGTGGCTCCCAATAGTAGCTCATGTCTCAGTTGTGCTAGCTCTGAATGGAGCGAACAACACCATAACTACTGATTTGGATTCATTGTCTCAATCTGTGGCTCTTTCAGAAGTTTCTCCTGGGCTTCAGCACCAAGAGAAGAGCTGTCTATGCCCATTGTTCTGACAAA